>JASVER010000007.1:10594999-10639460 GCA_030449065.1 Oceanodroma leucorhoa | reverse complement strand
AAAAAAAAAAAAAAAGAAAGAAAAAATTGTAAAAATGAGGTCAAGTGAGTAACCAGTCGTGTTTGGAGGAGCAGCAACTCTACCCTGCCTTCCTTCTGTTTGGGGGTCAGTTTGAGTGTTCCCCTAACCACGCTTGTGCTCGCAGTCCCTGGCTGCTCTCCCACAGCTCACTGCTCCACTTCAGGAGGAACCTGTAGTCTGGGGCAGATACATACACGATGGAGGACCTGTGCAGGGTCTGAGCATYGGAGAGGCTCTGGGGGGGGCCAAGCAGTGTGTAACCGGGCAGGTCTAAGGGACTGATGGCCGTCTCTGCCTGTTCTGGTATGAAYGGCTCTGAGCAGTGCTGTGCTGAGAGCTTGGCTTTACTGCCTCACCTTCTCCATCCTCCCCTTTCTTCTGGCAGGCTTCAGTGCATCTGTAGAGAGAAGGAGAACACCCTTCTGCAGTTGGTTTAATCTGACTGAAGATGACAGTGCTGCAAAAGGAGCACCCTGCATCTGCCCTACCCCCAGTTGCACAGCTGAGAGGTAGCACCCTGCCACTTCCAAGTGCTCCCACCAACACGTTGCAGCCACATGCGCTCACTGATCTTAGAGAAAATGAAGCCTGCAGAGAAGGAAGGGGAGAGAGAGGGTTGTTTCGTGCTGGATTGGTGAGCTGCTCCAGTTCATCCCTGTCGATGAGGTGGCTGGAGCTGACCCAAGGGAGAGGGTGCAGACAGAGGGCTCCGGGAGGCTGAGACCATTCCTTTGGCAGCAGCCTGCAGTTGGATTGGGTAAAGCTGTGAGACTTCATGCCCTTGTAGCTGCTTCCTATGCAACCCCTGTCCAAACAGCTTCATCCTCAACCCTGTGAGACCCCCTGTCTGTCCCTTGTCAAGGTACTGACAGTTAGTAAACGTGCTCCATTTAGTGGCAGATGCTGAGAAGAGAGGTAATAAAAAAATGCTTTCACTCACTTTAATAACTGTTCCCAGCTGAGCATTCGTATATAATGAGGAGAATTGTCAAAGTTGTGTTTCAGGGATGTTTTAAATTTAATGTGCATCCTGAGGTGTCAACAAGACATTTGTGGGTGTTGGAAAGTCATCAGCTCAGGCGCTGGCTTAAATTCTATTTACTTTGCAGAATTCTTCAGTCTGATGTCTAGGTGTTGAAAAAAGACAGTTTAAGGCAAAAATTGGATTTTGGCATGCTCATCCAAGTCAAAGCAGTCCTTGTGGGACTGACTGTAAACCTTGTGGGACTGATTGTAAACCTACAGCTTGTCATSTGCTGGGCAGGGAAATGTCATTGTGTTGAACGGTCGTGCTGATTTGGCTGTTGTTTTTGATCAAGATCTCTCTGGATGTCCTGTGGCTCCACTGGTGTGTTGTCAGAAATGGAAGGAGGGGCGCAGGCAGCAATCTTGCGTTCCTGGCAGCTTCTGCTGTGCTACAGCCACCGCCCAACAAGGGCTGTCTGCTCATCTTGGTCAGAGTGGTGGGATCCAGTGCAAGAAGTGACTTAATTGTCTCACTGTCTTGAACTAAAAGGGAGATGGAAAAGGCACCGTGAGACTAGGGAGGTGGGGGGAGCATGGATTGCTTCCTGTCTGTGCAAAGTCTAGAGGGAGACAAGCAAGTCTGCTGGTGTCCTTTGACACCCCTGTGCAGTGCCCTTTGTGAAGGTGCTTTTCCCCACCTCTGCACCACATCGAGTGTCTTTCCCCACCCCCTGCTGCCACATCACCCCCGTATCTCTTGCATCTGATATGGAGAACACAGCAGGTTCATACCACAYGCGGTACTCCTCAGTGAGAAACAACCAGTCCCGTCAGAGAGCTGTCACCTTTCTTGTCTTCCAAGGGCACCTTTGCCTGACCCTTCTCCACCCTGAGGGAAATGGCCTCTGAGAAGTACCCTGTAGGAGGTTTACCAAGCAAAGCAGGGGTCGGTTGACATCTCAGAATGAGACATAAAGTCTGGATTCTGTTAGTAACTGTAGTCATCTGTCTAGCAAAAGCTCCTTCTTACCCTAGCAAGTAGGCTTGACTTTTGAGAGCTCTTTCCATAAAGCCACCCAGTAGTACCAGCACATGGTTTTTGGAGCACCGTCGAGAAACGCGGCTGATAACATCCTCTTGAAAAGCCTCTGGCCTGGTAGGTAGGTGAAGGGAAGAAATAGATCCCTAGACCCATCCGGGCCCTTTCTGCCCTTTATGTACATAGTCATCCATGCAAATCCATTTCTTTGCATTGAGAAGTCCTGCTGGCGTTGCAGGATTGGCTTTTGGGCCCTCAATGTGCTTGTTAATTCAGAGTAGTATGTTTGTGGTTTTTTTGTGTGTGCAGGTTGATGTGATGGAAGGGTGTATATACAAGTGGATCAAAATTAAGACAGGTAACAGTGGTAAGTCCCTAGAAGCTGCTTTGCTTAAAGATGAAATTTGAAAATCTGAATGAAATTTAGGTGAGTTTGCAGTTGGTGACCAGAACACTTGAGATATTTGCTGAAGTTTTGTTTTCTGTCTTATGATTTCCTGAAGCTTTCTTTGTGAAATATTAKATCTTTCCTATTTCCATCAAAACAGAGGTAATAGTTGATACATCATACTGTTTTTTGAAATAAGCAAAGATTTATTGTCTGGGAATTACTTTGCATTTCTCTTTATCTGGTCCTAGAAATCCATTCAGCTTTGATAACCAGCTGAGATCCTTCAGCTTTGGCAGTTGAGGCTGTCCTGTGAAAAATTATTTCTTTCCCACCAGATTTGAGCCTTTAATAGGCAAACATCTAAATAGAAATAAACTTACATGGTGTGGTCTCCTGAAGTGTTCAAGCAGGTCATGTACTTCAGAGTTTGGTTTTGCTAATCTCCCAGTTACAGCTGGAAGGTATATTGCTGAAACTGATTTGAGAGKGGTCAGGCTCTTTTAGCTGAAATGCAAGAAAGCTCTCAAAAATAGGGTCAGACGAGGGACATGTGTGTTCACAGGGGAAAGTGCAAGAAGAGCTGTAGTGGGAGATGCTGGGGTAGGTGTGAATTAGCAGCATCCTGGTGGCTCGCAGCTGCTGGGAGCCTGCTCTCCTCTCACTGATCTTACACTGAGACAACAGGCAGTGCAGACTGCATGTGCGTGAAGGGGAGAGTGAACGGTGCTGCTGCGTGTGCCTGCGTGCATGGGAGTAGAGGAGAGGGGAAGAGAGTGAGTGATGGGCTGAATGAGTCAAGAAAATACTGGTAAATAGCAATAGGGAAAGGCTGGAGCTGGAGGGTCATCCAAAGGGAGGAAGAAGTAGGAAGGTGCGGGGAGAGARTGTAGAAAGAATTCAAGACAGCAAAGAGGGATGCAAAAATAAGTGTGATAACACAAGTCAACAGAGCTGGAAAAAGTCTTTTTTTTCTGTGGTACGAAATGTCCTATGAATACAGGGAGTGGTYCTAGAAGGCTTCTTGCAGTCGCCGCCAGCCATGTGCATGCTTGTGAGTCTCCCTGAAGTGATAAACCATGTCATATGTAATAACAGGAGGGGCAGGGATGTGGCATATAACTGTGTTTATATTTTATTAAGTACTAGATGCATGTAAAATGTACAATTAACATTAAATGGAAATTTGGGTGACTATAACTTGCACAGAAGCATGTGTTACGAATGGGGACAACTGCTTTCTTACCTTCAGTTGCAGGAAACTTGACTGTGAATAGGAGTATTATTTGATGGCAGATATTCTTTGCTTGTTTTTGTTGTTTGTGCTTTTACTCTTGGCTTCTCTCTGCATTGTTATAAAAGCACTGCGTGCAGAGGGGGGTGGTGACTTCCAAAGAWCCGCCACATGTTTTATTAGGGCTACCACAGGTGAGTTTTCTGATACAGAGGTTTGGATGTATAATACAAGAGTTGGCATAGGCATATGCACTGCTGTGGTGTAATAACTCCTGGTTTAATTGTTACCCTTTCCTGCTGCCTTATGGTTTGGGAAATGTACCTGTGTGCGTACTCCTGTGAACGTCGTACCTGGTTGGTTTTGAGGCACAGGGTGGTTCAGCAATGTGCCAAGGGGGAGGGAAGGGACCAGCCGCCCAGCTCTACAGGTCTGGGGGATCGTTTACATGCAAAATGCGTGCAGAGAAGGAAGTTTCTTTTTGCCTGTTTCAAAGAGTCCGTATCCTTGCGGAAAGGATACTGGTTTGCAAGGTTTGAGTGGAGCCCGTATTGCAGTTTGCTTTGGGTTGGAGCGTGCTGTGCCCCTGGTGATTGCAGAGCCGCAGGGCCGCTGCGTGAAACGCTGAGCAATTAATTAAATCCGCTCATTTTTTAGGGCTCTGTCACAAGCTCCAAGCCAGGTCTGTGTTGCATTCCTCAACTGAGAGGGACTCAAATTCCCAGAAGTAACACCACGCTTTTAAACACGCCCTTCCCCCTGTGCCCACCCCGGCAAAAAAAACCTAATCAGGTATATCCTCTGAGGGTGGTCAGGGAGACATACTGAGCAAGATTCAAAGTAAATGTTCCTCTAGTGGAGTTTAACTTGTATTGGCAGCTGTTTACCTAGCCTCTGTGCCTGATCCTCCACAAGGATTTATGTGTGCGAATGTCCCAGTTTGATGTTAAATCACGTACTGGAAATTTGTACACGGTGGTGTGTGAATTGGGAGCAAATCATTTAATGGATTCTGTGGCTGCTGTATTTTGCAGAGTAGAAACGTGACCCTGTTGTGAAGGAACAGGTAACTGTCAAAGTAGCTGTAGTTATGTGATTGAAGTTGATACTGCCTAGTGGAAAATTTCCCTGAAGTTGTATCATTTTTACATTTAAAATGTGTAAATGATACAACTTCATGTGCTCCCGCTGATGACTTGGTGGCAGCAGCAAAGATACCAGTCTAGGCTGAAATACTTAATATCCATGGTTAATAAATTAGAATATAAATGTCTCTGTTACAGCCATGTGGATATTGGATGTTTAGAAAGCCTTCTCAAAGCAAGAGAATTTGCCAAATACTAAAATGATTATAAAAAAAAAAAAAAGAAAAAAAATCTGGCAAAGTAATTTTCAGATGTTCAGAAGGGTTGTTCGTTAATGGAAAGAAAATAAAACAGCAGCGATAAGCCAAACGGTTTTACTAAAACCAAAAAATTTATGCAACAATTTATTAAGCTCTGGGCTTGGCCTCCTACCGACATCGTCTGTCCCTATCACAGGACAGCGCTTCACAGCACGTTGGCAGAGTTACAGTTTGGGGTTTTCCTCAGCAGCGCCTGGAGCCCCATGGCATTGGAGGGGCGTCTCCAGCTCGGGCACTGGCCGAGGATGTAATCCTGCGGTGCCACCTGGCAAYGGCTGCCAGCCAGCCGGGTGCTTGGGCAGCTGTCCTTGTGGGGATGAAGGTGTCGGGATCCTGCGGGACCCTGCTTCCCAGGTCCCCTGCCCCGCCGGTGGGAGAGAAGGTGCAGCCACTCCWATGGTGTCTCAAAGTCCATGCTTTGTCTTGCAGCATGCCAGAGTGTAGTGGTTCTGCTGTCGGCATTTGTTGTCTCCGAAATAATTTCTTATTCTGTGGCTGGAGTGTCTTTTAGAGTACAACGTGGTGTTTGATTTTTATGCCCATCCTGGACAAAGTACCTCCTCTCTGACAGGGCTGGGAATGTACGACACAAAGCAAAACTGAAGCAGCAAAAAGGAGGAAATGCAGGAATGTACATGGTGTCTGCAAGTTTTGTTACCAGCTTAAAAAGGCTCGTTTTGGAGGGCTGCATTCAACTGCCTGAAAGGTTCAAGTCCTGACAGGATGGAGGTACCTGGGGCAGTGATGTGGCATTGCTTGGAGATGCTCCAGGGGTGTGATGGCTCGTGAGGCTGGCAGCAGGATTCCGGTTGGCTTGTTTGGGAGCAGGACCAGCCTTCAGCTCTTAACAAAATTAGCAGATGTGCCAATGATTGACCAATAAATGTCAGTGTTTGGCTGKATTTTTATGCGATTTTTCTCTCTGCCTGTGTGGATGCTGTCTCTGGAAGTGGATTTTGTCCCTTTTTTCTACATTGGAGCGGATACTTCTGGTCTGTGGTATGTGTTATTTCTTTCTATTAACCTCACTGTGTTGTTTTGACTCCCTATCAGCATAGTCTTGTTTGTTACTGTGCTGTGAGACAGAGGAGCATAAGAAAACAGCCAAGCAAGTCATATATCTCTTCCAGCTGGAGTATTTCACATTGTCTGAAACATCATTCCTTGTATTTTGGAGCAGTCTTAGTAAATCTCTAATGTCACATTTATGCGTTCCAGCAAACCTTTAAGAAAAGGCCTATGACTCATTAAGGAAAAAAACCCAGCACCCCAGAGCACAAACACTCATTTAATGCTTAGCTGAGAACTACTGTGCATATAAAACATGTAAGAGCTTACACAGCGGTACTCAGCTGGGGGTAAGAATTTATTGCTAGTGACACCTATTTTCAAATTTGAGATGCTGGAAAAATTCCTCTCGGCAGGTTTTGCACGAAAACCTGTAGGTAGTTGGGTTTAAACCTCTGTGTTCCTGTGTTGCTGGGGTTGTGGTGGTGCACGTGTGCTGACAAGTGCAATTCAGGTGTCGTCTCGCCCAGCGTGGCTGTGAGCCCTGACCTTCCCTGCTGCTGAGAGAAGGGGGCAACAGTGGCAGCTCCTGCATGACTTGGAAGAAGGGGTATATTGGGCTGATTTGGTTGGTGCTGCCTGTCGGGGTTGGGCGGGCGCGGGGTCTGCCGATGGGTTCCGCACACTGCCTGCACGCTGCAGGCATGCTTAGAGCTTCCCCCGTGAGGAGTTCTTGGGAGCTGGGATACCTAACAGAGAATTGAGTTCCTCCAAGTGCCGGGGATGAGAAGTCAAATTACTTTGAAGAGGGATGTGATCGGGTTGGAATAACACCACAAAAACTTAAGGCKAGATTTGGGGGAGATGGTTAATTCTGAAGTCTTTAATTGCAGGCAGCAGCACTGAAATGCATCTAGCTTGCTGTGAGGGTGAATCCTGTATTTGTGAATATCGGGAGAAGGGCAGGGAAGGCAGTGTGCAAATGTAAAGAATATTAATACCACATATTGTCATGAAATAGCCAGGGAGTGGATCAAATGGACAATGAAGAGGCATTTAATAGGTTACAAAAGGTCATGTCTGGCTATATACTATTGCTTTTTTAAGAATTTGGCTGAACAAGGCTCATTTCGGTTCAGAACACGTTCATAGTTTTGTGAGAAGTAGATCGCTATTGTAGAAGAACTGCTGGGGACTCTCAGATGTTTTCCTGGCCATCCAAACATTTATTTAATTGGTGAACTGTTTCACTTGCGACACCGCAGAACTTCTGGAAAGTGAAAACAAGATGTTTTCTCCCTTTTAATGTGGCCACTTGAAAAAATGAGAAAATTTCAAAGTTAAAATAAAGAGAAATGAAAAGACATTCCTAAATGCAGTTTGACAGTTGTGCATATTTAGATGCTCCAGCTCTCTTGGATCATATTTCCTGTGGTCCGTGGAGACCCTGTGGCCTCTCCCAGGCATGGGAAACACCCTTTTGTTCTGGCGGTCATTGCATAAACCTTTCTCCCGTGCCGCCAGCTCGTCCCCAGGCGTATGCAGTGCAGGGAGCTGGGATCCCATGAGTAAAGCTCCTGGGCTGGAAGTTGGATGGTTCTGCTGTACTTTCTCCATCTCCTTCAGTGTTACCTCTGTGCTGGCAGTCCCAGCCTGTGGGGTTTCGGGGAGCATCGGGTAAGGCCAGTCCTGAACGCAGGTCCCTGCTTGGGTCAGTGTGGTGTGTTGTTGAACTTGAAACACAGGGCCAGGCAACTGTTTGTGGATGTCCTAAATTTAAATGTGAATGATCTGAGGTTTATTTTTATGCATGGGGTTTGCATGTGCAAAACTGCAGCATGCGTGCAGGGAGTAGTTGACTGGAAACCTTTGTTAGAAAGGGATTTCTGACAAGGTGGGGAGAAGCATGATTGTTTTTTACTCTAATAAACCAAGTGCTGACCTAACTGAATTGAGACAGCTGACGTCTCTGCTGCTGTGGCTTGATTCTATTTTCCTGGCCTTGCAGATATGACATTGCCCTCAGTAGCGTTAGAGTAGGATCTTGGTTTTGTATTCTGTCTTTGTTCCTAGTGTGAAATTCCTACTAAATCCATTTGTTTGGGCCAAATGTTGAATGATTGGAAAATAATCACTGGGGGAATKGTTCTGAGCAAGGGGATAGTGAATAGACTTTGCCACTTGTCCATGGTTTCCTCTGCTCAAAAAAGCCTGCTAACCTGGCCATGTGCTGCTGTCTGCTGCCCTGCCTATTCTTGTCATCAACGTGAAATGCAGCAGGATTAGACCCGTGGTCTCTGTGGACTGTCTCACCTGTCACTCTTCTTTCCACTTCTCCTAACTAAGTTAGTTCAAAGAGAATGTTGATTTTTGGTTTTGTTTTAAAAATAAAATAAAATGAAAAAGGTAGAAGAAGCAAAAGATATTGGAGCCCAACATCAGCTGAGACAAAACAACTGTTTATACCAGGCGGTGGAAAGAGCTGTAACTGGTAAAATCTTGGATCTCTCGATGTTTCTTTCTGTGTTGTGGCAGTTGCCATGCTGTTAACCTTGAGCATCCCAATTTTCAGGTGTAGATGGGGGGAAACAGGTAATTCCTCAGGGGACAAGGCAGAAGTTTTGATGAATGGCTAATAACTGTTGCAGCTCTTTTTTTTGCCAAGCAGTTATGTGAAAATTCTCTGCAATTGGTGGGTTGCCCATTTTTAATCAAAGCCATGTTTCCCAGATCTAAACACTCGATAGAAAACAGAGCTGCGCAACAATCAAGTGTGTTAGAGTCCAGATTTTGAGCTGGTTTGAGAAATAAGCATGTAATTTTCTGAAGTGTAGGTCAGTAGCTGGTTGTCTTAGAAAGTGTTGGCTTGTTGTACCTGTTCCTGGCTAGAGCAGGGCTGAGCCTCTGCGGTACAGCCCTGTAAAGTAGCAGCRGTTCACAGCAAGCAATGCACTTGCTCCGGTGGAAAACCTCTGTGGCTCAGGTGCAGAACTTAGTGACTTAACTCAGAAAAAACCCTTAAGACATCTCAAAATAAGATCCATACAAGGTATCAACTAATTAAATTTTTATTTAGAAAATGGAACACTTACCTGATAATTCCAGACCTCCCTCATTCATGACAGCCCTGCTTAGGTCACGGGGGCATGTTTGACTTGTGTCTGGCAGCTTGGAGTCATCTCTAGTTGTTTTTATTACACTGCAGAGATGAGGGAATAAGTAAATTCACATCTGTGTTTTACCCTTGCTGTGTTTCTCTGCCTGGCCTGCCCAGCAGCCTCTGTACCTCCCAGGACATATCCACTGTGGAGCTGTTGGGTATATGGCTGCTTTGTGCTTTGACTGTAAAAGCGATGTGCGGTTTGCCTGGGAACTTGGTATCTTGACAGACACCGGTTTCCTGCAAATTACGGTGTAAATAACAGAGCAGGTAGAATTAATGGTGTGAAGGAGGGCTATAATGCTCAGTTAAGTCCTGCTGACCACTTTCAGCTTGTACAAAGCTGGCTATCTGCACTGAGTTCCCAAGTCGCTCTGCTTGCTCGCAGGAAGATATGATGGGTTTGTGGAAGATGCATGTGAATCCTAGGAAAGCTCCTCGTTGCAGAAGCTGGGATCCCACCATCTCGGGGCACTGAAGTGTCAGTGTGAAGAGACTAGATCCAGAGACTGAACCTGACTTTCCTGTGCATGTGATTTTGGCAGGGTGGGGTAGAGGTTGTGTCCAGAAGTAGAGTTCTGCATCCTCTGCTTTTCCTCTCCTTGTTGTCTTCTGCCCAGAACAGAAGTCACTTAAAGGTATCAAGACCTAAACCAGGAGAGGATGGAGAGAGCAGAGGAACAGGTACAGACCTGGGTCATGCGTGTGACACCCGTTGCCTCTGATCTGCAGGTGGTTGTAGAGAGCACCCTGATGCTGTCAATGAAGTGCTGGGGGCTYTGGATAACCTTGCCACTTTTTTCCTTTGGTTCCCTTTTTTTGCAGCAAAATAATAGGTCTTGCTTATTGATACTCAGTGTTTTTTCCTGAAATTTTGGCGGCCATCAGGTGATGTCTCAGATGCTGTTTTACAGACAACTAGAAAAAAGCTTGCCATTTTGCTTGGCCTGGAGGGAAAATCTCCCAGTCTTATTTCTGTATGTTGGTTTTGAGGGGGACATTCCTGTGCAAGGTTGGTGAGAGTGTCTGTCCCGGGTGGTGTTGCCCAGTCTTGGAGAGTGGTGCAGGGCTTGCTGGCAGCTGCACAAGCAACACCTGCAAAGCAGGTCACTGCCCAATTCAGAGAGAGGAAAAAAATCAAATCCATGGCACGTTTGGGCTTGGAGCTTTGAACGCAGCCCCGCGCAGGCACAAAGCGAGGTTTGCCCCTTGCTGTAGTTTCTGGTGGAGTGGAGGCGTGGCAATTTCACTCGCCAAATCCCACATTGCCCTAGAGCTTCAGAGAGCCCTTGTGCTGTGGCGTGGAAGGACTCAGGAGTGCCAGACCAYGCTCTTTTAAAAAACAAAGCCAAAAAACCTTCCTGACCTATTAGGAAAAGGGGAAAAGAGAAGGGGTAACTCGGGCTGAAACAGCCTTGCATGCTATATAAGAGCAAACTGATGTTACTCTTTTGGGGAAAGGCTTTCTCAGTTCCTGTTCCACACCTGGGAGGAATTCAGGCTGGTGAAGAACCAGCCCAGAAAGAGGTGATCCCCAGAGGCTGATTTGCATTTATTCATGAAGAAGATACTTTGAAGATGCTCCAAGTGCAGACTTGCAAATCAGCTTCCTGGTGTGCCAAGTGTGTGAAGCTCTGCCTTTCCCTGCTGCTGCCTCTGCTCCCCACCTTGCAGGGGCTTTGCCTGGCTTCCCCAGTGACAACGGGCAGGAGYGAGGAGCAGCTCGGACCCATCTGGCCACAGTGATGGCCTGGCTCTGGCTGGGCACCCCATCTYACTTGTGTCCTTCTAATTTATTTCTGTAGCTCATGAAAGGAAGAAAAAAAAACTCAAAACCCACAAAACAAAACACGCTAGCTCCCAAGCTTAAGGCCAAATCTTGGACTCCTTTGTGGGCAGAACTTCCTCTGAAATTACTGGGTGTTTTGCTTGGTTAAAGACTGGCAGATTGGGAAACCCAGTGTTAGATTATTGCAAGGTCAGAGAAAGGGTGCGTTGCAACGTCTGGGGGAAGTACTTTCTTTTGTTTTTCTGACAAAGTACCCCGTGAATGTGTATTGGCTTAGAGCTTTTTCATTTCCATATAGGTCGGTCTGCACAGCGTGCCAGCATGGGGAATTTCTAACACTGCTCTGCAGGTGGGACGACAAATGGAGGGGCTGCCAAAGGCCACTGTGCCTGGGTCGGAGCAGAGCAGGGGACTTGTGGACCTGGCTGCCCTGTCCACCAGCGGTGCTGTATGTTGTGCCTGGGGACTTTCAGCATGGAGCTGAATCCCACCCGTGGGAACCAGAGGTCAGCGGCAGCAGCGCTAATGGGGTGAGGGTAGGCTCTGGGCTGCTGCTGAGAGCACGCGACCATGCACAAACATTAGCTGGACCTGAAGCCACAGATGTCAGGCTAACAAGTGATAGAAGAATTTTTCCCTTTTCCCCTTTCACATCCAAGTGTTTCTTCCTCCAACTCTTCCAGCCCACGTGGTTGAGTGAGGATAATGTGCAGCAGCTGATGCCAATAGTCAGGGTTCCTCTCCTCTCTCTTCTGATCCTTTGGATGGGGGTTGTCTCTGCCTTAACTCCTGGCCCCTCTCAACCTGCAAATACAAGGCCTGTGTGGGCTTGTACAAAGACCATGGCTTCTGCAAGGAGGTAGCTGCTCTGGTCCCTCAAGGTTGCTACRAATTTTGCTGTGGTATTTAAAAGCAGAGAGGAAGAGGCATGCAGTGGTGGGGTAGGGGGGAATGGCTCTTCAAAGGGTGAGTCGCTCTGGGAGTGCCCACTGCGACTGGGCAGCTCACTGGCATGTGCATTTGGGGGGCTTTTAAATTAATGTTCCTAACCAATGTATAAAATGCGAGAGAGAACTTTCGGAAAAGGAGAGGGGGGCTGTTGAACTCTGGCAAATATGTGGCAATATTTGCTTAAATTTTTGAGAAATACGTTATTTCACCTTTATTATGAAGCTTAGGCCTGTGGATTTGCCCCCTCACTGTTTTCTAGGCTTTTGCCATATCAAGGCATTGTTTGTTGGTCCAGAACTGTCAGCACCAGGACTGAGCTGAAAGTGGCTGTAAAACCACTTCGTTTTATATTTTGCTTATATATATTTTAAATTGGATTAGGACTGCAACGAAACTGCAGTGAGATCGATGGGAGTCTTCCCTTCTCAAAGGACAAGAACCACACACCCAGGTGGCAGTCACTTGTAAAAACATCTCCCTAAACAGTAGGCATTCCTGTTTTGAAGAAAGAGCAGCAGCCAGGACCTGGGTATGCAGCTGGTGCAGGCTCAGTTTTGAACACAGTTTCCTCCTGTAACACTACTGTTTTGAACAACTAGTTACCAGCCAGAAAAAGTATTCAATAACCCTGCGAACAAATTGTTGTTTGAATTTTTTGGCCTATGCAGCTTGCAGTTTCTCACCAAGCAGTTGACTTAAGAGAACAGAGTAAGTGTTGTCTTGGGGTCTAAATTAGAGCAAGACTGACTCCGGGGTCAAGTGTGACCATTTCATAACAAATAGTTGCGTGTTTGTTTTCATCCTGCAGCACATGGCCAGGGTGCTAACTTTTAAGCCTGGGGAGGGGGGGGAAAGGTGATATAAGGTGGTTCTGTTCTGTGCAGTCTGGAGTGTAAATTTGAACAGAGAACAGCCCACATGCTTGACCCTAAGTAGGAATAAAATATTTCAAGTTTTCTTCTCAAAGAGCTCCAGGATCAGGTCGTTGAGAAATAGTAGCAAGTAGTGCACCAGACAATATTATACAAGGAAAGATGATGTTGGAGGCTGGGGGACATCTAGTATTTCAGGTCTGAGCTGAAGGTCCTTCTGCTGTCAACAGATGCTTAGATATTACCTACTTCAGCAGGTGAAGGACTGAGATACCTGCCAGGATTTAAACCTAGTACTGTAGAGGAACACAGCCAAGCAACTTACATCTTACCTAGAAGAAAGCTAACTCTTAGATTATCACGCATCTTTACAGCATGTCTGTTGGTTCAAGGAAAGATAGGGAAAAGGRTGCATGTTCATCCTGTGTTTTCCCTGCCAGAGACTTGCACGAGCCATTCCTGTCAGCCCGAGTCACCAACRCTGCTGCAAGATAAAAGCTGTGGTTCCTGTCAGATGAGAACCAATGGGGACCTGATCACTTTGTTTTTCTTGCTTTGCTTGAAGAGACATCTCTCTCTTTCTGGCTATGATGGAACACAACCAGAGAAGACTTTTTGTGACTGGTACTAGATTGGAACAGAATCTGTTTTAATTGAGGATAAACAATGATTCCTTCTCTAAAATGGACAAATAGCTCCTCTCCAGAAATGATAAAATCCTTCATCTCTCAAAGGCACCAGTGGGAGAAGCAGGGCATGTGTAGGCACCAGCTCAGTACCAACTCTRTACTTCACTCTTAACCTTACAGAGACAGCACAGTAGAGAGATTCTTCGTAGATTTAGTAAAAGCTACCCTTATTTTCATGGATATAATTACAGAAGAGGCTAGATTCATCTGGAAACAAAGGCTTTAGTAATTAAAAAAAAAAGGCAAAAATAAATATCCCCTCCCCCCCAACAAATACACTAATTCTTTTAGCTAGTTTTCGAAAGAGAAGTTTTGTGAGTTGTGGGGTGTTTGTTTGTTTTTAAAGGGAACATTTACAAACATATTTCTTAGTGGATACAGTGAAAGAAGAGATTCCAAAAGGGCTTTGCTGCAATTAAGGGAACGGTTGCATTAGGTTGTGCTGCAGTGATTTAGCATGTGAGAAGGAAAATCCCAACTGAGTGATTTACACACTGATCCTGAAYGTTTTGATTAAAGATCAGACTCAGAAATGCATTTATGTGTATTTGGAAGTCTGAAGAGAATCCACTGGGGAGTTAAATCTCCAAGTAGGAATTGAACGTGTATTTACACAATCAGGGAGCTCTTTACTTACCCATGTCATTTTTTTTGTGAATTTACTTAAGGAAAGCTTTACTTGAAAACTGAAGTCCAGTCTCTGCCTACAATGGGGGAGAGCATTCCTGTAGACTGTCCTGGCTTAGGGTATCGCATCTGTAAATTCTGTACCTTACTGACTTAAAGGAGTTAAAGTGTCTAGGAAGAACAGAAAAGGGATCCAGGAAAGCTGGTTGATTTTTTCAAGGATTGCGGTCTCCAAGCTCAGGAATGGTCCATCCTGACGTGCAGGAAGTCAAGCAAGAGTGGCAGGAGGCCTGCATGGATGAGCAAGGAGCTCCTAAGAAAGAAATGAAATGTATAATGTATAAGAGGTGGAAGCAGGGACACATGACCTGAGCACGCATGGTTGGGGTCAAGGAAAGCCAAGGCTTGCTTGGAGCTGAATCTGGTGAAAGATGTGAAGGTCAAGAAGTGCTTCTGCAGATGTATGAGCAAAAGGAAGACTAGGGAAAATGTGGAGCAGGGATACTGGGGTGGCCTTCTATGATGAAAAGCTTGTGAATAAGGGGAGAGCAGTGGGTGTTGTTGATCTCAGCTTTAGCAAAGCTGTTGATACTGTCGCCCATAACATCCTTCTAGACAAACCGAGGAAGTACAGACTACATAAATGGACTGTGAGCTGGACTGAAAACTGGTTGAGTTGCTGGACTCAGAGTTGTGACCAGCAGGATGAGATCGAGTTGGAGGCCAGTGCTGCACCTCAGAAGTCAATACTGGGGTCACTGCTTGTTTAACATCTTCATTAATGACCTGGATGATGGGACAGAGTACACTCGTAGCAAGTTTGCAGATTGTACTATACTGGGAGGAGTGGTTGATAGACTAGGTGGATATGTTGTCACTCAGCGGGACCTTGACAGGCTGCAGAAATAGGCTGTTTCATGAAGGTCAACGAAGGGAAATGCGAAGTCCTGCATCTGAGGAGCAACAACCTTGTACAATGGTATGAGCTGGGGGCCCACTGGCTGGAAAGCAGCTCTACAGAAAGGCTCTCTGGGGTCCTACTGGACATGAGCCAGCACTGTGCCCTTGTGGCAAAGAAAGCCAACAGCATCTTGAGCTGGTGTTCAGACCCAGCTGTCTTGGATCATGGGAATACTGAAGCTGAATGTGTGCCCTGGATGACCACCTGGGAGCTCACATGCTCTGTCCATGCACTGCATATCCTCAGTGTCTGGGCAGTTTGCCCACGAGAGCTGTGTCTAAACAGGGGACTGCAGGGCCTGGAGGGTTGGGAGGGTTGTGTCAGCTTCTGGTGTGGGTAGGTCTTGGGTGGGAGAGGCACCAGCTCCCATTCAGTGCCCAGGCAGAAGGTCCCACTGCTGTGATGTGAGCCCACAGGGCAGCTCAGGTCTCATCCGGTCTTCCCAATAGCAGCCCCTCTGGTGCCCACTTCTCAGGTGGACCTGCTGAAACTTAAAAGGCCACAAAACACCTACCACATAGATCATAATCAGATGTGAATTATCTTTTATTGCTTTTGTCATGATCCTAATCTGAACCACTACTTTAATAGTAGGGAAAATATTTACCACTACGTTGCACGTTGGGGTTTCCGCCGGACTCTRTAACAGTCAACAGACAGCACAACTGAGGTGGAAAGAGTTACCTCTCTTTATCGCTCCTCTGTGTTTTGCTGAGTATTTTAATTAAAACCAGATAGAGGAAAATTTTTCACACTGTTTCCAATTTTTAGTGATTTCACCTGCTGTTGAAAATTGCATCAAGACTAACACTGAAGGGATGATGTAAAGAGGAATGAATGCTCCTTTTAGCTGCTATGAATAGAGGCTTCTCATATCAGTTAAGTGTTGACTTTATAATTATGAGAAGATTACACGTTTCTGTTATTTTTTAGCTGGTCCTCTAAGACGTAAATTAGCTAACATTTCACCACTTTGTGTAACCTTTCAAAATGGAGAAGGGAGGTTTGACTGATAAATTGCATAAGATCACATTTATTTGGAGATGTTTACTGTAACTAACAAAGTGGAAAATTACCTTCCTAATCCTTCGGTCTTTTCTGTCTGCTCCCTCTTTCCCTGGTTTTGTAGTTCTTGAGTTTTCTTTTTGCTGCCTCTAGGAAGATTTTTAATGAATAATTGTCCTGGAGGTGTTTGCTCCACAACTGTGCTTTAGTTGTATTTTTGTAAGTGTTGCTAGAAATTTAGCCACAACTCCTTTGCTGTCTGATGACTGTGGGTGGTGGAGCTGATGATTTACCAAGTGAGCGATATCTGGGCGGTGGGATGCTCAAGGGGGTGGCGGGGTATCAGGACTGGGAGAGGAGAGCATCTTGCCTCTTGTTCACTGCTTTGACTTGAGTCTGGCAACCAGCCGCACAAGAAACGGAGTCCATCTTCCAAAATTCAGCTTAAAAAGAGGATGCCTTCCCATCTTGTCACGGAGACAGTGAGCAGGGTGGGTGTGGAGAAGGCACCCAGTGCTAGTTCTGGGAACAGGCCTGCTGTGATGTGCGGTTGGGTCCCACAGCGCTGAGGGCTGGTTGGCAGCAGCCAGTTTTGTGAAGACAACACTTGTTAGGCAGCAGGGTGCCAGTGCCAGCCCTATCGACAGTGATCGTTTCGAAAGATAAATCCTTTGTCCCCTCAAGCAAATAGCCTTTGACATTAGCCAYTGAGGCCAAAGTATATTTCACTGTTTGCATCTTGGTGCCAAGTGCTATTGCAGGACATGTGTTCTTTACCAGAAGTGGCTTAGCACTTGCTAAGTGGTTGCAGGTTTCTCCATAAAGGTTATGGACCAAGGGTTTGGCTGCGAGTGTGGTGGGCAGGTTGCGAAAAGAGCAGATGATGCCAAAACCCCATTATAGTTGGGGTTTGCCTTTTTTGCCAGGTCCTTTCTGAGATAACTCACTGATCAGCATCTTGTATGTTTTTTCCTCTGTGCCCAGCTTGTGCAGAGGAGCCAGGCACCTCTACCATTGTTCTGTCCATGAGAATGTGAAAGGTGGGTAGTAAAAAACCGAGTGTGTTTCTAGACATGCAGTCTGCTAACTCTGGATGATGGCTTATCACTAACTGGGAAACAGTGCATAACGGAGTGCATAAGCAGAGTTTACTACTCATACTTCTTAGTTGATTGCTATAGCCATGCCTGTTTCCCACTGTTTTCATCTGAGAAAACTAGCTCTACTCTTTTTCTCTAATTTTCTGGCCTTTTATACCCATTTTGTGTCAAAATGAGTGGACAGGGACAAAGCAGGGGAGAGGGATGGTCCTGAGTGTGATATTTGTGCATTTCTGGATCATTCATCAATACTAATTGGATGTGGATCAAGTGCATGTTCACATTTCTGTTGAATTAGCCAGACAGACCACATACCCCGGAGTTCACACCAGCTGCTGGAGTATAGACTGTTACTTGATCCAGAACTGACAACACCTGATCCAGCAGAAAGTCAAAGCAGTCTAGACAGACAATACCTGACCTAGCAGAAATCCTGCCGATGTGAAGTTAACAATCAGTATTTTACACTGTGTGGCATCTTTTTATATGGTACTAAGAGTTGTAAAGCTGGTTTTATTCAGTCATGGGAGCATGGCCTCATCTACTGCAGTGCTGCTGCCTGTCTCAGTGGAAGGGTTGCTACTGAGTGAAGTGAGATCTGCYGGCTCCCACGGGTCTGAGCGGTGCTGGCTGGCCACAGCTGCCTTGGAGAACAAGTCAGTGAAGGTGAAAATGGAGCTCAAGTCCTTGCATGGTTATGCGAAGCTCAGAGTTACCCTCTTGTAAGAATCACTGTAGACMGGAATCTGACTAAAGCCTGGAACAACCACCACTTGTCTGCTTTAGGTCTGCAGTGGAGAGCAGCTGAATGTGTGGGATTGCCCAGGTCTGTAGAAGCCKCATTTTGTTGTGGAAGTTGGCAGCGTGTTGATTTTCCGATTTTTACTTCCCGCCGCAGTTGGATCCATAGGAAGGAAATGAGCCTATATGTATAGCATTTAGTGTTCCTGTTTCCCGGAGGTGGAGGAGGCAAAATTAGAATATCCTGTTTACATGTCGCTAGTGCTGTATTTGACCAGCTGTCCCAAGGGTTTTCAGCTTGCTGGATCAGGAAAGGCTTTTCTTATGGTCTGAGAGTCTTCCTGTCCTACTGGAGTAGAAGAGTGTGGCTGCTTGCACTAGCACTGAGCACCTCCCTGGACTGGGGCCTTACTGCTGCAGAGGAGACTGGGTTTTTCACTATCGTCAAGGCAGGGAAAGTGAGGCTTGCCAGGATAGGTACTTTAGAACCAAAATCTTTCATGAGCTGAAGGTGGGAGAAACCCATGGCAAATGACTTTCTGGAAGTGTTCCTGCAGGATGTCTTTACAGGAAGGTATAGCCCTCCTTCCCATGTTCTCACAGCATCCTTGAGTCACTTGACTTGCAGTGACTGAAAAAAAACTGGTTCAGAGGGTTGAGGTGACAGAGGTTTTTAAGTCATTTGCAGCTTTCCGTAAGCGAATGGTTCAGTCTTTCTAAATAGCTTGGTATAATACCTACCTATATGCATGCTTCTGTTTAAGCAAACCTATTTATACTTCTGGAAATGATAAAGAACCTCCATGCGGCAGGTGAGAACTAGTGAGCCAGTGTTGGTGGCACCTTTGCGGTGTGGGTGATGGAAATGCGGTGCTTCTGTGGACGTGTAGTGCTTGGGTACTGCTTGTGGAAGGAGCTGCTGAATTTATAAC
Source organism: Oceanodroma leucorhoa (assembly GCA_030449065.1). Taxonomy (NCBI): domain Eukaryota; kingdom Metazoa; phylum Chordata; class Aves; order Procellariiformes; genus Oceanodroma; species Oceanodroma leucorhoa. The sequence goes on along the minus strand of JASVER010000007.1, from coordinate 10,620,572 downwards.
CAAACGTGGTTACGTAATGCCATGCCTTTTCCAGACTGTCATGCTCGTTCTGGAAATAGACCGTTATCTAAGAAAATAGAAAAGTGCACCTGGAAACTTTTAGACTAGTCTCCTTGTTTAATCATGAACCCATTTTAAATATGTCAAGGAAGGCAGCTGTAATATATGACCTTTTTCTGCCATATATTAGAGTGATGACTCATACGTGCAATGTCAGGAGAATGTAATGAAAAGTCTCTCCAACTTGACGTCTGTGCAGCTGATGTTTTCAGGTCTGATGTGCTGTGGAGTTCAGGGTATTTGGGCTGCATTGTTGATGCTTTCAGTATCACTGTTGTTACCTGGTTGCACAGATTTTTCTAAGCTGAAGCATTTAAATGGATTCTGTCTTTTCCATATAATCTCAGAAGGTTTAATTGTCTTTTCTCTGAAGACCACACAGGTGTCAGTGGCTCCCATTTCATATAGAAAAGAGCCAAGACAGAGCAACTAAATGGTTTGCTAAAGACATCTAAGAATGTCAAAACTGAAGAAGGGGCTGGTACAGCAGAGTTGCTGGCTGGTACTGTACTGTGATCACTGTCATTTATATAGGAAAATCTGCAATGTGTAGATAGATATACTATTATTAATGTGTGGTATCAGTAAGCACAAAGGAAAGGTGATGAAAATACAAGCTTTAAATATTTCATTTATTGTTTACTTACTGTAATAAAACTGTCTTGATGTCTGTAAACCTGCCATTGGAAGCAGCTTAAATAAAACTTAGCAGGTCCACATTCTGACCTGCATTATGTTAGAACAAATCTAAAGTAATGGYGTGGACAAGCATCTCATCCCAGAGCTCAGATGATCTCCAGCTGGTACAACCAGCTGAATGAACTTGTAGAAGTTAAAGCACTGGTAGAAATTGCAGTATCCATGTTAATTAAAACYCCAATGTTTATGTGTGAGTGCACTTGCAACCTGAATATTTTTTTTGAGAAATCTCCTCTATCACCATCTGTGAACTGCCCCTTCTTCTCTTGCCCATTATATTGGGGTATGCAGTGTGAAGGTCTGCCCTTTTCCTAAATCAGTGAATATACAGCTGGGCTGAATGCCAGCTTCCCAACAAGAAATTTGCCCAGGAGCACTGGGGAGCTTTGGATGTTGGTATTAGATCCTTCTGGACTGAAACTAGGACCTGCAGGAGCATCACTCACTTCTGCTTGTCTGTGACACCTATGCGTGTGTCTGTTGGCCTTGCCTGGCGACTCCGGATGTGGTGGTGTGTCCTCCTCTGCCAGCAGTTGTACAAGCTCAAGTTTTTGCTGGCCCTAGCCTGTCTTCATGTGATTGCTACTACCACTGTGCTAGAAATTTTGCACTCCTCAAATAGACCGAGTTATATGTGCGATTGCACTCACTATGTTCCAGGCAAAATAAGCATGGTTTGAGCTGAAAGGCCTTGTTGACCTGGTCCCTTTGGGCTGTAGGAGGATGCATGTACGCAGCAAAACATTCACATGTTCAGCAGTGGAATGGCAGTAGGACAGGGAAGAGGCTTTACAAACACACTTTTCCCTCCAAGAGCACCACCATTCCCAGTGGTGCTCTCCTTTACCCCCCCAGCTGTACATGTCTCCTTGCTTTGCTAATCCCAGTAATATCAAGGTACTTTTAGAAGCAGGATTTTCTTCTCTGTCGTCTTTTTGGTCAATAATTCAGTTGCTAAAGTTCTTTGCAAGTCCCCTTGTGCTGTGGTTGAGCATGAAGCTTGAGCAGTCAGCTGAGCTCTGAATCACAGACAAAGCAACCCAAAGCAGCACAGACGATAGAGCAGCCACGAGAACTACTCAGTCTTGCAGTTTGTTACCTCAGTAGCAAAAGGTCTTTCTATAAATGCCAAGTGAGAAGTATAAATCATCCTGGAACTGCCATGCACTAAATCAAGAAGCAGAGAAATGAATGAATATTTGTAAACCAAGTGTCAGTGTAACTAAAACTCTGCGCGGAACAATAGGCCTGTGATATGCCTTGTGCCATCGGGAGGCTCCGCGGCAGAGTCGGAGATCCACACAAAGGGAAGTTATGCAGAGGCACGCCGGCTGTGGCCAAGGCAGGATGAACTCTGTGCAGATAGTGTCAGTAATTTCATGGTTCAGAGCAGTAATTTCACATACTGTATGAAGCAATAAGCATTTGCTGCGCTAGCTCCAGGCTTTCACTGTGCGACTGGGTGGATCTACTTTAACGGTAACAAAAGCCTTCCAGTTTCCAGCAGCTGCTAATCAGAGCTGATACCAGCTCCCATGACATCTCCCACTCCACAGTGCTGACCTGGAGCTGCTGTGGTTTAATTCACCAGTGCAGACATGCCCTGGGCTCCTATCTGCTAAAATATGATGGGGGGCAGGAGGGGTGGTGTTTGAGAGGTGTTTCCACAGCCGCCTGTGTTCCCAAAGTCTGGCCCATCACCTCGCCCTACATTTGAAACTCTGGAAAGTTTCTGACAAGACAGAACAGCCCATATATTTACCGAAGCAAGTAGGAGTAGGCTGAGGCTGAGCCCTGCTGGCAGCGCCGATCCCTCAGGCAGGTAAAGCTCGGCTCCTGTGTCCTGATAAGCACTGTCGTTCCTGGAACTGGTCCCAGCGCCTCTCTTTGTGGCCGTGACCTCTCCCAGCAGCTTTGTCCTACACGAGCCGCAGCCTTGTTAAGCAATAGGCAGGGTGGAGGTAATGAGAGTTATTCCAGGAGCTGGAGTTAGAACTTAGAGGTTGCTTCTACAAAACTTCACATTCACTGGAACTTCACTGCATTTGTAACCAAACATAAATCAATCTCAAACTTCRATTTTTCTGAGTAAGTTCTACACATGCATCCGTCCTGCTCCAAGCCTATATATTAATTGAGTAAAACCTCCTGTAGGAGGCAGGCGCTGAAGTGATGGAGATCTTTTTAAGTCGGCAGCTATGTATCTCAACGGCCTAAGTAGTTTATTGGTGGGGTTTTTACCTTCTTGCCTTGAGGAGGAAAGCAAGGTTGGGGGCAATCTCAATAAAGTTTAACAATCACAGCAAAAAGTTTCCTGGTCCACAGCCTGTTTTTTGCCTTGCTTTGCTTAAGCTATGATTTGTGTTAGGTGGTGTGGCCCATTTTTCTCCAGTTTAACCTACTCCAACCTCCAGCGCGGTCGCTGCATGAGTACTTGCAAGCCAGACTTGCGTTACTGGATGGGGTCAGGTCCYTCCCGGCCGTGGAGTGTTGCAGTACCAGGTGTGGATGGGCTGTGGCTTGGGAGGGGAGCTTAAAATGTTTACCTGAGCATTTCCCACTTTTCTTGGTCTGTCATTTTCAACCTTAATTCAAGTTGTGGTGTCTTCTGATCTTCCCCTGAGGGAGAGGGCAGTGCTGGTAGCTTACCCAGACAGTTCCTCCATTGTTCCTATCATAAGACAACTTAGGCCAGGTCTTCATGCAGTTGTTACATTGCTGCTGAGCGTGTAGAGGATATATTTATTTATTTATAACTTGTACATACCATATTTTATTTTATGTTGGGTATTCAAGCCTTGGTACATTTGGCAGGCATCTGCCAGGTGACAAATTAAAGCCCCCAGCAAGAGGTACCTGTGGTGGCGAGGCGGGGAGGGTTTTCCAGGCTGCCTCTCTCACTCCTGCCCGGCTGCTGGGAAGAGGCTCTGCCCCTGCGCCCGGTGTAGGTGCCTTGTTTCTTCTATCTGCCTCTGACTGGGAGATGACGTGTGCGTCGGCAGATCGCTCCTCCTGTGGTTGTTGGAAGGAAGGGAGCATTTTTCTTGCCTGAAGTCACCTCTCGGTATCCGAGCTGCCGTAGTCCAGGACGTCTGCACAGTAGCTGCCATCAGCTCGAGCAGGTACTGCTGCAGCAGTGGCATGGCTGCCCAGGCTYGGCGCAGCTCTGACGCTTCACTATTTACCCAGCTTCTTAGCAGAATATTTTTTTAAAGGTAGTAGCAACACCCTGTGTAAAACCTGCCACTGCAGCCCATGTGGGAACACCTCCCGTGGCCAGTGACACCTTCGAGCCTCTGGCGCAGCCCCTCCACAGTCCTCACACTCTTGCAGCTGGCCCCTATTGCTGCAATTTGATTTCTTGAGCTGAGTTAAGGCTTCCCTCCTCCTTTGTTCTTCCTGCTTCGTGGCTGTAGGTTTTCATTTCCCTGCCCCTGCACCTTGGCTAGGCCACCGGTGTGGAAAAGCTTGTTGGGGACTTATGTAGAGATGGTCTTTTCCTGTCTGAGAGAAGAAAAGGGGATTTTGCAGTAGCCCAGCGTGACGTTCACCCGCCCTTTTCCCAGCACTGCAGAGGCAGGGAGGGAGTCATCTGTGCCATGTGTTAGTTGTTAATTTTAGCTTTACCATAACTCTTGACGACAGGGCTCGGTTGTTTCCTACTGTAGGCAGCATGTAGCAGTTATCCTGGAGATACGGTGTGGCTGTAAGACAGTAAAGCTGCAGCTCATCCCTGAGCTGTGGCGTGCTGTCAAGGAGTGCGATAGCCAGATTCCCCCTCTGACTCACACAGCTGCTGCATACTGAAGTTGAGAGGCCATATGGTACCATTTTTCTTGCATTTGTGCTAAACCCTTGACTTCAGGTTAAGTGAGGATGCCATTAGGCACAGGCTGAGTTCCACACGTCTGAGGACAAAGCTTGGTCAAAAGGTGGTTATGTTTCTGCCATTATACGTACTCCATTTAACCTTTGCCTACTGCCTTTTTCCCCAGTTCTGGGTACTTGGTGAAGTCTGTATGAAGTACCAGCCTGKACTGGCATGGTCAAAAGAGCATCCCAGGATTTGATCTACAGGTCCCAAACTGAACTACTTCTGATGTGTAGGCTACTACAGGGAGCTCTTACAAGTACGTTATAGCAGGCTGAACAAAAATCATATAGCTTTAATATATTCTCTAGGTTGTTGCTGATAACCTTTGCTTGTTATAATGTATTGCATTTGGTCTCTTGAGTCTGGAGCAAAACAATTTACTACATCAGAAAATACCTGTCTTATTTTCTCCTGATGCTGATATTAGCATTTTGCTAATGCATGAGTTACCCGGAGAGCATCGTGCTTCTGACGGCTGCGTTGCCGTTCGGTGCTGGAGGCTTGCCTGGTTGCATCCAGAGATGTTCTGACTGACATAGTCAAGCTCAGTGAGGTGCACTGGTTAAAGGTGTGGGGAGCGCTGGCAATGTGCTGTAGCTAACTCCAGCAGGGAGTCTCTGGGAGCTCCTTTTCTTTCTAGTGTCATTTTTGTTGGTGGTCTTTTGCCGTGGTCCACAGAGTGTGTTTCTTCAGTCTCTACTGTCATGTTTGGTTAAACACTGTGTGAGGATGCAAACATCTCTTCACCACAGCGAAGGAACGCTGTGCTCCCGCTCGGCCAACCTTTATGCAAACTTTGGGTATATGCAACATCTTATAACATCTTTTTCTAGCTAAAGAGAGACACCAGATCTGTAGGAGAGCTGATGACCTGGGTGGAAATGCATTAAACAACTGGAGGCGCTGAGAATAGAGGTGTTGGGAGGGACGAGGAATCGTATAAAGGCCGAAGCAGTTGATCTGAAGTCATGTCAAGTGAAGTGTCAGAAACGAGACATGCTTGCTCTGTAGCAGAACATTCTTCATAGGTGGTTTAACAAGCTTTAGAATTAAATTGGGGGGGGGGGAGAATGATGTAGCTGTTATGTCGAGGCTTTCACAAGCTTGCAGTGTGCAGTCTGGGCTGTGACTGGTGGAAAAACCAGACCTGAACAGCCATGTAATCAGTGCTTTTCCTAGGCAGTTATGATCTCACGCTATACTCGCACCACAGCTGCATTTATATTTTCCAAAATACACTTTTGGAATTATACATGTGCTTTTTTAGTATGCTAATCATCGCTGTGGTCATTCATTCCTGGAGTTAATGACTAGTGTCTTAGAGAAAATGAGTTAACAAACTGACAGCTGCTCACAGCAAATCAGTTGCTGGACAGGCCAACATAAGTTTAACATCCACAATAAATCCTTCTTTTGCTTCTGATGGTTCAGTGGAGCAACGGCAAAGAAATGAGGCAATAACTTCATTTATCAAAGCAGTTCRTGGCTGTAGTAGGTTTGTGCATGACAGCTCATAGACAGAAATGCCAGAGAATTACAGACTCTGGATTTCTGCTCCTCTTTGAGTAATATTAAGTGTAAATGGGAAGAGGTAGGTTTCTTGGTGTAACCTCACAGTCAGACAGTCTATCAATAGCTGTCAGTCCCGGGTACATGGTTGGCATGAAAAGATGGGCAAGAAGGGTGCAGATAGCTGGGGAGCTCTGAAAGGACTTTCGCTGGCTCCACTGCCAAGAGCAAGCTGAAACGTCATACCAAAACCTGACGCTGAAGTAACAGATTGCTCATTTCTGGTGTGAGCCCCATGTTCTCTGCTGCGTGTGCAACCCCTCCTGCCCCAGGGCCAGGAGGGACCAGGGTTACTGCAGAGCTTGTGATATGTGATGAGACAGAGAGCGGGTTTGTGGATGCTGTGCTGCTGCTGGGAGCAATTCCTGTAGCTGCTGGGAGCAGTTCCTGCAGCTGCTGCCTGATGGGATGCCTTTTCTGATCACAGTGTCCACAGTAATCAATAACTACCTTTCATCAGCAGTTAACCGTTAACTCATGGCAAATAGCAGACCTTTTTCATAACCTTTGGTTACAAATAAATAAATAGACATAACATCCTTGGATAAAGCAGCAAATATTCTGAAATTCCTATTTCCTATCCCAGAGCTGAGCTAGTCAGGGACCAGCATTTTCTTAATACTTTGTTCGCAATGAACTGATGGAGCTAGCTGGCAGCTGGTTTGTATTACAGGTTAGCTTGGGACATCGCTATCTGATAGTATTAAAGTTACAGTTCCTGCTTCACTGGAACACTGAAATCATGCTTAGGATTTAAAAAAAATCTATTATTGATAGATTTATTGTTTTCTGAAATTATTGTTTCATTTGGCAAGTGTCCAAAATGGCAACATTGTGCCAGGATGTTGAGCTAGTTGAATGAAAGGCTAATCTCTCTTCATGATTTGAAATCAGGGAGTTAAAGGTATAAACACCAAGAAACCCATGATTTATGAAAGGTCTTTCCATTTCAGTATTTGAATATTAGTAGTATGGGAAGATTATTTTTTTCTTCAAATATAATTTCTTTTTTTTTTAAACTTGACAGAATCCCATTTAAACCGATCACACTACACAGCCCATACAGGTGGCTGTGTTAATGCTGCACTGAACTGAAACAGTCTGGTTTCAGAAATGGGGTTTAAAATGTGTCTTGAATAGCTGGGGGGAGAGGGGCGGGGGGCGGGCAGAGATACTTGTGGGCATTGTGTTGTCTACGACTGTTCCCTTGTTGAGAGCCTGGGTGAAGTCTCAGCTGTATTACTGGGTACTGCTCTCCTGCCAGGTTTACTCATCTCCATACAGCTACCTGCCAGGGACGGATGGCATTTCTGTGGTGTGGCAGCTTAGGCCAATTCATATACAGGGAGTGAATAAAAGCAAAACCCATGGAAACTGAACTGAGACACCAAGTGCTTTGTTAGCTTAACTTTGTTCTTTCTGCTATTAAAGTTTCTACCAGTTCATAATATGCTAATTTCACACACACCACGCACACACACACACCCTGAGCAGCTTGCATTTGTATTTTCTGTGTGTTTGTGGATATAAAATGTTCACAGCACAGCAGGGGAGAATTCTGGATGATTAAAGCCCAATTTTGTAGTTCTTGAGTTCCTAGACTCTTAAATATATTAGCAGTTTTGTTGATGCTAATGATTAATGCTAAGCTTGCGCGTGCATTTGTAGAAATAGGGCCTCAAACAGCACGTGGAGCACGGCAGCTTCATTGTAGAGTTGTATGAGGCAAAAATCTCAATTTTTATTTTCTACTGTAGTGTTTTAAAAATCACACAGCCTTGTCTTGAGGTGTACTGTCCTGCTACAACCAAATAAAGACCAATGGACATCTCAGAAGAACTTAAAATCAATGGTCCTTGGTATGTGACAGAAGGACATGGATTCTCCAGCATTTCATTTCCTCTTCATAGGGATACAGAAGCAAAGTGATTCTTGAATTATCCTCCTGCCCTGGCTTGAATGTAGAGAGTTTATGCATAGATAGAAATAAATGCGTAGGCAAAAGACTCTTAAAGTTATAACTATGAGGAAAAAGCTTTTTAAAAACAAACAAAAAAACACCCCCAAAACCCCTCTTTATAGAGCTTATTGAAATCATGACCTTTTCTGTGAGTCTGCCGTGTGTAGAGCTAACTGCTGGCTTTGCCAGTGCTACATTGGCTCTTCCTACTTTGGTCTCATGTGGACTTTGTGGGAGTCATCCCCGGCATCACCAAGAGCAGGCTCAGGCAGCGAAGGTGAATTTCTGACCCCACTGAAGTAAAACTACCAGCCAGAATTTTTGCCCTTAGACCATAAGGAAGGTAGAAGCCTTGCTCTTCTGTTTTGTAAGGTGCCAGGTTATGTTTATGAGGTTATATACTACTACTCTCCCGGAAAGTTAAGCAATTATTAAATGTGACTGGCAGACCCTTTTTCCCGGTACTGCATGGCTTCCACCGTGGACCAACGCTCTTGCTGTTGCATTGCTGGAGAGGGGCAAAGAGAAGTCTCTTGGTTTTGGACTGAATTGTTGTTTTATTAGTGATTATTGAATGTAATGTGGTGGAGCACCTAGTTGTGAAGGTCTCACTAAATTATTTCTTGGGCAAACAGTGTTATTTCCAGGGAGTGTGCAGGTTTTCTGTCCTCTCATTGCTCGTGCCTCCTTTGGATTTCTGTCTTTAGCCAGCCTCAATCTTTATGCATTGAAACACCAGCAGAGGCTTCCCCCCCYTGTTGATTTTGGGTTAATTTCCATGCATTTGTTTCACTCAAGCCACCTGCTGCTGTCTTGGGTACTTGAATCTATTCAGAGTGAGGAGCTCATTGATTTAGGGTCTGGTGGGGGTATCGTGAGTGTTATGAATCAACGGTCCAGAGCTGTTTTTAGGAGCTGCGGAAGATTCTAACTTTCATTCTCTTTCTGCTTTGTAGGTATTTGTATAAAATGTGGAAAAGGTGTGTATGGAGCGAGTCAGGCTTGCCAAGCAATGGGTAACCTCTATCATACCAACTGCTTCACGTGCTGCTCTTGTGGTAAGTCAGTTCTACCGTAGCCTTATTAAGTGGCTTCCTTTTGTAATACATACACCTGTAGCAACCAGTGTACAAAGTGAGACCTCATCTTGCCTGCTTCCTGAGGCAAAATTCCCATGCAAGACTCCAGCTTCAAAAGTTGTTTTTTATTTGCCATCTGTAAGTGTTCAATGGTGTTTTCTTAAGCAACAGCCCAGAAAAGTAGTATTTGGTTGCTTTAAGGGCTGCATTTACAAAATGGCTTCAACCTGGCCATTATAAGCACTACATACTTTAAATCACTTGTGTTTATGGAACTGTAATGTGCCTTTATCGTTTTTACAGAAAAACGATTAAATTCGTGCAGCCAAAACCATATTTTCCCTCACTTTCTATTTGCAAACGCAACTCTACTCAAGCATGTATATTTGTCATTTCTGTATATACATAATGCTCAAAAATTGTTCTTTTAGGTTTGAGTGTGGTAACAAATAGAAACTGCATGTTGAAACACTTCAAGCTATTACAATGTTTTATTTTTGTAGAGGAAAACTTGCAGGTAAATCACTGTCTCCTCCTTGCCATTTTCAGGACCTTTTTAGGTTTCTTTTTTAATCTGAACGCATCTGAAAGCGATGCATTCTGTATGTGATTTGAGGAAGTCATGGCTTTGCCAGGGGAAACAGGACTTGGAAAACTCAGGGCAGCACTTTCAGAAGTGTTTGCCCTAAGTCAAGCGTTGTGAACTTAAGTTGGAAACTTCCTCAGTGTCTTGTCTGTAACTGCTGAGAGCTCACAAATTCCCACTGAGTTCAAGGGAAGCATGAGAGCTCAATTTTCAGGAGTCATGTATTTTTTCTTGATATACCCACACATTTATTTAGGTTCCTAATATATAAAAATATTTGCCTGGGTGTTGAAGATCTTGTTGTGATGCATATACACAGCAGAAGATTTACTCTGAGCAGAATATGCTGAGTGTAAATTGTTTATAAAAAGGACTAATTAAGGATTAGAAAAAGAGGAAAAGATTATTGGCATAGAACCAAGTAAGTTGATAATGAAAAGACCGTTGTAAAGTTCACTTGTGAAAGGAGAAGCGTTGTCTTTTCTCCTGAGATTTGTACAGATAAATACTGGTTTAAAGAAACCTACAACCTGAATGTAGAATTTAGTGACCTTTACMAATGATTCTGGACCATTACCAAGTTCTAGAATAAACTCATCTCAAACCTTCAGGGATCACTCCTTGACTTTGCTCAAGTCTGACAGTGAATGAGTAGCTATTTTGTTGGCTCCCAAAGTGAACAGCATCCTGCTTAGCAGAGGATTACAAAATACAATATCGGATAATATCTATCCACTCATTGCCAACATTAACCTAACCTAATTGCATGGGTGAATTCCAGCTTCCTCTCTGGGGCAGGTGTGGTTTTTTTAAGTAGTCAGGATGTGTGTTTGCTACCACAGGGGTCTGTACACAGGTCACTCTGTTCCTCATAAGAATGTATAAGTGCCGAGGAATGTATTTTAACAGCAAAATACAAATCCAACTTAATTATTCAAAAGCACAACAAGCTTTTCTGACTGTCCTGGTGAGGTGTGTGTGGCCAGTGTACATTTACCATAGGGCAACTTGAGACATGCCCGTTCGGAGCGTAGTTTTGCCCCACCCCACAGTGCCGGTGGAATTTCATGATTCACACAGCTTTCCGTGAGTCACGCACATGCACGAGGAAACGGTGTTCCAGGTCGTCTTCCGAGCTTCTCGCTGTACTGCTTGTGGGCTGGAGGGCCCAGCTATCATCCACCAGGATGTTTTGCAAGCAAGAAGGGCTTGGATTTCCTTCTATCTGCAACCTCTGATACAATCCCATCGAAAGGGGAACGTGTGGGGACCGACTTTCTTAGGTTAAGCACTGAAAAGGTGGATGTGCTGCTAATGTGGCAGTAGTGCCTGAGTGCAGGTAAAAAAAACTTGATCAGAGCTTGGGTTCAGCTACATGCAACTGTGAGTCAAAAGCAGAGTTTTTCCTCTCAACTCAGCTCTGAAATTGTACCAAAATGAGCATAGCTGGAAAGGGGGCGTTGCATTAACTCTTYGGTTTCCCACTTTATTTGGGGCTGTGTGGTCCTTGGGACACCAGTGATTCAGGACAGTGCCAGTAGATCCAGACCTTGGGAACGAGGCATGCAGGTCCARTTATGGGAATTGCATCCTGGAGTGTGCTGCTGAAAAGGCTTTGCAGGACCTCTTGTGCAAGCAACCAAATGCAAACTTCTCACAGTACTGCAGTTTATGAACAGGGAGTTCATTTTACCTTCAATGTGACGTTGGTGAGACCCAGGTGAGAATTCTGCGCTCTTTAAAGAGATGAGGAAAAACTGGAGAGGGTCCAAAAGGAGTTACATAGATCATTAAAGGCTGGAGGAAAGTTAATTGTGAGAGTCCAGTGTGTTTTGGGCGTCAGAACTGATGGGAGGGGACATGTGGCTGCAGCTCGTAAATACTTYTGCCAGAAAACAGCATTAGAAAGTGGTCTCGTACATACTAGAGACAAACACAAGAGAGAGCTTTTCTGGAGGCTGAAATGACACAATTCAAATAGGAAATCAAAGACAGTTTTTATACRATGAGGAGGATTAACTACTGAAACGAAATAGCAAGAGAAGTGGCAGATTCTCTGTTCTTCCTTGTTTTCAAATTAAGACCAAATGCCCCTTTAGAAAGTGTTTTAAGTTGAGCCAAGTGTTTAGATTCAATACATAGGTAACTGGGTGATGGCTAATGACCTTTGTTAGGCAAGAGGTCACAGCACATGGACCAACGCTCCTTCTGAGCCTTTGACAGGAGAGTGGAGAAGTACGGTAGCACTCTCTGCCTAAAACAGTTCCTRTGCACTAGTTCCTATGTATACTTAGAAATCTGAGATAGAGTAAGAGTGCAAGCTTACCTTTCTTTTTTTTCCCCTCTTTTTTTTTCCCCAGATAACAAGAATGATCCAAACTCTCCTCCAGCAGTTAGCAGTTTTACTTTCAATATAATGTACCTAGAAGTAGAAGGCAGTAACCAAAGAAGAAAAATTCTGTACCTAAAGACATCTGATTTAGATAAGGGCCCAATATTTAACCAGCTACAATTAAAAAATTAAAAAAAAAAAATATTTCAAACCCTTGGGAAAAGTTGTGGTTTGGAGACCACTCAGGCTGAAATGTGATAATGAGTGATGGAGCCTCCAAGGGCCTTGTTTCAGCACTCGGCAGTGAGTATTTTCAGCTCAGCAAAGACAAGTGCAGTTATGCAGAGAAGTGGGAAGAGACCCTCAGTAGGGAACTCTGCCCGAGTCAGAGTCCTTTCTTAGGGACTTCTTTGATTTTAACTTTGGTTTCAGTGCCAACTGCCATCTGTCAGGGTGCCCTGGTTGAAAAGGGCAGCACGTGGCAGAATGGGCCATCCTGTGCCTTCCAGGGAGCGTACAGCGCTTGCCCCAGCACTGTCCTTTTCGACTCCCATCATCGTGTGTCACACCATTGCTGGAGGGTTTGCATTGCTTGTAATTAAGAGGAAAACCTAAAACACGCTCACAGATGCAGGCACCTCTGCGAGGACTCCAGCCTTGCTAGTGTAGAAGTCTGAGGATGCAAGGATGGATTCTCAGGGCTCTTCTGCAGTGATGGTGGTTAGCTCTTGAGAACATGAACGGAGAAAGATGAGGAAATATTTCAGAGATACAGTAAATAAACAGGAGACTTCTCTCCCTTTTAGACGTTTTGGTGAAATTCTCAGATGGTAAATCTCTTCATTGTCTTCCTAGGTTCTGGCAACTTTGGGATAAAACTCAGTAATATATTGATTCAGACTTGTACAGGATCTCCTCAAAAAAAAGGAAACCTTGCCAGTGAGCTGAGGTCAGGAGAAGAATGGAAAGGAAAAGTAAATGGCCCACCTAGCAGGCACATTTTATGTTTTAAAATAAAATGCTGCATTTCTGCCTCTTCAATGTTTTCAGTGGGCTTTGGACAGTTGAGCCTTGCTCCCATAACTGGGCAAGTTCAGCATCTCGGAACTTTGTTCTGTCAGTTAATTTTTGTTATGTCTCTGTGTAAACCCCTATTTCCTTCTGCAAAAAGCCATATTCCTCAGATAGCTTTTTTCAGAGGTCAGGTAATTCTCTTCAGGTAATGTAAAAGCCAAAGTGATCTGGTTTCCTTGGGATCAAATAGTTCAATGTAGATCTTTATCCACAATCTCTAAGAGAAAACAACTGAAGCTTGTTAGGATGGTTTTTAAATGTAGATTTAAATTCTCTCTCAGCCCTTACAGCAGTGGAACCTCTTCTAGGCCTTGATTCAGCAAAACAGTTAGATGTGTGCTTAAATATGTTGTATTACTCATATGTAAGCATGCTTTGCTGAATCTTAAATAACAGACATGAATTGAGGCAACAACATACACTGTCCCTTCTGTTAAGTGTAAAATTTCATTTTTGGCAGGAGTTCAGTTGCAGATTTTGCTTACGGAAGACAAGAGCTGAAAAACATCTGCCTGAAAAGCTCATCATCTAATTCCTCTTGGTAGTATTTCAGAGCATGACAGGATTTCTTGAAGAATAATTGCCATCATGCCAGATAGCTTGTGTGCTCTAAGTGCAGGTGATCAGTTGCAGGAATTAATGGGCTCTATTTGATACTCATTACAGAAGATAACTTATCAGGTGCCTTCACTTTGCAGATCATAATGCCATCCACAGCATCATTTCAGGCTGAAAATTTTAATCCAGTGGCAATGACTGTAGAAACTGCAGTAAGATAAATCTTTACAGTAAGGAATATTGGTTTGTTATTTGTTACTCTGAGGGTGTAGGAGATGGTCAGGGAATCAGCTTTGCAGAGCTAAGGGTTTGAAGTGTCTGTACTCTCAAAGCTGAGATGTATTTCACCATAAAAAACAGGGAAATCGCCGCAAGATCAATCAGAAGCCTAAAGCAAGCTGTATAATCCCAAAGGTACGCGGCTCGTTTCTTACCTGGTAGCTATTGATCAGACTGGAGCACTCATGGGGGTTTTGTACAGCAGTTTGATTTTAAGGGACAGCTCGTAAAGGTATCGCAGTTCAGTTGATTACCGTCACTGCTGCTGCTGCCTCAGCACCAGCCTTGGTCCAGACTTCACRACCTTATTGCTACAAGCCTCTAAGAGAAGGATCACGGTGAGGGCTGACAGCTCTGCCATTTTAAAAGGCCCAAGTGGGACTACTGTAGCAGTAAGTATTGTTACCCTAAAGGTATAAAGAGCAGTTCTGAACTAGCCCGTGCCCTCCAACTGATGTGAAAGGGGAATTGGTTCATGGTTATGGACTCAAACTGCCTTTTCACTYGTATTAAGTCTCGGAGGCAACAGCTCCCTTCTGACTGAGGCCACTCGGTGCTACTGTATGTAGATGTCTATTAATAGGAGGTTGCTCGTGTCGCGGCTTGTAGGGAGAMGTTCCTTGTGACACTGGAAATGGTCTTTTGCATATTTGCTGCCCTGGGTTGAACCTTTGTTTGCTCTTGGTGGTAGTAAGGCACAGAACATCTTAAGGGAGCTATGTCCCTTCAGTGTATATTTATCAGCAGTTAGTGAGTTTTTAAAATGCCCAAATTCCCAGTAGAAAGTTCATTTTCAATTCATATTTATTTTGTCCCCACAGCATATTTATAAGTTTGGCATGAGTCACTGCATCCAAATTGCACACTGCCAGTACTTGCTTTGTAGCCTTAAATTAAATTCTCTGTGAATATGATTTTCACATAGAATAAAACCAAATTCAGTGTCAAATCTGTGAGCTCTACACTGTGTGTCCACCAGCGCTAGTTGGTGATCACAGTGGTACAAATATGTGTGTGTGTGTGTGTCAGTAGCTTTTAACTCCAAAGTGCCTGGTGGCTGACTTTTAGATGATTCAGTTGCAGGTTCAGTATCTGTTCATCTGACTGCCACCGCTTTATGCAACTATTCCGAGCACCAAGGAAACACARCAAGAACACTTAAGGGAGAGGAGCTAATGAGTATTGCTGCGAGGGGTACATTGCTGTGCAAGTGAAAGTCTGCTGGATAGCTAATGTCCTTGCACACTTTTCCCTGCCATTTTCTAACCACATACTGTCAGACCGGAGCAGACTGGAATTTTGGGATTTTTGGTCTGTAATCCTGCCAGAGCCATTGACTAATACCTGGTGCTCAGGGGGAGACAAGCCGGCGGGTGATTCAGTGCTGTGCATGTGGGAACATTCCTCCCCGACCCCCGTGGCCTGGAGCGTGAGAGCTGGATGCCCTGAACTTGCATAACTGCGATTGTTACTCATCCCCGACTCAGACCCCGCATTCGGATTGAATTCATGGCCACCTGAGTGTTTGGTGGTTTCCAAGCCATAACTGGAGCTRGCAGTAGGTCCTGACGCACTGCGCGTGGGGCAGTTACTTTGAGGTGTGATTCATGGGAAAAGCCAAGCACTTTGGAGAGGTACGAGTTTGGTTAGGAAAAAGGACTGAAGGATTTGCTCTATGTGCTGCGAAGACTGCGGTTTGTGTAGACGTGGAATTGAGATAATTAGCATCGTTGCTGCAGGAGTGCAGAATTTTGCCCGAGTCATTCTGCGTCTTTGGGATAAGTTACAGCCTGTGCTTAGCCCCGTGCTTTCCGTTTTAGCACCTATCAAGACAGATAGTTAAAAGCTATTTCAGGTATGTCTGCAACGGCAGTCCCAGACGAACCCATTAATGCAAAACTCAAGGAAAGGGAGGTGCTCGCTTTGAAAAGAGGCAGTCGGATGGTAGAGATGACTGGCTTCAGACGGTTCGGGTTCACCTTGCGCAAGACTCTGAACCATGAATGAGTCTCAGCAAAGGAATGTAATCTTGTCTTCTGGTAATTAAAAGTCAAACTTGGATACCAGCCCATGCAAGAGCCCAAGTACCTTCGGGTACCGATTGGTAGAAAAATGTTTCCTTTATCTTGATCTGTGGTTAGTCTGATAATATTCCAGGCTTTAGAAAAACAAAAAAGGATGGGATGGGAAAAGGGTAATCAGAAACGTTTGAGATGGGACTGACACAGGAAACTCTCCTTTATTTAGAATGTATTTAGTTGTTTTTTATGTTTTAGGAGGTATTTAGTAGTTTCTCTGCATTGCTCTCTGGTGTCCCAGGTATCTCTGGTCCAGCAGAGTATTGGTCTGTGTGCTTGACTTCAGATAAATAGACCAGTCCATTGACTGTGTCTCTTCTACAGACGATRCTACTAGATGTTATGTTATGTTATGAAAGGTTTTAAATTCTGTGACTACTTTAAATTGTTAGTTCAGCTCTAGGAGAGAACCTGTTTTAAGGGTGGCTCATCTGATTGTCCCAGTCCTGGGCTTTACTTCCATGGGGACATCTCAGATGCTTGAAGATGCATGTGCTTAAAGTTGTTTTTTGGTGGTGGTTTTTTTTTTTTTTTTGGTGGAGGGGATTTTAATATAGAGTATCACTCTTCTCTGAGGGCTGCCTTAGCAGCTAGCTGACCCACCAGGGAAAGGTGGTGTTGATAGGTAGCTAGCCAGCAGAGAAATAGAAAACATTTCCATTCCCTATTTCTGATTATCAGAGGGCATATGATGAATAGTTGGCTGGTGGTTTGTCTCTGTCTCCTTGTTTCCTTGAAAGGTAGTAATTGCATTCTGCTATTAATTATTCCAGCGTGAAATGCATGGCTTTTGATGGTTATTTTAATTGGTGGGGGTTGCTTGGCAACTAATGATGGAAACTTTTCTCTGTGTTGATTGACTGACCATAGATGTATTCCTCCCACAATATTTTTGTGTTCATAATGTGGAACCAATCACTGACAGCACCTGTGATCCTTTCAGGGGTTGGAAAACACACAAAGTACAAAAAATATACTCTAATTAACAAGGTTTCTGCCTCTGTTTTTTATTTCTCTGTAAAAACCACAGAGAACCTAATCACTTCCTTGCAGAGTTTTGTGTGTTTGGAATGCCACCTATTGTTTAGTGTAACAAGATTTGCTAAAATTTCCTTGTTTCCTTATCAGCATCTACTATCTGCAGGTCTCGATTGTCTTAGTCTGAAACCCACATCTCTTGTGTGTTTTTTTTAATCTTTCCCTTCTACTTTTTTTTCTCCTCTTTCTTGCCTTCCCCTCTGCCCATTTAAAATGTTTTCTTGGAACGCATCTCAGTTTCTCCAAAAGAAGAGATTCCCTTGGGCTGCTGTTGAGTTCATCTCTCACAGGGGAAGAAATCCAGATAAATCAGAACAGAGTGCAGGCAAGTCACTGACATTATCAACAGATGTTTCTGTTTCCTATTTCCAGGTTCTGTAATTTTTAAGTATTACCTAAAAAAAAAAGAGAAAAACAGGTGGAAGGAAAAAAGTGAAGAAGAAAATGAATGAAAGGAGATACACACGGTTGGCCTCTTATAATTTTAATCATCTAAGTTTCTGCTATGTGTTGTCCCTACATATTTTGCAAAGTGCCTAGTCAATGCTTTAGTGATGTCCTTGATCCTTTACTCATCTGAAAACTAGACCCCATAATGCCATAGCTCTCTGAAATAATTTCTAATTTAATATAGATCATCATCACTCCTTCAACAATAAATCAGCTCTGTTTCCACACGTGCCTGTTAATCAGTTTTGTCCTTCATTGCTTCAGCACTCAGTAAATCAGTTYTTCCTCCCACAACTAACTGATAATTTCTTTTCTGGTGCCTGTCTTGGTATATTTGGTCCTCACACACAAACCTGTCCATGTACAGAAACATGGCCATGCTCGTGTGTTTAGCCTCCCCTCTAAACATGTGTCATCTGRTTACTCTCCTATCATTTTGACCGAATCTCCGTCTTTCCTTTGTCCTACCCTTCGGATGTGTGGATCTCACCATTACTGCTCTGGACTGGCCCAAAGCGTGGGCCACCATTACCTGATTGTTTTCCTGGTGTGTTGGAAAGATTGAACTTCAGTTTTTGTCTCTGATGCATCTTCTGTGAAGAAGGAAGGGCCAGCTTTCCATCTCCTTGACTTTTTCTTCTTCATTCTTTCTGCCTACGTTTGCTCTGGCATGTGCCATTTCTACTGCTGAAGAATTCAGACTTYACTGTTATTTCTGTGTGGGCGTCTTTTGTTCTTCATTTTAAACAAGCACAATGGATTTCTTTAGTAAAGTTCTTAACTGCATGTCAGTACCTTTTTCTCCAGAAAATAGTGAGCTTGTCTCCTTGCCCTTGGCACTATTTGAAATCTTACTGTACCCTGGTCATCTCCCGTTTTGACTTGTTACGCCTATCTTAGGCTTTTCCTGGATCCCTGAGTTCCCAGGGTCTACAGACTCCAGGCTGCTGGCATCATCATCCCCTTACCAAGGMGGCAAGATTGTACTGCTTTGCAGCCATGGAAACTTCAGCCTGTCCTTTCTCACCAGCAAAGCTCCTTTTCCAAACTTCCCGTGTACTTCTACAACTGAATAGTTTTCTGTTCTTATTCCTGTTACCCGGGTTCCTGCTGTCTCCAGTCTTTGACTTCTTGCTGTCCCTTCCCCTGGTGACACTGCAGCGCAGTGGCAGGACCTCTCCTCTCCCCTTGTGCCAGGCCACACGCCCACCTCTCGCTCCTGCCCTGTAAGTCCTGCCTAAGGAGGACAGGAGCTCTTAAGCAAAGAACAGTGTGAAGTGGAAATCTGTTTTTGCTGCTTCTGTTATCTTCATCCTCATGTGCTGTCTAACAAAAGGACTCTTTTGCTTTGCACCTCATCCACACCTCCTATCCAGGCTAGGTTACTAACTCATACTTAATTCATGTTTACTGCTTATTTCAAGGGAGAGATCTCTGTATGGCCTGAAAACTCATTGATGTTCCACACCAGAAAGCAGCCTGGGTTTTATCTTACCAATTAATTTTACTGGTCAAAGGTTTCCACTTCCACTCTTCACCTTAAAGGGTGCTTTTACTTCTTGCAGGTCTAGAAAAGCTGTTTCCCATAAGAATCTTGCCATGTACAAAACAAAATAAAAGATCTTTTTTTAGTAAAGTTTGTCTTCACATTTATAAAATAAACAGTGGCAACAAACTTCTGCATTCTGTCTTTCAGACTTTCTTCTGGCAGGGGGTATTGGCAAATGACAGACAAAAAAATTCTTAGCTGCGAGAATTGATAGGTTGGTGGTCATGAAGGGGTAAATCGGCCCTGTGAGTTGGAGGACAGGGTTTTACTCCACTTGCTGCAGGCTTCCTTGGCCTTCATCTTGGGCAGATCTCTTAGCCTGTCTGGCTTTGCCCATGTGGAGATAATTCTTCTCACCTACCTTACATGGGTGACACTGTGCTGATTTCATTAATACTTTGAAATTATTCGGAGATCCTCAGGTCAAAGTACTAGAGAAGTGAGGAGGTTTGTAAATTTTTAAATAATTATTGTTATATCACAAATAGATGCATTCGCTGGAGGAAACGCAGTGCCTGGCAGCCAAGCCATACAGCTGCTGCAGCATGCTACTGAAAATAATTACTTGCTCAAATAATGCATATTTACAGTTTATGGAGGACCATTTTGAGGTTTATATATCATTAAATACATGGACTAATGTAAGATTTTAAAAAGACTACTTTCCCAGCACCACTCCCCAGAGCCCTTAGTGCCTGGGCCACGTGAATAACGTTCCCATTCCTCTGTCCAAGCCCAACATTGTGTTTTTAATTTATTTTAAGTATCCAAGGAATGCCGTCTCCAGTATTCGGAGGACTCTAAATCGGATGTGAGAGACAAATGCACCAGAGAAGCTTATCAGAGAAACGGGCTTGGCGCAAAGCCTACATAAACAACCATATTTTTTTTTCTCATTTAAATGATGGGACTCGGGAGGATTGGCCGATCATAGCTGCAGTGGGCTGTCCTTGGGCACCAAGGAAAGTGCTTTGGTGACCCCTGGTATTTGACATGAGCTGAATGTTTTGCTTGCTCATAAACTTACTGTTACAGAATGAGCAGCTTGGTTCTGGTAAATTGACTTCTACAGGTCACTTTCCAGAGTTATTTACCAGCAGTGGATGTTTTCCTCCTATCCTTGGACTTCTCAGAAAATTTTAGCTTGGTTTTAACCTAGGTAGGAAGAGCTTCTGTTCCCAACCACTCTTCTCTGCCTCTCTTCCTAAAAACACAGCAGAGGAAGAAACTTAAGTAAATTTGATCTTAGCCAGAAAGCATTTTTTTCCCCTTCCAATAAATATCTCATTTCCTGAAAATCCTGCCTTTGACCAGAACTTCTACTGGGGCTTTTTAGATTTATCATCACTCATGGCCAAATCYAGTTTCAGTTAGTGTCAAAGTATTCTTGACTTTGTGGGGAGAGGCATGAGCTCTTAGYTGGGCAGCAGGAGCCTGCTCCCATCACACCGACATTAATGGTGTGGTTTGCCCTAGGTGAACCTGTTCCCTGTATTTGTATAAAAAGCAGGTAATTTTGCAATATAGTTTTGATTATGAACACCATGCCAGAAATAGTAAGGAATTATTTTATGGTTTTACTGAGAAACTCCTAGTATTTTACCAGTGTGAAACCTGGATGTGGGTGCCCTGCATTGAACTGACACAAATAAAAATAGGAAATCTTCATGCTTGCAAACTCGATCCCACAGTCTTGAATTAGGTACAATAAGTACTTTCTAAAAACAAACCTGAAGCAAAACCCCACCATGGCCTCCCTGATGGCCAACGTCCAGTCCATATTCGGTACTCCTCCATTYATAGGATTATGGACTCCGTTTGGCAGATCACAGGACCAGTATCTGATTGAGCGCGGGCAGTGTGCTTTGGCAGCCAGCAGAGATAATGCGATACGCTGGAGTGTCGGTGCATGTCTGAAATCGGTGCTGGGCTGCAGAGGTTGGAAGCAGTCTGGGGGGGCTGGTGCCCGATACGTGGGCACTCTGTGCTGTCCCTTAAACAGTCACCCTTCTCTTGATGATCCACCCTCTCATGAGAGCTCACCAGCTCTCCTGGCTCAAGATTCAAATAAATTAATGAGAATTATTTTCTTAAAGTGGTGGAGAAAGCGGGAGTGTAATAACTTTGGGTGTATTCCTGTGTTCCTTGCCTGCCCCAAGCATCCCAGCAGGCTCAGGGCATGCAAGGAGTGAGGAGGGGTTCCTTGGGGAGAAGCGTTGAGCGCTTGCTGGACACTTGGTCCGCTCGTTCCTCTTCTCGTGGATGTTTAGTACTTGAGGAGTGGTCTGTGTCCTGTGGTCCTGGGCCAGAATAACCTCCTGCTATCGTTTTGGGGTAGTGGAGGCTCAGATGCTTCAGCATTTTACCTACAACATTGCTGTTCCTGGGTGATGAAACGACCACCCTGCAAGCTGAAATGGCAAAGAGCATTCCAGTCTCTCTATGCCATGTCCCACAAAGCTGAGTGACAGGTGAAGATGTAGCTCAGTACGTTTGCATTTAAGTTTTAGTTTGTGCATGACATGACTAGAGAGATGCAGAAGCCTACTGGAGGCAGCAAGTGTTGCTTACGCTCTCAAGGCATCTTCTGCTGAGCGGTTTTGCAAGCGCTCCTGTCACCTCGTGCCATTTGGGAGGAGTGCTTCGGCACAGGAAGGTGTTGACAGTGGTGGCCTCTGAGATGGCGTTCAAACCCCATGGTAAACTTGGTTGT
Source organism: Oceanodroma leucorhoa (assembly GCA_030449065.1). Taxonomy (NCBI): domain Eukaryota; kingdom Metazoa; phylum Chordata; class Aves; order Procellariiformes; genus Oceanodroma; species Oceanodroma leucorhoa. Next base: position 10,598,674 of record JASVER010000007.1, on the reverse strand, counting down.
CTGTGAGGTTACTGGGGCCTTGCAAAGTCATTCCTAAAAGTCCCCTGTGAGTGCTTGCTGCCTTGTAGCGTTAGGGGCAGGCTCACAAAAACAGGTTTCAAGTCCTACAGATACCCTCCCTTTCCTCCACCCGTTCATCCCACAGAGTGCAGGTGGCACAGAGGCGTCGGGTGCTTAGTGAGAGGTTCCCTCGCTGCTTTGTGCACCGTTCCGCTCCTTTCTGTCTTCACAAGCTCCCTTTATAGATGCAAAAAACCCTGTGTTCCTTCCCTTTCCTGTTCAGGGCCCCATATAACCTCGTCCTCAGCTCCGTATCTGCTGTTACTGCTTCTCTCCCCGTGACTCAGCTGGTCAGTCCCTCGCACTGCCATCCCCTGCCGCTCCCTCTGTTCTGCTCCTGCAGCCCAGCCTTGGCGCAGGCAGGCAGCCTGCCCGTCTTCAGAAGGGGCTCCCACCTCCTGTCTGCCAGCCGCCCTGCCTTGCTCTGGCAGGGACTCTGCTGCCAGCAGCGCTCCCCGCTCTCCATCCTCCTTAGGCTTGCTTCTTTCTCCTCTTCCCCAGCCCCCAAGCTGATTTTTCTTCCCTAAAACTATCAAGCTTTGACTCTTTGTTTGCCACGCTCATGTGAACTTGCACTGTGTTTGGAATAGTAGTAATAAAAGTGAACGATGAGCTAGGCAAGAAGTAGGCAAAGAAGTGAAGAAGAGAAACTTCTAAAGTATCTCCTATGAGAAGAAATAAAATCAGCAGTGGCTGCTGGCATCAATCAGCACAGCTGACTCAGCTGGTGTGGGTGACTCACAGTGCCACCACACATGCAGAATACGGCTGCTAATACCTGCCAGCTCTTTTAATTGTACCTGTGCAGAGTGAAAGGCATCTGATTTAATGCATATTTAAAAGCAGGAATGGATTTAGCAATCATTTTTGATTACTGACTGCTGTGTCTCAATGGTTGTCTATCAGTGTGTTTTAAAACACAAGTGTGGTATGTCCTAACATTAAATTGGATGTAGTCATAGAACCTCAGTCACTTAACTCAGTTGGCTGCCTGGGTACTCTACACTGTCACTCTTCCAGCTGCGTTCCCTGCAAAGTTTTTCCTGGAAATAATGCAAATAACTTATTTGAGTGAGTCAGTGGGTTACCGACCTTAGGAACCACAGCAGTGTAAATTCAGAYCTATGGAAACAATTCGCTTGAATCAGTATTAACAGTCTAGTAATCTCTAGAGCAGCAGTCTCCAAAGTGGGGTGCACGCACCTCAGAGCATGCTCAAGATGTGATCCATTAGGGTGCAGGAAGAAAACACTTCAGTAGTAGATGTATATAATTTATAAATAAATAAATATGCATGTATTGGGGGTGCGTGGTCAAACATGTTTTACTGATAGGGGAGCACGATCAAAAAAAGTGTGGAGACCACTAGAGGAAGAAAGTCTAAAGAATATACAGCCACAGGACTTGTTTTGCTGTTTCCACAAGTTATTTAACAATGGAGAATGTATATGCTTGGGGAAATGAGGGTGGAAATCATCTACTTAAACTCTTAAGAAGGCATGTAGGTGAGAGCCAGAGATCATGTTTTCTAAGCCTTGTTTTTGAACAGATATTATTTTTTATTACCCTGGTTAAATTCTAGTAGYGAATCATCCTTGTTGTTATAACTGTTCTTTTTCAGGCTGTGCTGCATGAGATTTGTTTGAGTAAAGTGGCCAGCGGCTAGTATCTCAGAAGTACTATGGTGTTCAGATGATGATGGTGAAGATAATTTAGTGTTAGAGATGGCACAGCACGGATGCTGGCAGATGCAGACATACAGTACCTGCACACTGAAACCTCGGGGAGTTCCTAGTTAAATGTGTGCAAAGGGGAAAATTGTCCTGTATCAGTGAAGTTCTGCAGCTGGTTCTGTGCAGTTTTGAATGATTAACTTCGGGGTTTACAGCATCCAATGCATTTGGTGTTTGTGGTTTGCTGTATAGCTGCTTTTTCATATTTGCTGTGTAGCTGCTTTTTCTGCCTAGCCCAAATGTTGGGCTAGTGAACAGGATATGCGAAAACAGAAAACCAGGGAAAATCAAAAGAAGGGATAACCAAGTTTGATACAAGCATGGCTGAAGGCGGAGGTTTTCATTGTCTTACTCACCACTGGCTGTAGTGGTGAGCTGATGTCTCATGCTGGGTAGGGAAGAGAGGAAGGAAGTGGATTTAGTGGAAAATTGATTGCATCTACTTGGGCTCTTTCCAGCTGAATCCTGAGTTAAGTACATTCATCCTGAACTAATCGTTGGGGAGAATTGGCTGAAATCTCACATACTTCTTAAAAGGAAAGCTAAGCATTAAAGGAACAATATCCTTATTGTACCTGAGTGCCAAAAGAAGTAAGTGTACTATCAGAAGTTCTACCTATTCAGCTCTGTCTTGGAAGCGGCTTGTGGTTTTAGTTCTAATGTGACCTGGTGCAGGAAGCTGTGGTCAGTCCACCACAAAACATGAAGGACAGACCATTTTGGATGGCTGATTTCTGTTTATATTTCAAATTGGCTGAGCAAGCCCCAGTTCATTTCAGTAATTCAGTACAACTGTAATTTTCAGCTTTATTTTATTTACAGCAAAGTATACTGGAATATTGTCTAAAACACCTATCTAAGGTCCTAGTAAGGTTTTGTTACACAAAATAAATCTGAAGTAATGTTATTAACATCAGTATAATTGTTCAGCGGTGTGAGCAAGAGAAGAGTYGTTTCTCTGTGCAGTTCTTTCAAACTTACTGCTAAATAATCTAAACCCAAAGAATATGCTTCAAAACTGGCGGAATGTTTTAATACTTTGCCATCCTGAGAATATTTAGATTGTTTTCCACTGTGTACTAACCTTTCTAAGCTTTCTTAGTGCTTCTGGTCCTGAGGACCATTCCCTGATACATTCTTCCATTATCACATGAAGAAAAAAGTTATAGCTGTTGCTCAAGATGTCATCTCTAGGTACTGTGGGTCTCAACAATCTCACTTTATTGCAAAGATTTATCTCAGGGGAATGAGAATTGAACACTGTGAGCTTGATTTCACAAACACATGGGTGCCATTGGTGTTGGCTGCTGAATGCTTTCTGGATGTGACTCAAATCAAGCATTGCTGGTGTGTTCAGGTTCATCAGCAGCGCCCTTTGATGCTGCTCACGCTGAGGTGCTGACGCATACGATGCTACTGGGAGGAAGAAAGTAAACTGTTCCTGTGCAAATCCATTCTTGTTTTTCTGAGACAACGCAGAAGATAGTTTAGGGAAATTGCTCATCTCCCTTGAGGCTCTCTTGCATGTTGCCACAGGATTGGGCTGTGTCCACTCCTTTTGTTCAACATACTTTTATGTATAAAGTATTAGGAGAGAAGGTGATACTGCAGCTCACTCCGTGCAGAGATGACATTCAACAATCTGACTTGCTGTTCCAGCTCTTGAACAGATTTCTGATCATCTGCTTCAGAGCCAGGCTAAGCTATGATTTTTAGTTGAGGCTGAACTTGAATGAAGAAGAGAATGATGGCTTGGAATAAAGAACCTGGTAGCAATGGTGAGGGGTCTGCAGTGCCCTTACTTCAACAAGTTACCTAACTTTTGCTAGTTAAGTTTTTTAGGTGGAGTCTCTGGTGGGTTCTTGCCCTGCTCTGAATTTCC
>JASVER010000007.1:10361183-10594968 GCA_030449065.1 Oceanodroma leucorhoa | reverse complement strand
CTTTTTTTTTTTTTTTCTTTTTTTTTTCTTTTTTTTTTCCCCTTCCTTTAGTCTTACTGGAATACAGTGGCTGCTTCTTTTAGATGTATTCCCATAGACATTATCTCCCGTGTGTATTACAGCAGTTCGCTTCTCATGAAGGCTGCTCATTAACTTAAGGCAGTGCAGAACTTAGTGGCTTGGTCATGTCTCCTGCAGGGAGCTCACGCACAGAGTGTGAGCTGTCCACTGCTGTGTTGTACAACGAGGACCTGAGCAGAGTCTCAAAACGCTGCTAGATAAAAATACCAGTTGTGCTTGTGATCTGTATCCTGTTCATTTCCAGGTGCAGTTCAAGACTGAAGTTTCAGGCTTTGACTTACAAAGCTCTTCTCTAGTCTGGTGGTGATGACTGTAGAGGCTGCTTTGTTCTTTAGGATACAACAGAAGCTTGAGATCAGCAGAGCTTTAAAACAAACAAAAGGGAACGCTTCATACAATGCATAATGAAATTGTGGAACTCACTGCCATAGGGACAGMGTGGAGGCCAAAAGTATAAATGATCTCATAGAGGAATTAGGCAAATTATAGAAAGATTGGTCCAGTGAGGCTATTAAACATAATAGTTATGATGCAACCTGTGGTGCAGGAAGGCCTTAAGTGCTGGCTGCTGGAAGCTGAGAGGTTATTCTTGGGAACACATCAGCCTGTGCGAGCCCTGTTTCTAACGCTCTTTCCCATTGAGCTTCCACTCTTGGCCAGAGCTGGAGACAGGATACCGYGCTAGATGGATCCTTGTTGCTGCCATTATGGTGGTTCTTACTGGAGCTTGAATGAAAACCACCCACCACGTTGCATGGGTGGTGGCCGGCAAGGCTGCTYGGGAAGGTTGCATCCTGCAGAGTCAGGAAGTCTTGGGCTGGAGTAGGCTGCAGTTTGGTGATGGATTTATTTTCCCATAGAATGGGCTGGCACTGGGACTCTGGGATAGTGTGATAAGACAAGTACTCTTTTAAGTCCTGGCTGACAAGCAGCAGCTGGAAAAGTGGAATTCTTTGCTGATAACAAGCAGGGTCTGTGATGGACCCATGAAAGCTTCCCACAGTGGAAGCTACCTTGGGGGAAGAGATATACCCCCTTCCCTCCCAGCTTGCCGAGTGGTGGGGACACCTCTCATGGTTTTTACCCAGTGATCTGTGTTGCTTTGCCCTTGTTCTTCACTTTTTTTTTTTTTTGCATTTGTCAACCCAGCCCTGAAAAAAGAAATCTTAATGGAAGTACATTTGGAGCTTTATTTTACATTTCTCTGTTAGTGTGTCTACTTGCTAGCTTATTAAGAAATATATTTTAAGCTATATATTAATATATAGGCCCAAAATAGCTATTAGATCAATGCAGGCTGTTGTATTTCTGTGTCTAAATATATGCTTAGCTTATGTTTTTACAAACTGCTTTTCAAGGTAAGTTCTTCTGGTGGAGCTCCATGGAAATAATTTATGCCTTAACCCTGAAATTGATGGGTGGTATGGGATAGAATAAATACATAAGTGGGAGAGAAAGGAAACATCTGCCAATTTCAACTTTTGCAAATTACATGGAAGCTTGAAAGTATCTGCTAAGTTTATAATACGGTCTGCACAGGAACGCTTTGCCTGAGTACCAGAGGTCAGAGATCTTCTTGTCCCTGCAGCATTAAGTAACGTTTTGGTTAAATAATCTGACCAAAGAGTAGGAGGAGAGAAAAAGGAAGAGAGAATTCCACACTAGAGTAAACATGGCACAGAGATTATGGATACCCTGCCAAGAAAGGTGGGGTTKTCCAGCAAGGTAACAAAAGATATTAGCTAGCTATCTACATAATCCTGCTGGAGACTGACAGTTTAAGTCATGCGGCTAGGTTGGGGCAGAAACGTACCCTCCACGTTCTCCTCACCCAGTCTTGGGCTTGCTGGCTTTGGTGGTGGTGATGATACAGAGCGGTCAGAGCAAGACACGTTACCTGCCTCAGTGCAGAAATGTGAGGTTTCTTGGCAGCAAAGGCGTGCTTTCTGGATAGAAGGGTGTTTCCTTCAGTGCGATAGCTGACACAAGGCAAAATCCTGGGGAAGATAATGAAGTTTTTCATTTTGACATCGTGGCAGGTTAAGGTAAACTGCAGAAGAGAGTCTAGAGTTTACCCTGGGCTACAAACATGTCAAAATGATAAACTGCCTTGTTTTCATCTGGATTTTACCACATGTTAGTGAGTGCATAGGAAAGACAGACTTTTTTCTGGCGAAGATAGTACCTTGGGGCAGGTCTACAGCTTGTATAAATTGTGATGAATTTAGTGATGCTGTCATGATTTACACCAGCTGCAAATTCAGCTTAGCATAGTCGTCTGCGGTGGGAGGCGTGTGGTACTAGCACATCCGTGTGGCAGGAGCTGGCACGCTGCTCCCGCGCTGGAGGGGTGGCACAGAGCAGAGAGCAGTGCAGAGCCTGGATAACAGCCCAGAAATGGAAATGATAATTGCATCATACAAGAACGTACTTTTGTGAGACTCCAAGAAAGAGCTGGGCAACGGTAATCGGGAGGAAAAATAGTTAACTGCCATTTGCCTCTCCAGGACAGATCAATTTGAGCTAGAGAATGACTACTGACTTTGTAGCCACAGTTAATTTGCGCTGAAAAGCTCTTTTTTTAGTGTACAAATATGAATTAGTATAGGAACTTAAACTATGGAAGAATTTTCAATTAAGATTTTAAAAATAATTTATTTTAAATTATAATTTAAATGATAATTTCAAACAATTTTTGTGCTTTCCCTGCATCAATATTTTTAAAAAGTAAATCTCCTGATCTCTTAAAAGTGTTCGTTCATATCTTGCCATGTCTGCCTACCTGATGATAATATTTGATTAGAATTTGTTCACAGACTCTGAATACTCTTTCCTGAAAGAATCTATGTAAAGGGAGAAAACAATACACATCCTGTACTCCACCTTCATAGGCCTCTAGCATACGATGCCACCTTTTGTTTGCAAGAGTTTAAATTTCAAATAAAATCCCAGCATTCTTTTGAAAAAAAGGAAAGGGCCTCTCCCCTGCTTAGATTGTCAAATCCCAGACTAGCCCGGAATTGAATAGGCCAAGTCAGTGACCTCAGGCAGAAAGAATGTTGGTTATTTACGTAGGGCTTCTGCTATTTTAGCAGCAAACCTTTTCTTCTGAAAGGACAATGTATACTGTTTTGTGTTTATGGCCAAGTAAAAAGCTTGTACATTTGAGATTTGCATCGTAATAGCCTCGTAACTCAATATACAGCATCCTCAAAAATAGCAGTGCAAGGCTCTGTTTTGTCTTAGCCAGTGCAGTTCTTTTAGAGGCTTTTACAAAAGTGCTCTGAAAAACCATCCTAAAGATTCAGCTGCTTATATGTTTGCTTTGGTGGCTTTTTTTGCCCCCAGAGTTTTGCTTTTTTTCAAAAACTAAAATTACACGTGGTTTCTTTATGAGCTGTCAGGCCAGTGCTCAAAATATTTTGATGCATCTCAAGCTAAGCTGTGCCTGCAGCTTGAAACCAGGAAAATGTGTGAGAGTGTGTGTGTGTGTAATTCACACACTGAGCATTTTTCCTGAAATAATGGAAGATCTTTACAGGCATTCTGGCTTGGTGGATGAGCCTGCAATTCCAAATGGTTTTTAAAGTGTGCCTTTCTCAATAGATCGTAACCATGAGGAGCTATTGTGTGAGTAAAGCACACATTTAGGATCCAATCCTGCATTCCTTAAAGTCAATGGGAGTCTGAGCGTGAAAGGAATGCAGGATTGGGTCCTGAAACAGGGGAGCAAAATTGTGTGCCAGATTGCTTTGAAAAGAAGAATACAGCACATCCACAGTAGCCACTTTTTAGTGTTTCAGATTTCAAACGGCTGGAGTCTGTGAAAAGTGGCTTCTGCCAACATGCAGTATCTTCTGTTCAAAAGAATTTGGCATTGATTTTTTTCTCTTCTTCTATCTTAAAACCCCCGAAAGCCTAGAAATTACCCCTCCCTTCACAAAGCCTGAGTAGTTGAGCATTGTGAGGAGGGGACGGGGCAGTGGTGGTGGGGGATGGAAGTCCCTCCAAGCCCAGGGGCTGGGGCTGCAGCGCAGTCCTCCTCGCAGCCCCTTCCCGCTACAAAGACCCTGCACTGCCCCGGCACCGGCGACCGAGGCTGCGGCTCCAGCGCAGGACCCCGTCACGAAGAGGTTGTGCTCATGTTGCTTGGTGGCTTTGTGCGAGTCCCCTGCAGGAGACGGAGGAGAAAAATTTAATTAACAGTTATTCAGGGGCTAAAGCAGCCTCGGTGCTCCCCATTCTCAATCGGGTGGAGTGACAGAAACCCCGTGTAAAGAACGTCTCTGTGCAGATAGGCAGTCATAAGCCAAAGGGARGGATGGAGAACTGCGGGCCCAAACTCACATGTGAGTGAAGGAGAAATTATAACAAATAAAGAAAAAGTATTGGAAGCTTTTGTTTTCTTTTGGCACATCTTTAATTCCTGGGCAGGTGAACCTCCTCTACCAAGTGAAAGAAAACATCTCCTGGGTGAAATTCCGCATCAGTTTTATCKAGAGGTGACTGGGTAGAGGAGGTAACAGAGGTGGGTTGTTATTACTTAATATTTTCAATTWTTTATTCCATGTTTGTAAAACTTGGTATTTCTCTTGTAGTTTTAGCTCCTGGAATCATCTGGCGACTTAAAGTTTAGCTTCCACTTTTCAGAAATAGTAGTTGTCTGACATGGGGGTTTGCAGAGAACAGATTGGATTCTGGATGTTTCATTGGCCCTTCAGCTTTTGAGTTATTTTGGTCCCAGTTTCTCAGTCATTAAAAGAGAGTACCTGTGTACTTAGAGAGCACACAGGTACTCTTCAGAGGGCAGGTCGCACCTTGCATGGCAAGAAAAGCTGCAGCGTCTGTGCCAGAGTTTAGGTTAAGGCTGTGGACAGCGGTTCCCATCGCGGTGCCCTGTGCTGTCATGACGGTGCCTGCAGGCCATACAGGAGATCACTTGGGCACCAACCGCCCCTGCACGGGCTCGGCGATGGGCCCTGCCACAGCCCGGCGGTGGCACGTGGGGTGTAAAAGTGCGTTTGGGTGCTGTCTGCATTTGGGAGCGTGGGCAGCCCGTGGATGGCCACCACAGGCTGGATCTGAGTCAGAGCAGCCCCAGACCTATGCCAGGGGCTTTTGCAAAACAAAATTACCAGGTTTGGCCTGGTAAAGTTTACGTTTCCGTTGAGCGGTGGCTGCAGGTGGGCAGCAGGCATGCAGATACACTTGCTCAGCCCAAGCCACCTTCTGTCTGGTTTCACTTGTACAGGGCTTTGGGGCAATACATGGGAATTCCTTCCCTATTATGGTAGCTGGGAAATGTTTGAGCTAAATGTTGTTCTGTACTAATCCTGCATGTACGTTTACATGTCGCTTTAGTCTGAACACTTTGAGAGACTGTCACTTTGGGTGCTAAACACGAGACCGGTATCGATGCTGGTGTCACAGCAGTCACTGCAGAGATGGCGTCTGAAGCAGTTAACAAACAACTAGGTCCATGTTTAACATTGCTAACTAAAACAGATATGCACAGTTCTTTGGTCAGTCAGGCGTGAGGAGCCAGGGGCTGCCATGCCCAGAAAGCTGTGTGAGTCATGGACCAAAGCTTCCAGAATGCAGAGATTCTCACCGAGTGTCCCGTTCAGCCTTAGAACTGACAATTTGTAAAATAAGAAGTAAGGGSAAGAAATCCCAATGATAGAAGCAATGTGATGCGCTTTTTTCCTCCAGAAAGAGCTGTTAAAGGATGCTGTGTATTTGTGTCACTGCTGTGAGACAAGCCGGGAGCTCATGGTGCCACTTTCCCAGCAGGAGCAGTGCGTGGCCGTGCCGGGGGCTGGAGGGCAGCCACAGCCATCCTGCCTGGTCCTGCCACAGCCTGCACCTTGCTCGCTGCCGGCGCGGGGGCTCACGGGGGGGCCGAGCTCCCATGGGAGAAGCGGCAGCAGAGCTGAGGTCTGTGCTCGTGTGTGGTCAGACCTACCCAGGCATGTCCCCAGCCAACAGGAATGGCAGGTACTTGAATAATACTCCGTGGCGATAGCTTGGGCTGTTCAGGCTTTTAATTAGCTTTGCTTTAACGAATTTCTTATCTTTAGCAGCGATACCTACAGCTGAACTCCTCGATTGCACTCCATATGGGGAGGTTTTAATTACATTTTCTGACTAAAATACAATCCTCTCGTTCCACACAGCTGTAACGTTAGAAGTAACAAGGACTTTATTAGTCGTTTTGCACTTTGTTCCCTCTAATGCTGAAACTTTCCTGTGTGAAGTTACCAGAAGAGGCACATATATCACGAGAAAGATCACGATGGTGAGGAGGTAYGCTGCTGTATTCTTTTCAGCGCGCTGGTAGTCTCAGGGACGCGCCAGGCGTTATCTGGGAGGCGAGGCTGGGGCTGCAGCATTCCCATTATGTCAGAGGGGAGCTGTTTGTTTTTAAGTAGCGTCAGGCACTGAGACAATGCAGGCTTCTCACATGAACTTGCTTACACTACAATGCTAGTAAATCATGATTATTACCCAACGGTTGTGTGTTTTTRATCATCAAAGTACTTAAAATATTATAATAATGCTTGGCACTTTATAACTTCAAAGCACGCTGCAAACAGTAATTAGGTCTAATAACCATGCTGTGACAGTGAGACATTGTTATCTCCTGTCTTACAAAGGCGAGGGGGGGTGTTAGCCCCCGACACGGTTGCATCATCCCGTGTGAGACTGGAGATCTGCCACTGAAGGCTGCGACTTGATAAACTCACCTCCCTATAGGCAAATACCCCACTGCCAGCAGCGGCATGGAGGGCTTTGAAGATGCTTTCTGGGCTAGTGGGGAGGGGGCAGGACATTTCAGCGCTCTTTCAGAGCACCTCCTCAAGACTGTAAAACCCGGTCTGATTCACGTTTTGTTCCATGAGGGCCTGGAGCAGCTTTTGAAACAGTGTTCGAAAACGTTTTACCCCATCTTGGTTTCCTGGCTGGTGTGTTTTCACCACCCAGCAAAGTGTTGTGGAGACTGGAGGGAATAGTTGTGGACAGCCTGTGTCAACTGTGGGTCATTTTTCCTTTTGCAAGCTGAATCTTGGAGTTGAGTCCTTTGCTAAAGCAGCAGCTGTCCCATTCCTTTCCTTTAGTTTGCAACACATAGGGGAGAAAAATTGTGCAGGAAGTAATTGCTAGACACATTTAAATACCAGAGACTCATAAACTGGTTAAATGTGAAAACTGAGGTTAAAAACCTAGAGCTGATTCTGACTTTATATATTTTTTTAAAAGTTCCAAAAGGCTGCTTTCTTTTGGATGTTTGTCACGTTGGTTGCAAACACCAGTTGTGATCGTTCCTTAGGACAGAGTGATTTCTAGCTTGCATTTTGTTAACTGCTAGATTATCTACATGAAACTTTGCACTCTTTGCTGGAGCATTTGTGAGGTCTCTGCCTCCCACCTGAGGTGGTGGAACCCCCTTACCCTGGCACTCACTACCGCTCAGATGTGTGGGTGTCAGTCAAGAAACGTAAAAGTTACTTGCAACAAGCATTTGTTGTCACTGTGAGCGCATAAGCTTCGTTTCCTACAGCAAAGCAAGGCTCTAAAGAGCACTCAGGGGGAAAAGGGCTTCCCTATAAAAGCTAGTGTTACGTGCCTGTGTGCGGGCTGCAGGCTGGGCGGCTTCTGCCCCGTCCTGTGGTCCCCCCGCACGTTCCTGGCCAACCTGCTGCTCTTCTGGTCGGGTGTGAAACTGAGCCTCTTCCTCGCTACTGCTGAAAACTGGTCGGACAGGGCGGGTGTGCCAAGGTGGGTATCCAGCAGAAGGAGGAAAGCAGCACGGTGTTTGTGAAACCCCGTACTTGTGAACTCTGCGCTAGGCTGCTCGTTATAACTGCTCATTATTATTATAATGAGCTGTCGGCAAGTTGCATCAAGTTTTGTCAGAAACTCTTGACTTTTTTGTTTCAATATTATGAAAGCAAATAGTAACCCGGGCTTGGCTATACTCAGTCATTCAAAGGAAAGCCAAGCAGCAGGTTCTGTGTAGCAGTGGGCAGGATGATATTACSTTGTCTAGCTGGCCAGGTGTTTGACTCAGCTGGCTAAAGCAGCATTAGGTTTTTTTTAACTTGTAATCTCTGCCTGATTGACAATAATAGGTTACAGCTACACAGAACAGGCTGGTGCTGTGCAGGCCCCTGAGTTACTCCAGGACCTCGAGAGGTGAAACCGCCTTGTCCAGTACATGGAGCTGGGGGCAGGTGCCCTAACCTGGAGGCGTTGCACCCGCCCTGCTGCACGGCTGCCCTGGGGCTGGGAGGTACCAGCGCTGCATCTCCGTGGGCTTTGTGTCTCCCTGGCTACAGCTGCCAGCACTTCCCTCTTGACTGCAGTGTTCACATGATGCCCAGGCACTCACAGAGTTTGGTGTTCAATGCTGTCATTTAGCAAACTCTTCTGGAGGGCAAATGGAACGTATGGTTTTGCCTTTATTTCTAAAACGCAGTATGTAGAAGCCAGTATAGTGCACCCGTGGCTATTTGTGTGATAACTTGCTGTTTCTTGTTTATGAGATAATTATTGTACAATCCCTGAATTAAATTCCTCTAAGGTAAAAGGTCTGTCTATCTTATTAATTATTGCTAATAATAGTAATTGTCATGTGAGCAAGCTGCTTGCCTGCTTTATGAGTTTAGGCAAGTCGATTCCCTAATAGGTGGCTTGGTTTTTTCAGCTGTAAAATGGGGAAAATGGTATTTTTCCTCAGTTCTGAAAGGTGTTGCTCTGTGAGTGCTGTGTAAAACGGAGATGTTTCTCCCACGTCAGCTGCATGGAAGGGGAGGCCAGCTGTCTGTGTTTGGCAGGCGGGGGGCTCGCAGGGAGCGGGGGCTCACAAGTTGCGCAGTGGCTGAGATGGAGGCTCGCAGCATTGCTGCGCTGGGRTGAGGTGAGGTTGTTTCATGTCGCAGGGCAATCAGCTGCCAAACGCATCTGATAACACAAGCGTCTTTGAGAGCCAGTCCAAAACATCGGTTTTGCCTTGTTTGCTTTGGGTCRTAGGCTGCCCACTCCTTCCCAGTCCAGGAAAGCTCTGACCCCGTTGGCTTCTGCCAGTGATGCTGTGCTAAGGAAACAATAGGAGCAGAATTTGGGGCGTTCCTGTCAACCTGAGCACTGGAGGTTCTGCACACTGGGATACAAAGCGGGATGTACAGGTCCTCGTGCACCATCTGCAGTGCCTCGGGAGATGCTGACGCCTCCCCGAATTAGGGCGTTCCTTTCCTGCAGAGATCCTTCCAGGAACAGAGTTCAGGATTTGTCCCTAATTATCTCTGCTGCTTCTAACCATAATGGGTGTGTGGTGAGGGTGATGGCCAGCGCTTCTCCACCTGAAACAAACGCACCAGCTCCACACCAGTGATGTGTGTGAGCAAGGTGGAAGTGCTGCATCAGCACGTCCAAGGCAAGTGCCTGTTCTGGGTGCAGCCACTTCGTTTCCACCATCTAAAGACAAGTCGTGTATTAAGGCTGGGTCTGGCAGAGCCAACATGTCCTTTAAAAAGCTGTTCTCGCCTCTTTCCTTTTCTTCCCTCCCTTCCATTTACCTTTCCTTTACCTTTCACTGGAGAGGTTTAAAAACAGCTTGGATAAGCAGGAGGGAAGATCTAGAGGTGTTTGCTCCTGCATCAGTCGAGAGAGGCCCCGTGACCCCGATTGTTGTCCCAGCCCCGTGCCTTGTTTCGGAGATGTGTAGGATGGCCCAGTTTTACCTAAGAGTCTCAGAGGAGATGGGACAGTCTCAGTGCGTTGCCCACGCCACCAGGCTCCTGGTCCCCACCAGAGCTACCAGGCAGCTAGAAAGACAAACAAGAGCTGACTCCACCTACCAGCAGTATGGAGACAGCAGCCCGTGAGATCGACAGCCCAAGAATGTGCACACAAAAGAAGCATTTCCCTCGGCCACGACAGTAAAACCGCCAGACAACCACATGCAGCATGTGATTTCCCAAAAGCATCAGCCCAGATCCCAACTTCTTTGTGCCACACACTGTTTCCCAGGATCGGATCACAGTGGCAACGTGTACAAAGCCCTTTCAAGCACTGAAAATTAATCATATTTTCCTCAACATTGTTTATGGAAACYGTGGAGAGCACTCCTACCCCCTCTGTGCTTGGCCAGATGGCTCAGCTCGCCGGCCCTCAGAGTCAAACCCTCCGCGAAGATCGGTGGTGTTTATGGTGGAGCTGCTACTCTGCCTCAGTAGGAGATGTCCAGGCTTATTCTGTGGAGTAAAAGCTTTGGCAGTGACCTGGGAGGGGTCGTCTGTTAACCTGTAAAGACAGAGCCTCTTGCCCTCTTCCTTGCTGTGTGTAACTGCTAACGGCAGCCAGTGCGCAGCCCATAGTAGGCACCGTGCCATCTGCTTGCCAAGGCTGCAAATGGCTTGTGAGAGCACCCAAAGGTTTGGGAGCTTTGGCCAGTGGGACCCTGGCACAGAGTGGAAATAAGGTGAGTCAGGATGAGTGTGATTTCCTTTCTCCCTCTGTTTTTCTACTGCTAAAATGGCATTGCTTTCAATGGAGCAGCTCTGGTGTAAGGCAGATCTGATCTGCTCTATCTTAAAAACTGGTTGGGCTCGGTGGTTCTGAATTCCTGGTTTTAATCGTTTTTGTTGGGACTCTCTGGAGTCTGTTGTGCATTTCTTAGCTGTAAAGGGAGCCATCAGTTAACGATGATCACAGGCTTTGTCAATAGAATTCCGCAAGCGCTAATGAAATGGCAAATGTTCAAACTTGAAAATGAAATCTYTTGTTTTCAGTGTGATTTTTCTGCCCTTCCCTCCGTCACGTGTGCCTTGTACTGCTTTAGTATCGCAGGGAGCCGTGGSTGTAGCTGCTGTGGCATTGATTCATGTATTAATATTTTTAAAGGTGACAGGAACATCCATATGCAGTGTCCCTTGTTTGGTCCTTTGGAGACAAACACATCACTGTTGTTGATTGCAGTGGATGTATGCTGCTGATTTCACCAGCTAAGAAAACTGTCTCAATTTACAAATGAGCCTTTCCCCCCAGAATAATCATTTTTGGGTTTAGATTTCAAATTTTCCAGGAATGATATCAGCTGGGTTCCATAACCTGCACTTAGAAGCAACATTTAGTTGATAAGGAATTTGTTCAGGCAGGATGGAGCCGAGAGCCTAACCCTCACCCATGTCTCTGGATGGACCCTCCGGGGAGGAGAGGGGCCAGGGACTGGCCGTGCAGACAGGCGCAGCAGGGTGTCCTTTTCCCTTTGCATCCTGGACGACTGGGTTTGGGGATGGAGCACAAAATTCTGATGGTACCGTATTTTAACAGGGAGAAGACTACGAGGAAAAGCGTTCTACAATGTCAATGGCAAGGTGTACTGTGAAGAAGACTTCCTAGTAAGTAAGATTTCAGGCATTTTTTTATTGTTTTTAAACCAAATTGTTCTTTTATATTGGCTTGTTTATTTTGAGAGGTGGTTTAGTCATCTGGGGTCTCCTGCCAGTGCTGGAATTAGGAAGCGTTTACCATTAACTCCATAAAGGCAGGATCAGACCCTTGGTTTGAAGTGGTGGCTATGAAACCGAGTACATAACTGTCCATAAGCCATCACAAAGTGTAAATTATGAGAATAAACACTGGAGCTGCTCAAGCTTGGGACTTGAATTGCAGCCACAAAGCCTCGCCTGCCAAGCTAGAGCTCAAAGTCAAACATCTGGGGAATACCAATCATAACAAGAGGGGAGACGTTTTTGACTGGAGCACGTCATCACTGCGTACAATGTTGCTTTGTTGCAGGCGCAGTTTTAATCACTGCACTGCTCGGAGTGATGTGGAGCTGCATTGTGATTAGCTAAAAACTGTTAGCCACGGAGGAGCAACTAATTTTCTCTCCATGCGCCCAGAGGTTTTATAAACGCTTTGCTTTAATAGAGACTGGGTCATGAAAAGAAAAATGACGCTTGTTGCTGAGCTGTGTTGTTCCAAAAATAAAATATTTGTGCAATTAAGGGTGAGGATTGTGCAGTACATAGAGAATGATTTGATAAGTGGCAGGACATTTATAATTAAGATTAAGAGGATGGCATAGCTGGGAATTGAAATTAGAGAGGAATGATATATTTTAGCTTAGAGGATGATTAATTGGAGAATCAGTATGTTGAATTTATACCACCTTTATTTATTGAAATACCATTCACTTAGAAGCTTGGGTCTTCCAGAACAACTTTCTATTTCTAATGAATATATGGCTATGCTTTTTGCAAAGGAATTATTCAAAGTATAGCCCACAACAACGTTACTGGCAGTTCAGAGTGCGCAAATGCATTTCTCATCAATGCAATCCATAAAAGTGATGGGAATTCCTAAAATATAAGCCACATTTGCCTTCATGTGTTACATCTTTACTCTCAGCCTACTACAGCTGGAGCCTGTTGAAAAGAGCAAATTGTATTTGTGCAGAAAATAAGTTTCTTGTTATAATTGAAATGTGTTACTGTTTTGCTTGCATTTTGAGAGAAAATTATTTTTTCTTCCTTGCTTTTTTCAGCTCTTTCTCTTCTGTGTTTCTGCAGAAGCACAGGGAGAAGGAGAAGAGGTGGAGTGTGAGATGGAGGGGCTCAAACCTTTAAGATTTTTATTTTAAACTGTGTTGGAATGTACTTTCCCCATGATCAAAACCTTTCATCCAGACTTAATGACAATTATTGTTATTAGGTTGTAATTTCAGCCTAAACATGAGAATTTTAAATCTAAAAATCTCAATCTTTTGGAGAACATTCAGTTTTCAAGGGGTGGGGGGGAACCTCTTTAGTTCTTAGACATGTTTTGTAGTAGGCTTCTGAAGRGAGATACTTACAGTGATCTTCCCAAGGAAACTGAGGTTAAGGACCTGATAGGAATAAACATTCTGCAAGTTAGGGAACTGTTGGGAYATTTAAGGCACAGATTTAAAAGCCCAAACCTCCCACAGGTGTGTCTTAGCAGATTCCCAGTAGCACAGAGGGATGGGAGAGAAGCAGACCAAGGGACTCACTGCTGCGTAAGTCAGCAAAAGAAACCAGATTCTGACGTTGTCCCTGCCCGTGTTAAGCCAGCTGCTTCTCAGAAAGTGATTTCATCTTCTCTCAGCTTCCCCTGAGCAAATGTCATAGCAAGAATACTAGGAATTGACTTGTTTCCCTAATAAAATAAAACAGCTTCGCCTATCTTAGAGTTCTGTGGACAGAGAAAGCTCAAAGCTTTTCTCAAAGTTGGAGGAAAAGACTGCAAAGTAGCAATTAAAAAAGAAATTATTTTAACTACTTCGTATTCCCAGGTCTTGCTCCTAAGCACTTGGAAACCCCAATCCTCTATAAAAAGAGGTGTTTTCAGTCCAAAGCAGATAGCCAAATACTTCTTCTRTATAACTGAGAATTTCAGTCTCTACCGTAACTCCAAATCTTAGTGCAGCTTTAATATATGGATTCCCTGCTGACAGTATGGTAGGGGGATGTTAGGGAAGCTGAAGACGGAGGGGTGGAGGGTGTGTGAAGAAAAAAAAAAAAAAAATCACTTGAGGGTGAATTAGGCTGATCTTGCACTCTGGCGCTCCGCCAGCAGAGCTATAGGAGGAGCTGCTATGCGTTGTAACAGTCTGTGGAGTTGTCCCATAGCCCTGAATCCACAGGTCTTCCACAGAGACGTGCCTCCCCCCTCTCTGCAAGTCTGCCCTGTCCTATAGCAGCCGTGTGAGTACCCGCTCCTTCCTACCTTCAACCATTCTTGCACTGGGAGACTTGCCTCTTGGCTCGTTGCAGCCTCTTTCGGGCCAGTAAATGCAGTCAGAAGCAGAGTGGATCACGTTCTGGTCTCATTCTTAGGTAAGAGCATAAGAAAAAGGTAATTCTAATTTGGGGRGGTAAATGGAGGCAGTCTACCTATGTTATAATTGTATTCCTGCTAAGAAAATACTGTCTCCCGTTGGTGTCCTTGCTCTTCCTTGGCTTTTATTTGCCTGGGAACTGATCAGGAGAGAATTAGATGCTCCTATAGGTATGGGAGCCTGGCCACAGCTCTGTGGAGTTGCAGCCCTGCAGCTTGTGACCAGGTTATTTCAAGTATGACACAAACATAGCAGGAATTAGAAAGCAGGGCAGCCTCAGAAAATACGGGCAGGAGGTACTGCGCTGTCACACTGGTGAAATCCATGTAATAACAACTGAATTGGAGGGGCCTGTTTGTACATGGCTAGGCTTGCAACAGCAGGATGATCTCTCCATGAATTCCCAGGGACAGATGTGAGGAGTTGATGTTTCATTGCTCACAGTCCCACCAAAGCAGCAGTGGTCTGAATGAGCCCCTCATTTGCCCTCCCAGCAAGAGGCATGCTGATGGGAAGCAGCTGACTTGCAAATGTAATGCAAATGGAGAGCAGGGGTGGTAGTGGCTGAAGCCTCCCTCCTGCCTGGAGGAGAGCCCGTCCTCTTCCCACCCTCAACAGGCAGCACGGGGCAGAGCTGAAGGCTGTAATTCTTGCCGAGCTCTGTCCATCCCCACTGCTGCCTCTGTGTATCCTGTTAATTTGCTGCAGGTGCTTCTTCCCCATCATCCCTGGCATCGTACTGGGGATGTCCTGCAGGCCAGTCCAGGCAAGACACAGGGACTGCAAGAAGTCCCACTTTGGGACTGCAGTAAATAGCATGTGAACAACGATGGGCAGAAAAGCTGAACTGRTTCTTGCTGTGAACCAGTCAATGCAGGAAATTTTAGGGAAGAATGGATTTTAGTTATGGGTTTCTTCTTATTGTAACTGCTGGAAATGTTTAACATCTTATAGATGGCAGTACTTTAATTCTCCTGCAATGCTGCTGTTTTCTGTGTCAGAACGTCTCCTGCCGGAGCAGTATCCAAAGCTGTAGTTGATGGCTCATATGCGATACCTGGTTCTTGAACTCCCACTCACTCAAGACAGATCAGCTGTTTTTCTCTATCAAAGGTGATACATGGAGTTTACTGCAATATTASGTATGGTCCTTGAAGCCAAGACCTTGAGAAAAGCCATTATCCGATCTTTACGAATGTTTGGCACCTGTTGTAAGGGCAGGGCTTGCCCTCCTTGGCTAAACTGTCCCTTTCGAGGTTCAGCACAGTGCTGGTGCCAGCTGCTCCAGGGTGTGTCTCTTCCACCCCAGAGGCAGTTGCATTTCATGGTGAAATGCCGTGTGGGTCACATTTTTCAAGAGAGCTCAGTTGTCACTTAGAGCGTAGCGAGTGCCAGAGAGCTTTGGCTACCAGGTTGTTTCAAAAAATTTGGTCCGTAAAAGCATGACATGAGGAGCTGCTAGCGTCAAGAATTCAAAATCTGGCCCTTGCTTTGAAAAGTGCTTTTGATTTCTGGACGAAAGGTGTGAGAGAAATGTAGATGTTATCATTCATTATGAGCAATTTCCACTGCGCAGCCATAAAGCTATCCAAAGCACAGATACACCCATCAAAACCTTTGGCAATAGCCGCAAGGTACATTCTTCTAGCAAATAGTTTTCCCACATGTTTGCTCTTACTGAGGGCACAGATTATCTTTCTCTGAATCAGGCGGCTTATTTTGCTCATTCTTTCCAGGGAAGAAGTGCTAGAAGTTTTTAGACCCACTTGTGGAGTTGTAGATGGGGAAGGGATGCCACATGCTGCAGTCGTCCTTGCGAGAACAGCGCCGGCCTTCTGTGTGTGAGGTTGCGAATCGATGGGCGAGGGCTGGTAAACCCTTGCCACCTGGCCATGGCGTACCTCTTCCTTCTTTGTTTATTTTTGTCAGCCTCCTGCTTCCAGCCCTAATTAGCTGCAGATTCTCTCAGTGCTTAAACCCAAGCCATATTGGCTAAATGTAGTGAATGAATCAGATTAAAAAAAAAAATGCACAGACAATTCCATTTCTGACTAAGCATGGCGCAGAGATTGTCTGTCTGATCTATGCAATTTCCAGTAGGAGCACTTCAATAGCGATGTTGCATGTTACTGAGTGTAAGGAGTAAAAAGAACAAAACCAAACCCCTAAACTTTTAATTGCTTTGCTTTAGCTCCAGGGAGGATCCAGTTACTCTTTTCCATGCCACCTTAAGGTAGCAAGTCCAGCAATATCCAAGTCTTGCCTCAGCCCCGTTAGGATAGTTATTTCATGAAAGGAAATAAAACAAATGACAGTTTAATCCTTCCCTGAAAGCTCTTAGGATACAGATGGCTAACTAGCCATAACAGGGACACTGTTCATGGCGAAGTGAGCAAAAAATAAATGCCTTACTGTATAATAAATAATCCCAGTCAGATGTTCTTGTTCCATTTTGTTGATAAATTGCTGCATAATCATGGGTGAAGGAAAAATAGCTCAATAATTTTGTCTTTCCTTTTCAATGCTTAAATATCATGTAAAGAAATTTAAAAGAAATTACTGTTTTTCTTGGCAAAAAAGACTCTAAAAACGTCACCAAAGCAGCCTGAATCTTAGATCTATTATCTCTCTTTTTTTTTTCTTTTTTTTTTTCTTTTCATAGGCTTTTCCTTTTTCTCTTGAGGTAATGAACATTATTGAGTGGGGGTCCAGTAGAGGTTAAGAAATGAGAGAATTTCCCTCCAGGGAGGAGATGAGAGGGAAAATGAACCTCGTGACAGATGTTAGTTACATTGCTTAATGCACTACTGGAAGACACTCAGATGCTCTGGAAATAACCTATTACAGATACCATAAGCTGCAGTGCATAGCATTAAGGTCATCCAAAACTTCCCCTTTTAAGATTATCTCTTTCACTTGTCTTATAACTTTGCCAAATTTAATCATTTAGGTTGAACTTCTTCACGCCAAGTTTTTGCCTCTGGCTAACTTTGCTGTCATTAGTTGTTGAAAGTTTCATCTAAAGCTGTTCATCTGTTTCAGTGAGTAAGACTGGAGGAAGATCTGTCACTTTGTCCATAAATCCTCAGAGAGGAAGGCTCTAAAAACTTTGTTTTGTACATGCCAACCATAAAAAGAGACTTAGCACATTGCAAGCCGCTGGGAGGCCTTTGGGTGTCCCCTTTCTGCCCTTCCCAGCCGGGAGGGTGGCCAGCCGCTGTGATGGTCGCGTGCTGGTGCCGCTGCGGCTCCCTGCCCCGGCCTCGTTCCCTTCTGTCAGGGAGAGGCAAGGGCTGAGGCTGTGGCGGGAGGAGGGCAAGCAGCCCGCAGCCCCAACGGAGCTGTGCCTTGCAACCCCGCAGGCTGCCTCTCAAGTCTTCCTTCTGCTCTCCATCCAGTCTACTGGGGTTTCTGATCCTTCTCTCCCCTGCACCAGCGACTGGTACCTGCTCAGGACACTCTCCTTTTGCTACAGCTGTAGCCTCTTTGCTCCGCAGCTGGCCACTGCAAAGCAGAAGTTGGCTACAGAGAACATAGAGGACTTCGTCTTACATCCACAACTGTGAAACTCTCAATGATTTTAAAAATGCGAAAGGATCAGGGTGTGCAAGACTGGTAGGGAGGTGACAAACTGAAATGGTCAGCCTTTCATGGGGGAAGGGGATAGGGTATCACCGGAGGACTAGCTGGGTGATCGGCAGTTCGTGAGAGCAGGACTTGCACCTTCATCTCCTATAGCACCAAACACAAGACCCTTACCCTAATTTGGGCCCCTGGGCATGGCTGCAATGTAAATATTAATGCTAACAAGGCTGTTCTTCTCCATCTGTGCACATGCTGTTTTCCAAGCCTGGCAGTGTGGGAAATGGCCCGTCCCACTTGCGGGGGCCCTAGGAAGATAGTTTTTATTTAGTGTAATGGAAGCTGGTGTCAGCTGGAGTCAGAGGTTTGATTTTCCATCTCAGCGAGTATAAATGTTTGGAGATCCCCCTTGGGAGGTGAGCACTGGGACTAGTGCATTAGTCAGAAAGCACATTGCTGCTAAGCGAGACTCTCAGAAAAAATAGACTCAGTTGAAAAGGTAAATGATTAAAGTTGCAGCTTGTGTCCATTTCATATCTAATGGGAATCACAGAGCAAATGGAGTTTTAGATAACTGTGGGGATGTTGTATTTAGGAGACTTGTTATTAAAATGCATACTCCAGTCAGAGAACAGACAGACATGGGTGTTTATTGGTATGTTTAATAGAATGATGGAATCAAAGCTTGGAAAGGGATTTGCTGCAATATTTCTGATGTACAGAAGTGTAAGGAAGTCTGTGAGCTTTTTCAAGGTGCTGATGGCTCTAGGTTGGGACAGGAGGTGCTTTCAAGTTCCAGAGGCATCATGAATGCCAAGCGTTGCTGTGCTCCCAAATATTTTCACTGAAAACAAAGGCAAACAGATCATAGTGTGTTACTGTAATCGGTGCATGAGGGAGTGAAGTTCATGTTGTTACTTGTCTGTGTCTTGCTCCAGCCCCTCCCTGCCAAAAAAATTTGAATACTTTCCTTCCTTAGTTTTTCCTGAGTTTGTAGTATGCCAGTGCTCCTGGTTTTATTTTATAAATGAATTTGACAGTAATGATGATTAATTGGAGTATTCTGAATTGAAGTGTTGCATCAAACYTACAGGTGGGCTTAAAATTCAAATTTCAAAATATCAGGGATAGTCAAATATTGATTAGCCTCTGCACCTTGGACTTGAATGTGAATCAGCATGAAGAGTTGTAGAGCTGGCAGTTTGGGTTCACCTCTCATTGCAACGCAATACTGTAGTGCTGTATCCTGTATCAAGAAGTTACAAGTCCATTGAAGCTGGTGGCAGAAGTCCCATTGACTTCAGGGGGGGTCTGGATTTTCTCCCAGGAATTCATCCCAGAGGACAAATTTTTAAAGCTAGGACCCATATAAAAATGTTGGCACCAAGGCTGAGAAACTAAGGATGAATGCTGCAAACACTGTGTGGCATAGCAAACTGCAGGTCTGTTAATTGAAAAAAATTGGTGTTTTGAAATAGGAGACCAACTGGAGCCCAGAAAAATCTCTCAAGTTTATAAAAGAGCAATACACAGGCAGTACCTAGACGCAGGTAGATAAACATAATGTGATGAAATGTCAGTGTGTGAGTAAGGTCTGTATTCACTAAAAGGATGCTCAGCATTTCCTGAACTGGGTTACGGATTGTTAAACGGGTCACAGGAATCACTCTCTGGGCTATGACAAGGCAAGGAAAGACAAAGGTGGTTTTTTTTTTCTGAGATGTATCACTATGGACTAGCTTTTGCAACTATCCCGTACTTTACATTTGCTAGTTGAACGTTTTGAAGAGCCTGTTCCAAAGTCCAGTTGGTTTTATGCCAGATAGTTGCTCCCCTATTTCCTCTTGAGATGGTGATCCAAAAAGTCAGATTATCCCATCTTTCTTAATATTACATTGAAAAGTAAATTACAATAACTGAAGCACACTTAAAAGAACTAGAGCGCTTTCTAATTATGTGTAACTCCTGCCAAACACTTGTAAGCAGACAGCATTAATTTTTTTCTATGGGAGAGTTAGAAAAAAAACATGTGAGAAAGTGCTGTGTTTCCACTTCTATAGTAAACGTTGGTATTAGTTGCTGTTATGTTTTGAATTGAAATCTTTCAACAACTGTTTTGAATAAAATCCAGATTTTATTTTTTTTTCCCTGGAAGATATGTTCTAATGTAGACAGTTTCTTTCACAGTGTGCATAATAGATGGTAGCAGTGACAATAAATAACGCACAGCAAGAGTATAGCGCTGTGCAATACGAAGTGCTGTACAATGTGAATCGAGTTACTAGATTTTGGGGTGTATGATAAGATGCAGAGTTAAAGTTGCTTCAGGCTTTTTTCTTGATCGTTGTCACTGCAAAGCTTCCACAGGAGTTTGTTTAAGGAAGATCTAGGTAAGAAAAGCATAATTGGCTTTTAATTAATCAGACAGAAAGTAGCCTTGGTGAGTGCTCACACGTGGGTCTCTGTAGGCTCTCTAGGAAGTAAATGGCTATTCCCTTCTCAGARGCTATAAAGTGCCTGGCTGCTAAGGCACAGTTAGCTACCAGCTGAATTCCTGAATCTTGGCAGAGTTTTGTGCATGGCCAGACCAACTGTTACCTCTGTGCAGAACATGAAGTCCCTCCTTGCCCTACGCACGTCCTTCAAACATTACAAAGTGGAAATGCAGAAGCAAGGAGATAAGCTGCTGCAGTAGTGTTTCCTCACTGGCAGCGAGACAGGGTGAACCAACAGCATATATGAAAGGGTTTCAGCGAGATGAAGAGTAAAGTTCTGGACTATTTTCCTTTAGTTTAATCTCTGCCACCTGCCATGAGGCTCCCGTATCTTTGAGCCTGGGAAGGCCTTGTTTTGTTCAGTTCAGTTTAATCGCTGCATTTAAATATGTGTGTAAAAAAACAACAACAAAACTCCATCTGCATGAAACCAAATTTTATATTCTCTCCCTCTCCTAATGTGATCCCATGAATTTCTTGCATTGTTGTGTCCCATGTACTAAGGGTCCCATGCAGAGAGCAAACAATAAAGCAGCGAGAAGACAGATGCTCTGCTAATGTGAAACCAAGGAGAAGAGAGTCTGTGAGGGATTACAGGCAGCCTGGCGTTGGAATACATTATTAGCATAGCACCCAATTCAGAAATTAGTTTTCAGAATTAAATGCCTGAAGCATTTTGGCAAAAACTCCTGATCATCCCTCTCAAAAGCCCTTAAAGCATAGAAGAGTAGGAATCTCAAGTCTAGGCTGAGCAATCACATTCTGAGACTTTGCAGTGCTGTAACAGTGAACTGTAGTTTTTACGGCTTCATACCATTACCGGGGCAGCAACTGCCACACCTACTGAAATGTAACCCACCCGATCTGCTTGCACAAACCTTTAGCAGGTTTTGAACATCCTCATCAAAGAAGAAAATGGGCCTGAATGAGATTCCAGGGTCTGTTTCCAGGAGGAAGGTTTTGTTTTGTTGAGTGCATAACAGCAGGGAAGTGCATCAGCCTCTCCTTGGGCACGGTTAGGCATGCGAAGGAGAAGAAGCGACATGTCTTTTCAAAGATCTGACATTGCCTAAGGTAGAAACTGGGTCCTGAAGCCTTTTTCAGGCATGCTATTTTCTGAATGTTTTTGTTTTTGAAAATCATGATTAAGAACATCAAACTTTGAAAGACCCTGGGTAGACAACCAAGATTGGTTACAGGACTGAGGGCAGACAGGAGAAATTGTTTCTCATAGTACTTGGTGGGATTATCCTCCATGCATAATTGTTCATTATATGCTCAAAATTCATTGTTAATTTCTTTTGGATATATTGCACATTAGACAGAAGAGTTATAAACCCCAAGATTATCACAGGAGGACACTAACAGGCCTAAATATTCAGGACAGAAGGGGCTTGTTTTCCTCTTACACTGAAACAAAGACTCTTGGACAGAATCATTAGAGATCTTTTTGCCCATTTGATAATCAAAGTATAGTAGACAGCAAACAAAAGAAAAGTTCAGCCAGCCAAGTCTTCTACTTTATTTTTACTCTTCTATTCTAACATAATTAACATATTTCTCAAGGTTTATTTAGTTTCCCAGAGTCTTATTTTATATAAGTATCACTGGGGAGCTTGATTACAAAGTCTTGATTCATGCACATAAAGTGAGATTTTATTATCCTGGGAGAAAAGTCAAGGACAAGGTAAATATGGAAGAAAATAGTTGGGACCAAACTAAGAAATCAGGAAAAATAATGTACCAGCTCTTCAAYGTGCACTTGTTTTCTTTGTATCCTGGTAACTAGCATCTTATTTCTAAGTCACCGAAGTGACAGTAAAGGGTAACACTTCATTTTCAGCTTTGAATTTCAGAGCTGTTCTTTTTATAACAACTTCTTTCAATGTTTCTATATATGCTTATTAAGCATCTATAATGAATGTTTGGGAAAGTTCAAAATTACGCTTATTTGTCCTGGATACAGACTGTAGACTTCTGAATGTTTCTGTGTAGKTTGAGATTGGTCTGTATTTACATCATCTTACTGGTCTGCCAACAAAAATTTTTTTTAAAAAAACTGGCACAYATGAAACCCTTGCAGAGTAAGGCTAGAATTGAGCCCAGTAGTGCTTACATCCCGAATGAAATTGTATGTATAAAATACTATGTGTACAAGAAGTGTAGCTGTGATTTGGCTTCTCCACTAGGGTCTTGTCTATCAGCCTGCATTACTTCACTGTTTTACCTCAGTCTGTTTTTCACGTCTCCAGATTGTGAGGGAGGGCTGGTGTGCGCAAAAGCTCTTTTTCCCCCTCCAGCCATGTTAGTAATAAAAGAGGCTACAAGTCTGTAGAGCATAACCTCCTCTTCTCTTACAGTTACCTAGTTCACAAGCTCTGGGGGACCAGTGCTTCTTCCACCCAGCCTCACTGGGAACCCGCCATCAGGGAGGCTCTTGGGTGTGCTGAGAGATAATGAAGAGGCCATTCTGCCTTGTCTGCAGTCTGGAGCAAGTCACAACTTCTCTCTTGTTGCACACACAAGATTTGTGAAAGTTTAATAATAATCAAGTGCTTCAAAGACAGAGGTTGCCAATTTTAAGTAGTATTTTAAGACTTCGTTTGTAAGTTCTGCTTCTAAAATTGAAAACTTAGCCCAACAGCCCTGTTTGAACTCTCCAAGTTAAGAAAAAACACTGCAAAGCAGAAGTTGACAGGTGAACTACAAAAATGTAGAGAAAATAATTTATTGCRTACCTTTAAACAGCAGTGTCCACAGTACTATCATCATGTAGAAAATGGTGCTGCTGGGATCCAAGGCTGTTATTCTTTTCCAGTCCAAACATTTAAAGCACAAGCAGAGCTGAATCCAAAACSCTGATCTCACTGAATCAGGTCTCCAGTTTGTCTGGGATCGATACTGCGATCAGAAAAGAGAAGAGTGTAGTGGTAAAGGACAGCTCCCCGAGCCCGTGAAATATTTTATCACTGCTATTAGAGTTACTGCTATTTTGCAAAGCCTTCTTAATTCGGTAATCCAGTTCTGGATGTGTTTGACAAATAACAATTCTCTTGTTAAAAACAAATCATGGTTTTAATTTAATAGGGTTAGTCATATAAAGAGTGATTTTGTGTCAGCAAAACCTTTCTTTCTGACAAACAGTGTAATTTATGACAATCTAGTTAGCAATAAATGACATTAATCTGACCACTATGCCGTTCTGTTCCTGGGGAATAATGTTCCCTCTTAATCAATAGCTGGGTAAATGCTCCTTTGCATTCCTTATCAAATGACAGCCAGATGGTACTGGTAAATTCATTCCAGCAGGATTTTAGAATTAGCTGGGTTTGTACTATTGGTAATCCTCTGCTGTCTGCGCCACTAGGACCTACCCACCTGTTTCCAGTAACCCTCGAGTTCGCAACCTTAGGAAATAGTCTGGCCAGATGGTTACTCAGATACAGTGCAGCCAAGAAGCATCCCAAGCAGAGAGGCCTTTTTTCTGCATCAGTAAGAAGAAGAAAAAGGCAAAAAAACCAGTATCTTGCAGAAATAGTCAGCTAGGACTACACGACTCTGTATTTGTTGCTCAACACCCTGGTCTCTTTTGACGAAGTTTCAAAGTTTCTTAAGATTGCATGAACTGTGTTCCTTAGTGCGTAGTAAATTTGGAGCTGTGACAGCTGCCATACCACCATTTACTGACTTTGCGGGCCCATCAAAGTGTCTGCAAGACCTTTTCCTTCATAATCACTTTGTTGCATAGCAACAATAATTTTGTCTCCAACCTATTGATCTGAAATAACGTGTAATCCCCTCCCACCAATAAAAAGGAAAACATATGGCAGCTCTAGGCTGGGAACCACTGGCTTTTGAAGTGAGGGGACAGTTGCTCCCCAGTAAATCAAGGGGGGAATGGAGCAAGCCATAAGCTCTGTTGGGCTGAGGCTCCGAGGATGCATTAGATGGCTGAGCCAATTAACCTGTGCTCTGGGAGAAGAGTCCAGTTTACACTCATCCTCCCCATTCCCTGTCTTTTATCTTGTGCAACTAAAGTACATTTCAGGTGAGCTTTGCTACAACCTTAATTGCTGAAATAAGCATCACTGTGCAATACCATACAAATAACTGGGCACCCCTTCCCTCTGGCAGGAAAGAGTGCACACGCAGCACTTCGCTTACATGGGAGGTGAGGGTAAAGTTCAGCCACTGCAAATACCAGTTTCAAAATTACATGGCTGGAGTTCTTCAGGCAAATGCCTCTTGCCTGTAGGGTATTTGTTTGGTAGGTCAGTCATCTGGCCTGATAACCTTGATATTTTTTGTATACCTCTAACCACAGGGCTAAAGACAGACTTTGGCATCTGAAACAGGATCTGCTTAGGGGACAGAAGTRCAAAGTTAAGGTCAAAAACACTCGGGCAGAGAACACAGAGCTTTGGTCCCAAGTGGGCAAAGCGTCTCCCTGCTGCCGTGCCCCTGGCACCGAACCCGCGAAGGCTCCACCGCCAGACTTGCCCAGCCTTCCTGCTTCCCACTGCAGGCTGGAGCACGGGCTGAAGGTTGGGGTTTGTATCATWTTTCTGAGGTACCTTACTGCTGCCCACATTGTGCAGGGAGCCCAAGCTCCTCCAACTGGACTTTTAGATTCTTCCCTGGATAAAAAGCTTGGTATCCACAAGGCAGCTAAATCCTCCTTGGGCCTGTCTTCATTTTTCTAGTCTGCATATAGCACTGAGTGAAATGTAGGTCCAAAATCTGAGGTCAGTAACCATCTGGTCGCTAATTTAAGCAGGAGTCTGGAGGTAAGTCCAATGTTATTTACTTGCACAACAACAACGACCAAAAGAGTGAACTCAAGCTAATTCCAGCACAGCAAATGCAAACAGCCAAACAGACTTCAAAAATAAAAATAAAACTTGAAACATATTGTTACATTGGAAATCTCAATGGAAATCTTGCAGTGGATCAGAAGGCCAAGCTGGTATCTGGGCATGCTGCAAGAGCAGAGTGAAGGCTTCTGAGTCACTGACTCCCAAACCGATTGTATAGTTTGTTATCATATACAGCACAGGCTGGAAAATAGCACAGCGTTCACTTAAAGATGTTTCTGCAGCTAGAGGAGTGGCTACTAACAACCCTTTCTTTTCTGTCATTTGAACAGTATTCAGGTTTTCAGCAAACAGCGGACAAGTGCTTTGTTTGTGGACACCTCATAATGGAAATGGTAAGAGACCTAAATTCCTCACTGCGGGGTAGCTTGCTTTTCACTACTTTGGGTAGCGCACTGTGAGACATTGTGCTTTTTCCCTAGTCAGACTATCATCATGTGTTCACTGCTGACAGGGTAATTTTTGAAACTGAGGCAGTAAATAAACAAAAATAACTTCATGCTCTATTACTATTAAGTACAATAAGTTGGGCTGCTTTTCTACCTGAGATCACGGGAGGCCGTTGTTCTGCCACGTGCCAGTTAAAAAAAAAGATAAATAGCATTTTAATACTAAAGGGGAAATATACAGCACAGCTTTGTATGAGAACATGGTAAAAGAAAACAGAGGCTCTGTAAGACAGTAGAATAGCAACGGCTCTGTCAAGTGGATGGAATCTGAGCTAGAGAGGAGAGGGACATTATCAATAGTCCCGAGGTTTGTTGCCTGCTTTGTGACTTGCTTTATTTGCCTTCTGCCACTTGCTCCACATCAGTTGAAGTGCCTTATTGCCACTAGGATTTGTAGGGAGCCAGTAGTCAGAGTTACTTTTATAATAAAAAAAATCAAAGGGCTGTGGGTTGGGCCAGATACTGCTGGCATCATTTCAGCGGGTGAAAGTAGGAAGAATTTAGTCTCTTCTTCCTAAGCAGAAATTCCCAAACAAAATGAAGTGGCTTGYACATTGAAGAGGTGCAGATCAGGTAGTCTACCTATTTTCCTCTTGCTTTAAAATGTATATGAATCTCAGTATGCCTAATAGCAGCAGCTATTGCGTTGCAAACACGGAGGTTCAGTAGGAGCTGGAACGGAGACTTCGCTAATGAGGATTCTGGCTCATATCCTGGCACCACTGGTTGGACAAGGATATTGTTCGTTTTAGCCCAAGAGCAAATTTCTAGAGTTGTGTCATGCTGGGAGGGGGAGGGATATCCTGACTTGCATGCTTTGAGCTGGCCTTTAATTGCAGAATCCCAGGCAAGAGTCCATAATATCTCGTTGGTGGAGCTCAGTAGCTGGAAGCTTGGCAGGTGCTTGTCTGCCTTTCTCCCATCAGCAAATGTGCTCTGACAAAAGGAAACAGCTCTGGGAGCTCCAGGAATTAAGCAGTCTTATTTGGCTAATTCCTTCGCATTCCTCCCTGGGAGCGCACGTACAACAAACGTGCCTGCGCAGTAGTGGTGCCCGTGYACGGCTAAGGAGCGGAGAGCTGCAGCCCCACAGGCCTGGGCGCAACTGAAGCTGTTCAAGGCTGAAAGTGCAGCTGAATTAGGAGTTGCTCTGTGCAAAGGAGCGGCTGCCCAACCACAGCGGGCTAACAGCGTGTGTTACGTAGCTGCCTAGATAGCAACACGCGCACAGAGACGAGTTGTTTCTGGCTGGGAACAGGCTTGCAAACCAAATAGAGTCTGATGCCACTCACTGAACGGAGAGCTATAGGGCTTCGTTAGAGGGGGAAAAAAAGGTTAAATTAAATTGATTTGGTGTATTTTTCCTATGCGCCACTTCTTAATTTCCTGTTGATTTGATCCTTATTCATAGAATCACCTACAGGGCCACGAGAGCTTGGCCTGTGGAGATTTCTCATCTCCAGCTTATTAGCAGCTCCAAGCTGAGCACTGCTGCTAGCAGATACTTTCTGAAATTACCTGCCAAAGGTATTTCTTATACCTGAAATGTATGCAATTGGTGCTATAACCTGTTGAGAGCTGCCTGACGATGATACCATGTCTCACTCTTCCCGGAGGCTTGTTCATGGGCTTGGTGCGTCCTCCTTAATGTCCCAGTGCCACACTGAGCATTACATACGAGGACAGCAGGAGGGAGGGGTTCTGTTCTGCAGTAGTGCAGCTGAGACTGCATCAGGCCTTTCCTTGAAACCTTTAAAATGCAATAGGGAAGGTCAGCATGGGAAAAGCCTGGGYAGATGGATGGAACTGTATCCAAACACATGGATACAGATGGAATTTTAACAGAAACSGATGGGCCCCTATGACTGAGTGATAAGCAGTCAGTAACTGTGGTGGATTAGGAACCTTAATTAATAAAGGGACACCTATTTATTTGCTTGGTTTGTTATTTTACTTTTTAAGTTTGAGTAATGACTGGTTTGGATTCTGTCTGTCACAGCCTGTTAAGTTTTGTGAATTAACTCTGTATCCCAGTAACTTGTATTGGCTGCAACAGATTTTCCAAGAAGTGGTCTCTGAAGCCGTTTTTAATTTCTGTTGGCAGTATTGGCCCTGCAGAGCTCAGACTGATGGGCGTTAGCGTGATTTTCACAGTTCTCTCTCTTTATTGGGAGCCTACTGAAACCCACTGAAATAAGCAAGTTGATTGTTTTAAAAGGCCCCTTGCTGACAGATCTGCAGAGTGGTAATTTAATCCTGAAGTGCTTTTCTCACTGTCATTATTAAGAATCAGACACAACAGTATATGCTGTTTGCCTCTTAAGATCTTACAGGCCCTTGGAAAGTCATACCATCCTGGCTGCTTCCGCTGCGTGGTGTGTAACGAGTGTTTGGATGGAGTCCCCTTCACTGTAGATGTGGAGAACAATATTTACTGTGTCAAAGACTACCATACGTAAGTACGCAAATCTATTGCATGCTTGGAAAAAATATAGTAGTTATATTATTGGTATAGTTACAAGCCTTGTAATATAAAAAGGGTCATTCCTATTTGCTCAGATGTCCTTCAAGTGCTGCTCTCACATGTTGCATTTGTAAAGTATTTTAAACTTATATTAAAGGCCACTTGATGGGCCCAGTGCGGCATACAGCGGCCAGGTGAGGTTGAAAATCAAGGTGTGTCAGAGGATGTACTTCTGTGGTGGCTGTTTCTCTACTTCTTTCAGGACTTTCAATACTAATTAGATCAGGCTAATTCTGCAAGTGATGGTAGGTTCTGCTGTCTGTTTCTAAGATTTGAGGTTCTGGTAGTGCCTGACGCCGGCAAGTGTAAGTTAAGTTAACCTAGATTGGACAGTAGACATGTAATTAGCAGCTAGTGTTAGAATGATTTTAGCCACACCCAACAAAAGGTTTTGTGGTTTAAGTGATTGCTTTTGGACTCCTTGGTGCTCCCGCTCAAAGGCAATTTGAATGCTCTTACCTCCAGTCAACGAATAACTCAGCTTATGCAGCAAGAGTAAATCACTCTGAACTCAACCCTATTGGTACCAAGTTGACCATGTTACAAGGATAGAGTGAATGTGATTGTCGTAAAATGCAGCTGTGGATAATAAGACCACTTGATGTATTTGGTTTAAGTAGATCCGAGCTACTATCTACTATCAGCCCCTCTCCTATTTAGCATGGTTATGTCTTCCTGATGTCAGATGGTGACTGTCCCCAAGTCAGGAGCTGCTTTGCAATCAAAGCAGCGAGTCTCTGGAGGAATTTGAATGGCTTTATGAGTAAAGGAAGGTAAGAGAAGGGGCACGTGTGGGAAGRGGGCTGCAATTCACTACGCCTAGAGGTCAGGAGGACCTAGGCAATAAAGCTGGGGTAGATCAGCCTCTTTCAAATCTCCTTTTCCCTGAATATCATCAAACATTTAGAGGTGTTTCAAATCCTGTGGATCTACGTTTTGCTAAAAACCAGGCATGGTTAGAATAGCTCTCTTGGTTCTGCCTTTTGAAGAAGCTTTAAATGTGATTTGAACACTTTCTTCTTGCACCCTAGGGTTTTTGCACCAAAATGCGCTTCCTGTAACCAGCCGATCCTACCAGCACAGGTACGTGTTAACATGCACTAACTCTTTAGAAGAAACAGCTGTTGGCATATGAACACTTTCTAAAAACACATTAGATGCTTTTCCTCCCTCTTCCAGAATCTATACTATGTCAGATACTAAATTAAATACAGTTCAGCAGTAATGTCACTCCCAAACATTCCCAGAGGTTGTAATAGTCATACTACTTATGCAGCATAGTACTTTGTATCTTTAGGGTGCTTTCCAGGTCTTAATTATGCTGTTATAAATCTCATTTAATTGAAAGCCCTGACTGGGGCTCCAAGAACAACCCAAGAAGTAAAACCCTGTTTATTTTTAGAATCTGCTATTAGCTCAAGTAGCAATTTTCCTTGTCTGCTACGTTTGCATTTCTGACGTGGTTCTGTTAAGATGCCCAAACTTGAAAAGACATCTGAGGGTTATCCTGACCCTGTGAAAAGGCCACGCAGCTTGTCATCCYGGGGTGGCAACGTAATGAAAGTGCTTAAAGGGGTGGAAGAGGCAGCAGAAAAGTTGGCTAAAAGGGAAGCCAGGTGAATGACCTGCTTGCAACCTCAGCCTCTCCTGACAGTATAGTTAGCACGATAAGACTTCAGCATTAAGACACCCCTTTTCTGCCTGCCCACAGTGGTGCTCCCTCATACTCTGGTGCGTGCAGGACCCTCTGAGTTCCCATTGCTGAGGTCACTGACCAGCTCATTTGTGAGCAAGGGCCTCAGTGCCTCCCTCCTTTTCCTCTTGTCATGTGTATAGAGCCAGAGGTTGCATCCTATAAGCTGCTGTGCCCCAGTAAGGCCTGTGRCTAGAGCCTCTCAGCATGCCCACCTCCATCACTCTGCACGTTACTCTCTATTCGTCACTGTTATTTCTGTTAAATGGCCAGGTCTCGCATAATTAAAAACGTTACAAAGGCTGAGCCAGAACTGCTTGTCCTGGTGATGGGATGTGAGGAAAAAAACCCCTATGTAAGTTTCACCGGACTTGTGTCTTACAAAATGACTTTAAAAAAAAAAAAAAGTAAGAAAAAAAAAAGGCAATCCTACTGCTGACTCATCTGATGGCTAGCAGGATAGACTCTACGTTCTTTCCCATGGAGGTTTCTTAGGTTAGTTCAAGTCTAGTAGTGCAGGTACTAACTTGCCCACAGCTTCTCCCAGACATAGTCTACGTCATATCTGATGCTCCAACCACACCTAGAACTGGAAACAATGCAAGGCAACAAATTTAATGAGCTCTGTCTTCAGAGTGGATCAGGGAGAGAGTCTGTGAGGTTACAAGAAGGGTATGGGCTCCTCTGCAGGGTCTGGGGCTCAGCCAGGAATTGCACAACTCCACTGCATCCACCCTCACATTGAGGTTTTGGCCAGTGCACATAATTACCTGCCAGACTGGTATGTAAATCGCTGTGGGGTACATACAGTGACATGTGCGTGTGCAAAATAGSTGTGGAGGAGATGGCTTGAGGGGAATACAAGTCCTGGAAAACTCAGGCCAGGATGTCTACAAGGAGAAGTTAGCCAATCAGCAGGTCATAGCTTTTGGCTGGTAATTCGTTCAGATCCTGGGTGCCCTTGGAAAGTTATTTGATTTCAAGACTAATTTGTCCCTTGAGGATGAAGTTTTGGCTACACTTCCCAAATGACCTGTACAGCTGAGATATGTCAGACACCCATGCTGCTGCTAAACAGCAAAAACAGCGGTGCAGTGCTGTGCACCAGGGGACAAGACCCTCAGCAGTCACAGAGCTCTGCTCTGCAGAGGAAGAGGGGATCCCCCCAGGAAAACAGCTCTCCAAAGTGATAGGTTGGGCACTGAAAGAAGATTGAGAAAGCACCGCTTACAAGGCCACTCTGACMTTCTCTTTGCTTCCCCAACAGGGCTCCGAGGAGACCATTCGGGTGGTGTCAATGGACAAAGACTACCATGTGGAGTGYTATCACTGCGAGGTAAGCATCAGGCGCCTCTGCTGGCCCGCCCCACRGCAAGGCTTTGCTAATAACTAGCAGCCTCGTGGTAGGTGCCTGACTCGCACCCCAGGGTGCACTCGCTGGCTCTTGCACGCCTGGGCAGGTAGGGCTCTGCCCCACGGTTCCTGGAGGGAGGCAAAGGGATGAGTGCTA
This sequence comes from Oceanodroma leucorhoa, assembly GCA_030449065.1. Classification (NCBI taxonomy): domain Eukaryota; kingdom Metazoa; phylum Chordata; class Aves; order Procellariiformes; genus Oceanodroma; species Oceanodroma leucorhoa. The sequence continues at coordinate 10,563,893 of JASVER010000007.1, read as the reverse complement.
GCTGGGCTGCAAGTGGTGCTGCCATCTCCAGTACCAGATTAGGGTTTTTTCCCCCCCCCAGTGTATTAACTTCAAAAGCTGGGTTTGTTTGTTTGGGTTGAATTTTCTCAATACTACCAGATCGGGAGAGAGCAAAGAGAAGGTGCTGGTTCTCTTTTTCCTGATCTCTGTGTGCCTCTGATCTGAGGAGACCTGGAATTCACATTGCATGTGCAGGGAAGGACCCTCACTCCTACACTGGAAGGCTTTTCTAGGGGATCTGCATTGTTTTCATGCTGAATAAATATTGATTCTTTTCTAGAAGAGAGACAGGGATACCACTGACTTTCTGTCACTTCTTTAGGAGTAGTTTCTTTTTGTGCAGAACATTTAAACATTTATTGGGGCAGATCAAGGTGTGGGATTAGTGCTTTTGCTTCAGAGAGGAGAGGCTGAGTTCAGTCCTAGCTCTGCATCCGGGAGCATGAGGAGGGAAACAAACTCTTTACTTTGGGATCAACCCAAAACTTCCCTTTTGCTGTAGGTTTGGCACTCTGATATAACATGCAAATATCCACACAGATCCTAACTGTCTTAGCACCAGAGGCAAAAATGCAGCAATACTGTCTTCCATGCACTTTTGCACAAAAAGGTTTTGTAAAAAGACTTCTAATTGAGGGAGAAAATAACAAAATTCAGGGCATCTTGAAATGTGTATGAACCTAAATGTAAGGAAGACCCCATCCACTCAGCTGTCTCCTTCCAACAGAGATACTCGATACTCCATCCTTTTCTATTAATTTTTAAAGAGAAATTGGCACAAGAAATAGCAGCATTTTGGAGAGCTGTAGTTCCCTCCTTCTTTTTCCCCCATCTATTGCTTTGTGCAGGCTTCACCTAAGATGACAGCTCCCTCCCCTTCTCTCTCAGGCTATTGACTTTATATTAGAATGTCCCAATGGGGGTTTATTTTCAGTTCTGTTTCATTATTCATTTCCCCATTCTCCTTCCAGTTTGAGGCAAATCAAGCTGTCTCCGCATCTGCCCAGAATGGCGGAGTGCGTTTACGTACAGAAATCAGGGGGTTAGCCATGTGGTAACGGGTAGGTTACTGGCTAATGGTCTCAAATCAGGCTCTCAAACTGTACATGCTGGGCCACTGCTGTCTCCAAATACTGCTAGAAAAGTTAGTGCCAGTATTTTGAGATATTCACATGGAGACCTTTGCAAAGGCTGTGATGACTTCTGCAGCCACTTCTGAAATGCCGTTAATGTCATCATCACCTGGTGGCCATGCAAAGGCAGTAGTCAGTTTGGAAGCTTTGCTGCTTTTCTATATCATCTCTTTCTTGTGCAACCACTAGCTTCTGCTGAGAAGTTCAAGCCAGTTTACAGATCAATAGATCCCCATTCGAAAACTGAAATCCACTGAGAAGGCAGGCTTTCTCATTGTAGAAAAGGAATACAATTTTGGAGAGAGAAAAAGGTATGAACACGTGGCACGTCTGTAGGGTATCTGAAATTGTGAAATTCTAATGAGGAATTTAATTTCATATCTTACATAAAGGACTATAAAGTTGTTATATAACAAATAGTAAGACACAGAAAACTACCTTGGCGGAAACTTTGATTAAAGCCTCCCTAAACTAACACTCCACTTTTAAAGCTTACTTTAAAACCCATCTTTCATTCTTATTTCAGCATTGTAGAAGTTGAGGAGTTTAAGTTGAGCTATGAAAGCTGAAAAATCATACTTTGTGTCCAATTAAAAACTTTGCATCAGTTTTCAATACTAAAATGACCTATATGCCCAACTTGTTCAGGTTTTTTTTTCCTTCCTGTTAGGTGTGCAGATACATACTCAGAATCTCTGGTTTGTCGGGTCTGGTCACAGGAACAATTTTAAAGTATTTAACATACTTGAAACATCAAATCCAAGTACAAAACTGTCATGACTTTCAAATGTCCTCAAAATTATAATGATGAGAACTGGGATTGTCTCTACTGCAGTGTACATAATAGTCAGCAGACAGGATCATTGTTTGTTGTTTTYCTTTTTATCTCTGCTCCTCCACTGTTGTGGAGTTGTTCACCCATGTTGTCCCTGTAGTTATGTGCCGGTCCCAGAGGTACTAACATATTTCCACTAAAGGTGGACCATTGGCCTTAAAGTCTTTAATTTTTGTTAATTCCAAATTGGAGAAGGTGCAGCTCTGCTTCAGAAGTGAAATATGTCTCATCTCCCTCTCTTCCCCACTCCTCTCATCCTCTACTTATGCTCCCCCATTTCTTGCTTGCTGCCGTGTTGCAGAATTAGCCCCTTTTGTGTTCTAACCTCATCCAGGTTGTATGTGTCAGTGTCAGTCCTTGGCCTGCTTTTATCTGATTTGCATCAACATTTATTAGATTAAGAAGAGACCGGAATGGGAAACAGTGGGGGGAAAAAATGGCTGGTACTACTGTAGACCGTCCTGTTTCACTTCAGTGATGTCCTTTTACTTAATATGAGAGAGYCAGGGTCCACCTACCAAAAACTCTTGAGGTTGCTGGCTTTAGAGGCATGGGAGGGAGCTCTCAGGGTTATGCAGGATAGGTCAGCATTGTTGCAAGATGACCTACCTCAATCACTCACTAATCTGGGATGTATATGTTTCTTCTAGGATTGTGGCTTGCAGCTCAATGATGAGGAAGGCCATCGTTGTTACCCATTAGAGGGCCACTTGCTCTGCCATGGCTGTCACATCAGACGCCTTAATATTAAACTGCCATCACATCCACCTCCGAGCTATCCAATGCATGTCACAGAACTCTGAAAGACATTTCCATTACCAGTAAGCCGTTTGAAAGAGAAGACAAAAATCTAAAAGTTACTTTCCTGTTCCTTTAAAGATGAGATTCCAGTAATAACCATCTAAACCAGCTATTTATTTTTTAAATCAGAGGTGAGGGGTCCTTTTCTGATCTTGTACATAAGCATTCTTTTATCTAGACGTTTTCACTGAGACACTGTCTACTTGAACAAATAATTCACCACTAAACTGTAACTGTAAATGGCAGCATTTATAAAAACAATGGTACAAAGGGCTGCTCTGCACTCCCTACTCACTCTCCTTCAATGGAGATTTTGCCGAAGTAAGGAGTGTAGGATTACTTCCCAAAAGTTAGCACCTTATCATATTGCAGCAAGCATGATAAGATAAATGCTAGCATTTTAGCTAGTTTTGTTGAATTCTGGTCTTAGAAAATACAGTCTCACATTTTTTAAAACTTAGATTCCCAGAAGTAGTGAATAGGAAGCAAACAAACATTTTTAGCAATGACTGTTTTCATCACGGGTTAAATAATGGCATTCTGTGAAGACGCGTCAGGCCAGCTTTCCATCCTACAAGGTTCCGCAGTCATCCAAAGACTATTTAGCTTGTTAAAGAAATATGGCAAGCATCTCATATAAAAACCACATTACAGAGGAATATATCCAAAAGATTGGCACATGCAGGGTCATAACAGTTGAAGAAAGTTACAGACCTCTGTAATTGCTTGCCGTGTACAAATGTAGCCATGGTTTCAAAATGCATTCGTATCAACTTGATGATTTGGCACTTACTAAAGAATTAATCTTTTAAACCTCTTTTTTGTTTAATAGGGTTAGCAGCCCCTTTCTATGCAAAGGTACAGTTATCTTATACTACTTGTTTTATACAAGACTTCATTTGTTACCAACTGCTTTATGATTGTATGTTGATACATTATTAAAAAAAAGACGGGGACAGTGGTTTTTGTATTACCTTTTCAGCTTTGTGTTCTTTTCTAGATGTACTTTTAAACTGATTATGGTGATTGTCTTCATTGGAAAACAATGTTAGCAGAAATAATAATTTAGAGAGTCAGACCATTGAAACATTGGTATTTTATAACAAGTATTAGATGTACATAGAATGTACACACTTTCATATTTTGCATAAGCTTTTACAGTAACCTCAGAGCTCTGGGGAAATATGTGTCTTCCATATAGGAAGTTAGATGAATCTTTTTTATGGTTTGTTTTCTACCATGTGTTGATGATTTACATGCAAATCACACATCTGTATGTTTAAAAAATTCCTTGCATTCTCATGAGAATTGATCCAGCCTTCCTGAATTTATATTTTAAATAAATCCATCATTGCTGTCTTTAACTGTATCCAAAATTACAATAAAATAAAATTATTCTGCTCCGGAGGAAGTGGAAATACCAGGCCAGATTCTCCGCATGTGTCAATTGGGACATTTCCATGCCAGTTCTCAACACGTTGAGAATCTGACCAATCCATTCGGAAATAATSCCATGTTAAATTCAGCTTGCAGACTGATGAAATGACTTGACTTATTTGGCAACACCATTGCAGTTTAGTTTCTTATGCTCTGTTGATTTTTTGAAAGGCATTTGTGGTGCTCTTGGAAAGTACAAAGAGCATTTAGTGGACACTAATTCCTAAGTGGAATAATTAACTCCCTTAACAGAACTTTTTGATAGTCTGGAATTTCCTTTTGGGGGAAGGGAGGGGGCAGGAAAAAATCCTGTGAACAATTTTTTTTTCAGTTAGTAAGGAACAAAGGGTATCTTTCCTGTACTTTTGCTAAACTTCCATCGGCCTAGATTAACCTGTCCTACTGAATGTTCCTTGGCAAGTCAGACGCTCCTTTAAAAAGTCATTTTCTAATTAACATATATCAGTTTATAATTAACATATTTAATGTGGTAGCCATGTTTTGAAGGAATTACAGTGCAACTAGTGCCTCATTTCCACAGTGTGACCTAAGAGGCCTGGCCTGCAAAAGAGAGGACATTGGGTGCATGCACACTTTTTCTGCATTTGCAAACATTACCTCTGTGTCCATAGTCACCAGCCCAGCCTCAGAAGGAAGTGGAAGTACATGTGCCTCTCGCCCAAACAGCAAATGCTAGAAAAGGGGAAAAAAAGTTGTCTTAAATTGGGTTGTATGACTAGGTTAATTCCTTAAGGTTATTACAAACATGGAAGATATCAGAACTTCGGGATAAACCTTTAGCATCAGCTGCAATGTAATACTTCTTTCCATTTAAGGAAGCTGCTTTGGACCATGTTTTAGCTTTGAGGCATTTTTACTTGCTTGTCTTCATATATAAAGGAACCCAAATTAAGAAAGCAATCATTAAAATACACAGAGAAGGTTTGAGTCTGTTCCTGTGAGCAAGTCATCCCATAACAGTACTCTCTGTACTAGAAAAATGCTTTGCTCTACCAGTATCGAGGTAAAAACCTTAAAAAAAAAAAAAAAAATCACAGCAGCCAGAGATGGGGGTGACTTACTCTGGCGTTCTGCCTGCTCTTCTGCCAGTACCTTCCTTAGCGCTTTGCCTCTTTCAGTGGCAAGTTTAAGTTTCCACTCCAACATACTTTTCAAGGGACAGCATAATATCTAACATGTACATACCATACCTTTTCTTCTTTTTTTTTTTTTTTTGAAAACAATCATACTGTAGAACAGAAAAATATTTAATTTCATTTCACATGTTAATTTGTCAGTCTCTTTTAGTTCTACTCGGTTCCAATGTGTTAAGAATCAGCATGGTAAAAATATCGAAGGGTAATATTTCAATATAGAATAAGCAATTTGTTTAAAACCAGAAAGCAGCAGTTGTTGTTCCAGTATTTTCTATAGACAGGTGCATTCCATTACTATATAATGAAATACAGCTTTGCTTTTCCAGCATTTAGTATAAAAACTGGAACTTGAGTGAAATTTGCCAGGTGTTTTTTTTGTTTGTTTTGGGGTTTGGTGTTTTTTTTTAAGAGAAAAAKCAAAGCAAATCTAAAATAATGATGTGCTGTACTCTTTAGTGCTAGTGACATTTTCTGCACATTTTACCTCCTGTCTGGGAAATTATGTAAATGAGAAAGCTTCTTTTAATGATTTTTCTTAAGGAGCATTCTTATGTTAGATCAGTTCAACACAGATGTAAACTTTCTAGCGTTCATGTTATGATGTGCTTGTTCTTCAGAAGCCTTTGCTGTACGTCCAGACTATTTCCATAAAATTAAAACAATAACAACTTGTTCTCATTTGCATCAGGACTACACCTTTCCATTTTCATAAGGAATCTTACGAAGTCCCTACAGCACAAAGCTGTTGTAGGCAATTCAGAGTCCCTCGTGTACTGGAGGACGTGTTCCAAAGGATCAAAATAATAATTTGAAAACAAAACAAAAGAATGCACTCAGATAATTGCGCTTTCAAAGAGCATGTGTTTGGGTTTCTTTCCTTTTCCTTTCACTTGTGTGCCTGTGTGTGTATATATTTTGTAAGGTGGAGCTTCAAAAGGAAAACATGGTTAGAGGAGCTCTTTAAGACCAGAAATTCCAGAGTAGTTAAGTAAACCAAAGCTCTAAAGGAGACAAAAGCTGCTTTCTTGTGTTTCAAGAAAAGTTTAAAAGTTTGTGATTCATCCTGTAACTAATGCCGTAACTAGAGTATATAATTTGACTTAAATTAAGTTTTCATTTGAGAAATATTTTCATTTTCTTTAAAAGAATATAGTTTTCTTCCAAGAACTTGGACCAACGTTGATTTTTATTTTGTAGGAAATATATAAATTCCCAGTTTGTATATCATGTAACTAGTTTACATGCTGAAAATATACGTTAGTTTAACTATTTTTGTATATATATCCTTGTAAAACCTTTCAATGTGCTTCTGTCTTGTAATCTTTAGAATGACTTGTGGTTTTGTGTTACAGTGTTTGATTCCCTTGATTGTTGAAGAAAAAAATTGGGAAATGTAGATTTATTTATCTAAAGAAGAAGCTACTTGCTATCATCCTAAGTTATTTAATATTAAAGAAGTCAGAAGTTTCATTTAACCTTAGATGCTATAATCTGCTTTTTCAATAAAGACATTTTGTAGTTACCTTTGATTTTGTAGTTTGTTGCATATAATTATTTCATTTTTTTAATCTAGGTGGGCACTAAAACAATTTTCAGGAGACCCTTGTGTTGCCTACAGAAATGCCTAACTGATATTAATTGATTGCAGCTGCATTCATGAAAGATTTTGGTCCTCCAGTGCAAGTGTTACTAATTAAGGTCTAAAATATGCCCATAGCTAACATTTTGCAGCTGCACTTAGAAAAGAATTCAGCCACTCTGGCAATTTCTAATTAAGCTTTAACCAGTCTGGCTAGTTCACATGTAGGACAGTCAGTATTGAGGAACACTTCCTTTTCAAGACTYCCATTATTTTTTGGAGCGTTCCAGAAGAGAAGTACTTGCCTGGGCTATGATCTTGCATAGCTTTAGGCACTCGGACGTTGGTTTGGGGAATTTTCTCAATTTTCTTGCTAAGTCACAGTAATTCAGGAACCGTGGCGAGAGCTCTGATAGGATCAAAAAGATGCTTTTTTATATATTTTACCTTTCTGAAGMTCTTTGCCACTTTCTTGTCTCCAGCTTGGTGGCACAGATGGGAGCTTGGTCACACTTACCTTCTGCACACAGTGGTCCTGCAAGAGCAGCTGTGTCTGTCAGGCAAAAGGTTCATCAGCGCTGGTATCTTGTCTCCACCTATGGCCAAAAGTGGATGCCTGGGGAAAGAACACAAGAACCAGTTTCTTCCTGGTTTCCTCATATTCAGTGGGTTTCCTTTCCATTAAGCTGGTCCGTCTACCGTCCTTGTGGATGCTTTTTCCTCCAGGGACTCACAGAAGCCAGATATTCACAAGCTGCTACTTCAGTGTGATGCCACCRTCTCCTCCAAAGAAGCCTGCTCTGCAGCTCTGCCACCCTGGCTTTGCAAAGTACAAATGACTTCTTCACATTTGGAAATGAGACYTACTGGTGGTTTTCACACAATGGCTATTTTGGCAAATTTTTCTTATGCACAGTCAGAATGGAAAGAGTTACAAATGCCACAATTGTTTTAGGGGCACAGTCTGCACTTCTGTGCTTTGAAACAGATGTACCACACTTCTATAGGGCCTTCACATACATGCTATTTTCTCACTCATAATTTTTTAAAATTCATTCAAAATGAGCAATTCATGCCCTCCTTGAAGGGGGAAAGAAAAAAAAAAAAAAAAAAAAGGCACAAAGACTGTCCAACTCAAAGCGTTTTAACAGTGCCTCACCACATGGGTGACACAAATGTAGTCAATAAAATCTAGGACATATTCTTAATGCAAGAATTTATACCAACCCGTAACAGCCTGGTTGAAAAGAACAGAGTACATACTTAAAAATATTAACTGCCCCTTGTGGGCCTCCTTGCAGGAAACACATACTGGAAAATGAACATGCATTCACTGCAGGAAGGGTGTGAGTCAGGACCCAGCTCTCAGAGGGGAGCACCGCAGAAGTCTACAGTGTTGTAGGACTCCTGGCATGGAGCTGAGCCACAGGGCAGTGTGTAACTGGAAGCTGCTGCATGACACGTGGTTGTTAAAGCTGGCCTGAGGATTATTCGGGAGGGCTTTGCTAGCCCTGCTCTTCACCTTACCAGCCGTCCCCCTGTCTGCACCCTTCACCTTGCAGCTATTGAGGAGAGCAAGGCTTTTTCCAAGTCATCCCAGGGCTGAACCAGAGACACTTGCCTAGTGCTGGGAACCATAAGCAATACGTGAACTAGGCTGGTAAGGCTGCCTTCAGCTCACATCCCTGTTACTCAGCTTTTAGTCCCCCTAATTCATAGGCTCATAGAGTAAGTGAGGTTGGACAAGACTTCAAGAGGTCATCTGGTGCAACACACCACCACCAACACACACACACAAAGCAAAAAAGGGGGTGTGTGTCTGTGTGTATATCTATATAGATAGATATATCTATCTCACCATATATATATATATATATATATATATATATAAAAAAAAAAATACCTTAAATATTCCACTGGATGTGCCATTGGAGAAGCTGGAATTGCAGTCTCATTCCTACCCCACAGCATTTCTTAATCAGCCCAGTCTGACAGGTAGTAACAAAGCTGCTCACTGTTCACATTCGGCGCTGCAGGTTTCTTTCCAAGACACCAGCTGGCTGGATCACTGATGCCCATGCCTTTAACTTCACACCAGCTAAGAGGAGAAAAAGGTGGCAGAAGCTAGCAAATGTAGAAAGGCAAAGAATGAGGGCCCTGCTGAAAACAATGCAAACAACTGCAGATCAAGTATGAGCACTGCAGTTTGCAAGCATTTTGGGCTGGCACAGATTTTTGCAGAAGCAACATCTGTGATTTATTTTTTTCCCTAAAAAAAAAATCCTCATTTCAATCACTGATTTATTTACATTAACCACTGGAACACAGCAACAGACACCTTTATTTGTGAAATCTATTTAAAAGCAAAGGACAGTAGTCTGCAGTTACAGCCACTCTCCCATCCAAGAACTCGGACCACGTTACTCTGAATGCAGTTTAGGGCAGCAGCAACCTGCAAGCTTCTTCCTGCTTGCTGCCCCACTTGGAGGTCTATGATTTCATGCAGCCTTAAAAAGCACTGAATTTAGCTGATTTTGCCAGACTATGATCCCAGTTGGTGCTACAACCTCATGCTTGGGGTTCACTTACAGGTAAGAAACTTTGAAGAAGGAACTACTAAGCAAGGTCTGGAAATAGTGAGCTGGATGTTGAGCAGGACACATCAGTCTTCTCTGGATGCCTAAGCTGGACGTGAAAGCGTCACCCATTAAGCAGAGGGCATTGGTTTCTGGAATAAATTGCAGGTCATCCCTCAGTCACCACCGCTGGGCTCATCAGTAGCTGAATTACATATTTTAAAAGCTATGGAGTTAACCACAATTTTTGGTAAAACTCAGAAGACCAAAAATATTTTCTTCCTGTTCAAAATTAATTAAGATTCTCTCTCCTAGTGCTCAATGCAGTTCTCRCCATTTCTTCACTTAGCACTGAGACAGCAAAAATAAGTTGCCATATTGTTTAAGAGCACATAATAAGAACTAGCGCATTTCTGCTGTACCTGCATTTTTCCTGTGCTGTCAGTTTCTGTCCCATCAGAAGAAAATTAAATAGCAAAAATCACTGTGCTCACACACATAGCGTAGGAGAAGTACAAACTGAAAACTGTACAAAAAGTAAGAAACCATGTGGAGAGCTGGTTTGCCAGAAGTGATAAAATAAGTATCTATCCAGCAACACATTTAAGAACAAATTCTTAAAGGTTTGTGTCACGGCTGAAAAAAAAATCCACAAACCCCCACATTTGTATGTACATGTCTGGGAAGTCATCACCTCGAAGAACAAGTACTTCATTGGTTAGTTACAGTCATTCAAGTGGTTAAGTGGACTATCAAAAAAAACCTGTTCATTAAAAATTTGACACATTTAAACTATTGCAGGAATGTTAAAGCCAACTGATCGGTTAATTACTGGCTGGTCTGGCGAGGTAAATAAAAGCCAGAGGCACCCCTTGGTGCTTCCAGGCACAGTAAGGAAACAGTGACATGTGCAGTTCTCAACCGGTGTAAATGGGTTTTGCACTGCTAAAACCAAGAAAGCTGTGCTGGTTCATGTCAAATGAGAGTGTCTCACGCCCTCTGTGAGACAGGGCATTAGAATAGGAAAGAAAATTATTGTACCAAGCTGTGTCTTTTACCACCTAAATCCTGCAGCTGAAAGCTTCATGAGTCAAATGCGACAAGCTTACCAGAGGGGAAATAAAGCAGCAATAAATTCTGCTCTGTGAAGGTGTGGCTCTGGTCTCACCCAAGTGCCTTTATCTGAAGTTTGCAAAGGTCACACGCTGTGTGTAAGGATGGATGCAGCGATGGAGTAGGGAAGAAAATGAAAATAGCATGCATGGCAGGGTGCAACACCAGGGAGAGAGCAACAGGACTCACCTGTGATACCTGCAAGCCATGCATTTAACTGCACTTACGTCTACCAGTGGACATGGCTCCCAGAATTTTTTTTCCACAGACCTTCTTTAAAGTGGTGAGAAAAAAAGGGCAGTGGTGTCCTGCAGCAGGAACTACTGACTGTCTTCCAATAGGACGGCAGTGGCACTCCTCCACACCTGGCTGTGCCTGGGCTCACCTGGGAGTTGGTCCTTTTTCTCACTCCTCCTTCCTATATCAGAAAAAGAATAGAAAAAGAAAACAGAAATAGAAAATTTACCACTTCATGGTAAAAGTGACAGACCTTCAGCTGTAGTAAGATCTGCCTTTAGTTGGCTATAAACATTATCTCATTCTCTATTTAAAAAAAAATATTTGTAACTTTTTTTTAAATAACTTGCTTTCCTTGTAAATCAGCTGCTAACTGCTGTCTTACTCACACCACATTTTCCAAGCTCTGGATCAAAAACATACTTTTTTTAAAAGCCAGAAAAACTATTTTAAAAAAGAATAAATTTGCTGCCAGTTAATATGTAATTGGCCAATTATTTTCCAGAAGCCCCATCAGAATGGGAAAAAAATTAATAAAAATGTCTGTATGGAAGAGCCCATGAATGCCTCTGAAATGGAGCAGAAGTCCTTAAAGAATGTGCCGTTGCATCTTCCAAACTGAATCAAAAAAGAAGGAAGTGGAGAAAAACAAAGTTTTCTTTAAATATTTCTTATTTATTCTGCAACATACAGCAGCAAATCTGCTAAATCAATGGCTCTGGCAGCCGCCAGACAATACTTTCATAAAGCATGCTGGATTTCATAATATAATTTAACTTCAACGTGATTTTTTTTCTTTTTGCATTAATCATAGTATCTTCAAAGCTGAAATCTTTTCCTTTCCTGATGAGCCAAAAGATAATACGAAGCTAGGCACCTACTGCAGTCAGTAATTTCCATATCACCTTTCCCAAAAAGTTTATGGCTTTATTATTTGCACCCAGGTCTAAGGATCTCCTGCAGCAGGAATTTGCTTGGAGGCTTAGCAAGCACCGCCAGGAAGTGCAAAGCAGGAGGTACCAAAGGCTGCTGTTTTCTTTGAGCTGGATCTTCAGCTGGCACTTTGTATCTAAACATGCAGCCCAAAAGAAAGTGGCACTGTAGAGAGGATGCTGCAGAGACTCAGCAACGCTTCCATATTAAACAGGAGTGAAGAGGAGAGCAGGACTGTATGTAACATGCCAGCTGCTATCCCTGTTTGCAAAGGAACAGCAAAGCGAGCTGTTAGCTCTYGCTGCGGTGCAAGAGCAGTCTCTTGATGCTTCATCCAAAATCTCTGCAGTGCTACTATCACTGCAGGTGGTCCTTTGTATCTGCTCATGAAGTAGCAAAGGTTTTGTTTGTCCTAATAGCACCTTCCACCTCAAAAAAACCCAAACCCCCATACATGAACTTACTGTCTATACTATGCACAATGTATAAAAATAATAAATCCACATGTAGAGGTGTAAGTGGGCTGAAGGGCTGTTTTGTGCAAAGATCCCATTTTAGAGGGAACCAGGCCACATGAGATTTGCTGGCAAAGGGTTACAGAGTATTTTAAAAATGTATCCCAATATTATGCTTTGGAGGCAGGTGATAACAACACCTGCATGTACATAAGCACATTTCCTCACACTATCTGGCAGTGCACGTTATTCCTTACTCCCTGTCCAGCTGAAGTTTACTAAGCGAGGAAATTCTCCCTGCTGAGTTGCAGATATGGGCTCCAGGACAGGCAGCAGAGGCGGCAGGAACGGGACCCACGAGCTCTGCCCGCTGCAGCTGTRGCAGGGCACGGGCTGGGGCCAGGCTATGGCAAAAGACTGGGGTCAAACTCCTGTGCTGCTTTGGGTGACTGTTTCTAGATACCGCCCCGCAGCCTGCCGCAACGAAGCACAGTCTTGCGAGCACAGCAAGAGGCACCCTCTTGGGTTTTCTCACGTTTGGGTCTCTGATGAAAAAAAGGTTGCAGTGTGTTGAACTAAAATAAAGAAGTCCAAAAGGTGGGTGAGCCAGAGGTGACCCAGCCAGTGGCTCAGTTTGAGGAGCAGACGGCCACTGCTCAGCCTCCCACACGGTGCCAAGTGCACTGACTTTGAATGACATGGGAATGTCACCAGAGGACCTTTTCCAGTGGAAATATCAAAGTTATTTCAAAACAGATACCCCTGAGGAGCATACTCTGTCCTCCCCAGTGCCTCCCAGAGCGCACAGCAGAGCCAGCTACCAAGCAAGCATTAGAAAGGCAAGAYAGCACCACCAGTCCCTCTCCTCCTCTTCCAAAATGGCCGTTCGGAGCCAGGGGATGGCACAAAGCCTCATCAAAACCCCCACATTGTGTAACTCCAAGAGGCCTGACAACAATTCTGCCGCGTTTCTTGCCCGGAGGAGATCAGTAATTATTATCTGGGAGGCCATGGATGAGACCCTCCTCTTGTGCCTACTGCTGTGAATTGCAGTGACCTCCACTAAGTTGGACCACAGCAAGTCCAGGTTTAGCTGTGTAACTATCTTTTTTTTTTTTTCTTTTTTTTGGTAGTAGAAGCTTCTGGAAGTTACTAAAAATAAGTTTGTTTGGGTTTTTAAACCTAATCCAAACACATTTGTGTCATCTTTCAAGATGGCACTTCCCCCTTGTCCCTACTTGATAACAGATTTTTCAGTCATTAAGAATGTTCTGCATGCACAGAAATATCTCGGGTTATTTTTCCCATAATCAAAAGAAAACAAATCCCAGAGCAGCCCTGGCAGGCCACTTCCGGCCAGCACCGCTGCCCCCCCAGAGACTCATCGTGCTCAGCTGCTGCCTTCAGAGGGCAAACCAGAAAGTTTGCCTTCAATACAAAATTAGACACTGAAACAAACTGACTTCCACACACACACAAAAAACCAAACCCAAACCCCAAACTCTTGCTGAACTACTTTGCCATTAAGCATATACATCTAAATTACTGTCTTAGAATATAAGTGGCTTGGATTGTATAAGCCAGCATTTACGTTCTCTCCCCACTCCCCTCCTGCTGTCAGTACCATTTGATATATTCCTGGCCAGTGCTGGAAGCTCACATCACACTGCAGGCACTTGTAAGCATTTGTGATACAGCTCAAACCACACTATCAGCTACCAGGATGCCCTCTGCTATTGCCTGTTTGTTTTCACATGCTTTCTCCTACACGGCCCTTCCTGATTATAGAGGATTTGCATTTAGAAGGAGCTGCAAAGTTATTTACCTCATTATCCTCCTTTAAATCTTTCCCTAATACCCTCATCTGCTGTAATATCTAAATGAATTTTGCCAATTAGAGCTGGTAACACGCTATGGCTACCACCTGTACCCATCTATCCTGTCTTAAATTTGGACAGTAAGTTTCTGAGGGCAAAAAGCTATTTTTTAATTACAAGGAAGACATGCTTGCAACTCTACAACTACAAGTAAACACCAACAAATCTTTCAGTATTGCCAAAATCTTCTTGGCCTAATGTGATGGCAGTTCTGCTATAGGAAGTATTTCTATGTCTAGCAGCAAAAGCTGTCCTTACTGGTGGGGGGGGAAGAAACAAAAAAACCCTATCACAGCCATCCTTAGCAATACATTCCTGCAGAGGGTTTACATTGCTAAGTATAAATTAAAGAGATTTCATAAGCACTTCACAATAATTTACCCAATTAGTCTTTTGCTTTCCCTGTCCATTATAGATGACATTGGTGAGAAAATTGCTGGCCACTATCTAGAATTGTTGATGAAAGCTTCTGGAATGCTTTGCATTCCTGTGATGGGGACCTTAGTGAGAGACCACTGTTGGCACTCTTAGCCTTGGGTCTACAAGGTCAGATGAGTCACTGCAGCATCTCCTTTTCACGTCTGATCAAGTGTGCAAAAAACCTGGGGACAAATGCTCCCGCACATTACTCTTACATCCTGGGGATCTTCATTCAAGAGCATTCAGAGAAAGCAAGCATGAAACAAGGCTGCAAAGCGACATCATTTAAAAATTTAAGCAGAGTTACAAAAAACATCTGGGGGCCTAAACCAACCTTTTGCTACCCACATACAGTACCCAGCACAATGGAGACCTAACGTATTGTTGAGCCCCTAGACTTCATGGTTTAATAAACATTTTCATTTTAGCAGGTCTGCTAATTTATTAGATATCTCACTTTTTGCATTTACAGCAGCTTTGAGCACCCCAAGATCCTTAATCCTCAGCCGAGATGCCTCTTCTATTAAAAATACATATCATCATACTGGATGTGCCGCCACAAGAATGCAAAATAAATGTTTCGCATCATCGTGTTTTTCAGTATGGAGTTGCATGAACTACACTCCAGAGAGCTCTGGAAGAGAGGAAAATTACAGTAGCTCCAATCACTATAAAATATTCAGAAGGTGAAGCTCAAACACAGAAAAGATCCTGGTTGTGAAAGGTTCTTCTATCAACTGCAAAGAAATAACCAGAGGCACCACTGAGCATTGCCAAACCCCCACTGCATCAGGCTTTATACATGTAGGATTGCACAAGCCACTAAACTAGGATTTTATACCRCCTTTTAAGCTGAAACCTAGTTCTTGGTCATCGTCTTTGCTAATGAGAGGGGTGTTCTGTGCAGGGAAATGCAGAGAGACTAGATCAGGGCTGAGAGAAGAGCAAGGAGAGAAGACAGTACTGCATGGGGAAGGAAAACAACTGCCTTTCTTTCATTTGGAGACAAATTGCTTCTAAGAGCTGGGCTTCATGAAAAAAACAACAGCCAAGCATGGYTCCTGAGGCAGTTCATTGGCTTGGCAAAGCCATTTGGCCTGGGAGGAGGCACATCCAGGTCTTAGGACAAGTTAGTCCTCTCCAAGCTTGGTCCATCAGCAAGTCCTTCAGCAAAGCTTAGCACAGCTCCATACCCATCAGGGAACTTGAGGATCACCAGAAGTCAGGGACTTACCAACCGCCTTGTGTCCCCTGGTGGCGTGGACACCCTCCACCTAACTGTCCTTGTGTCTCATGTGGAGCACCAAGAGGCCTCCAAGTAGCATCAGCATTTGGGAAGATCAGGACCAGATATTACATGCATAGATATTACTCCCCCTTTAATGCTCAAATCCAAGCCTCTAAGCAAAAAGCATCAGCAGCAACACCAGACAACTACAGCAATCACAGTCAAGTCACCAGAGTCACTTCTGTGGTGGGCTCCATACCCACCTGGGTTCCACAGAGATGAAGGTTTCTGCAGCCAGTGACAAGCTTATAAAAATAAAACACCTTTATCCTTTGATTTTCTAACTTTTTTTTTTTTTTTTTTTTTAATAATTCACACTGAAGAAGAGGTGTGAAAAGGCAGAGGCTTTTCCATTTGAGAATGGCCCATTCCCCAACTTTTTAAATATTTGTGTACAGGACGCTGCAGAACTCCACACAGCCACCTAGTGCTGGAAAAAAATCACTTCCCCACTTCTGTGACTGTCCTCTGCAGTCCCATAAGTCTCTTTGAGACTAAGCGTCCGGCAACGAGGAACAAAAGCCAAGTCTCTGCAAAAGTCAAGACCGCACACTTCCAGTTATGGGCAGCAGCAATTCTGAGAACAAAACGGCCGATGAACTGTGCACACAGGAAACGCACCCGATAAAGCAAAAAGACAGACATCCCACAAAAGACATGGCTACTGACTGTGGATTCTTCAGTGGTTGTTACCTGTGGCATCTCTCCTCTGTGCTGCTGGGCTAAACTGAGTAGCAAGTAGATCTGCTTATTTTTAAGGATACACAAGCTGCCCACCCCACTGCCGGCCCTCACAGCTCTGGCTCTCCAAACACGTTGCTCTCTTCTCTTCCTAACAGGGAACTACGAAGATTTGCTTCAGTCAAACCCTTCTCATTTCTCAGCAATYCCTTGCCATCACAGGACGGAGACTGCCTGTCCTCATATCTCATCATGGCTATAAAATAAAAGCGTAGCATGCTCCTTCCAAGTCACTCGCTCCTACGTTCACACCACCTCCTCCCGTGCGGTGGCACAGGCAATCATGCAGCTGTGCAGCAGAGCAGATCAGGGAACCAAACTGGGTTAAAACTAATGAGGAAAGAAAGGAAGAAAAAAGGTTTGCGTTCAGCCAGATCAACTACCTGGTTCCTGTTCACTGCATAGGTGAACAGATGCTTGTGTCAGCAGGAGAAGGGGAGCAGCACCAGCACAAGGTGGTGGCCTGATGTATTCAGCAAACGACAGCCCAAGCCATCATCTCTGTCCCCACCATGGCCAGGAACAGCCAACAGGAGTCTGGAATATGCCCTGCGATGCCTCCATTAGGGCATAACCCCAATTAAAAACAGGTTAGTTAGTTAATACCTTTCTTTAAAGTCATTATTTTTCCATAGCTTTCAGACTGGTTGCCTGGAACACGGCAGAGCTAACCCCGCACAGGAAGCATGCTGTTTGGATGTCAGTTTGGAATATCCAACTTTATTGGTTTTTTCCCCTTAGAATTCAAAAATATTTTGCCATGCAGCTAGCTAACCAGGTCTTAGAGGGTTATGGTTTCTTGTTCTCTTGCTTATAAGGGAAACTTGAAACAAATTAAAATTATTCTGGCCTTGTACTAAAGGTCAGCGTTGTGGGGAAAGATGACTTGTTCGGAATTCAGTCAGGAAGTTTAACACAAATAATCCAGCTTGAAGTTCTGTGAGAACAAGTCCCAGCCAAAAAAAAATAAAAAAATGTGCTGATAGAACTAATTTAAGTACTAAATCTCTCCTTTCTAAGCATTTTTTCCACCGATAAACCCAGAGGCTTTTAAAGCTGCTATGTGAACAACCAGGCTTTTATCAGAAGACTTAAGCAGGAACAAGCTGGGGAAGGAACAAAAGGTATTGTACAAAAGGTAAATCGCTGTGAAGATGGACTACACTGTACAGAGCGTCACCATTACTTGTTGTAAAGCATTAGGCTGCCTCAAACTTTTTTAGCAAAATGTTCATGCCATAAAAAAGGGAGAACAGCTGATAAAATCCAACAGCTTATTTGAAAAAAAAAAAAAAAACCAACTAATTCTTTGTTAGTAAAGAAATGCTTTGCAGGTGTACAGATGCCTTCTGTATCTGTAAAGCAACATTTGCCTCTCTGAGGCTACATCATGAATTACATTTGGAAGTGTTCATGACTTAGAGAAAGCCCAGAAARGCTTTAAGATATTCTATTCCCACTAGAAACAGGTATTAAAAAACAGAATTAGTAAAAAAAAGGTGGATGCTCTACCTTCACGTCACTGCCAGCCTTGAAAGAATGACTTCAAAAAGAAGTAGAGAGAAAGGCTTATGTTTTAGAGAATATGCATGTGTTTCTGTGTATGTAAATACCTACGTGTGTGTACTTTTTAATAAAGACACAATGGGTCAGGAGATCCCTCCCAAAACTCTGGAAATGAGAAGAACGTGAGTTGTCGATTCCTCACAGGTTTATACCTCTGTGGTCGGTCTGACTGAAGCCAGCAGAGCTATAAAAGCATATGCATCCAAAGATTTAAATCCAGACTCGGCCACTGGTTTTGTTTTTCTGGCTGACCAAAAGCTGTTACCAAGAAATGAGCCTTTCAATCGCCTCATCATTACAGAGCATTTGGTTCCACTGCTAAGTGGCTGCTCACATCAAACAAGTTGTACCTGGGACTAGAGAAACATCAAAACCACACAACCTGCAATCTTCCTGTAACAGTCAAATAATACAGCAAGTGCAGAGTGCCGCAGGGTCAGTGATGAAGCTGTCCTGCAGATAGAAAAAGCCATGAATCAACTAAGAAGCCTATGTAGTTCTTAAGAGAATTTCAGTGCATTTCCAGAGCTGCCGAGTTGGAATAATAATCAATTCACTTTGAAAATCCACTAGTAAGCTTTAAATTCAGTTTCTATACCTGAATCTAACAGGACAACCTACCAAATACTAGTAATAAAAAAGCCTTCATGTTTTATGGACAAACATTTTGATAATTTTGCAGGAAGAGTTGCTGTGGCCTACATTTCACCAGCAAACATGTGCTTTGTGAACATTGGCACAGCGTTTTTAGCCCAATTCAACCCTCAAGTCTTTGCAAAGAGGTTTCTGCTGTGTTACCTGCACACCCAGTTTCATCCCGTCCRATCCTGCATGATCGTGACTCGCTGCTGCCCTCTTTATTCCAGTATCAGTTCCAGTGCAYGATAAATACAGCAGTGCCAGGAATCTTTCTCCCACTCAGTGACTCAGTCTCCATTACTTGAGTATTTGTCCTCTCTTCTCAGCAAAAATAACCTGGAGAAAGTTACGCTTCATTCAGAAAAAAAAATATCCCCGTAGTCCAGGGGGRAAAAAAAACACAACAAAAAGCACAACTGACTCACTGAGTGCTTCCTTCCAACAAGCAACGTGATGTTTTGCCACCCAAGGTGTTGTAATCAGACCATTAAAATGTGGCTGTTTCCTTTCAGCTCTAATGAAGCATCAGCAAATGGATAACATATCTATAGCCTCTCTCCTTCTGTCTGTCTCTGGGAGGCAGGTGCAGACTCAAGTAAGGTTCACAAAATGGATTCAGATGTGACCGATTTGTAAATTCCCAGGCAGCTATCCGGAGAAAGCTTACTGCTGCCAAAAATGTGCATGTTGGAACATCACTGTCTTCTGTGTTTACAGTAATGGTTTCACTTCATTCAGTTCCTCAAGAGAAAGGATCAGAAGGACATCAGAGAAACATTAAATGTTATGGTGTTTAAATGAAAGTGCCGGCACCAGTGCTCTCGCTCCAGCTGGTTAGCAGRGAGAAACACTCGCAAGTCCTCTCCCAAGGCAACTGCGGCATTTTCCTAATGTATTTTGAACAGTTACTTCTGTGGGAGAACTCCCAAATCTCAATTTCCTAGATAAGGTTACATAATAAAGTATAACCACGAGCAATCCAGCTCTGCCTTGAATAGGAGAGACATTTTAAAAATGGCTTTTGGAAGGTTAGTTCTCCTGTACCATGTAAAGCACCAGCTTTGTATTAGTGATATAGAAATACGAATTTAATTCATGGTCAACTTATTTTTTGCCAGTTGACTTGCTTGGGATTTTTTTTTTTCCCAATTTGTCTTGTTCCTCAAACCRACAAAAATGAAAGGATTCACTGAAGTGTCATTTTTAGTGCTGAACATTAAAGACAAATGTTCCTTTTGGCCAAACCTAAAAAAGTTCCTACAACTCTGCTCTTCACTTGTAATAAAGAGTCAGACAGTCTATTATTTATTTTGTTTCATTATTTTAGTCTACACAATGTACTGAAAAATAAGAAACAGCAATGCTAACCCAAAGAGTAAAATTCATCCCAAATCTTCATTTATACAAAGMCCTTTGGCATGACTGTAGCACAGCAGCAACCCCATTTTTATGCTCTGAAGGAAGAAAAGCTTTTCCAACAAACCTGTTAAACTTCAGCCAAATTTACTAATAAGAATACCTGTACATTTTCTTGTTCTTTGCTTGTGTAGAATATCCATGAAACAGAGAAATGTGTTATCAGAGATGTCTTAAATGGTACCATATCACTGAAAGACAGTAACAGTGAACCAGATGCAGCAGAGTAGTTTGGGTTTCCCCCAAAAACCTCTTTCTCCAAAAGAGGATATCAAGAGAGTCCTAAAGTATCAGCTTAACTTTAAGCCCTTGAATCATGCCATAAGCAACCAGAACAACCACCATGTCCAAGCACCAAAGCCTGACAGTCACCCTCCGAGCAGCAGAGAGGTTGGAAAGACGATGGTGTTCAGAAACAGCGGGCAGTCAGGAGGCTTGGAGTTTGCTGTTTATAACTCGTTACATCTAAAAGACAGTCCCACAGCAGAGTACAGCAATGTGAAACAAGCAGAGTCCTGAATKAATGCATGAATACTTTGATCACGATTCCCTTCGTATTGGTCAAACTCTCCTTATTCCCCGAACAAGGGTGAAGCTCCCCGTACAACCAGCAGTGAGCAGCTCTGTGCAGCACCATATCCCTCCCATTACTGCTGCCTCCAGTTAAACAACAGTGTGACAGCAGTGACACAGAACAGCCGCCCCCAGAAAGTTTACTTTTGTGGGCCTGTGAGAGCCTACCATCCACGACTCCCTGCACAATGTCACATCTACCTTTCATGCTGCTCAGGGCTTTTAAAAGTCTCCAGAGCAGCAGCGGTGGCACGCAAGAGGGAAATAGTAAACCTCTTACCTCCAGATTACTTTTGCAGTTTTGAGGGTATTTTTTGCCATTTTGGAGGACTAAAATAGATCAGAAGGCCAGTTTTCCCACACGTCCCCCCCTGCAAATTATTGACAAAGTTTCTTTGTGATTGTGAATGCTCGTGAGGAGCAGTAAATAAATAAATAAACAAACAACGCSTAAGAAACACTCCTCCCTCCACATTCATTTTTTGCTGTAGCCTCAAGCTCTGAAATGATACAAGGGAGGGAAAAGGAATTTGAATGTATACATAGAGATCTATATAGCTACAAGCATAAATACTTGAAAATGTAACCYATGAGAATACTGACTGCATGCTCAAGAAGCCAGTTGCATGTAAAAAGATTGCAGATGCTAAGTTAGACTCCAGACAAGGTTTTAAGAGCTTCAAAAATTTGTGCTTAGGTGCCTGCCTACTTTATTTTCTAGAAAACTTTGTTCGTTACCACTTTGCCACACACACTTGAGCCRAAGCAAACGTCTTGCACTAGCCACAGATATATTTCTGCAAGAGAGATGGACCAAGATGACCTGTGACGGACACCTGATGTGAAGGAATCTTGCTTGCACCTCTCCTAGCACATTTGACAGTCCTCAGGAGGAGCTCAGCCCTGTAACCATGCCTGTGGCAGTAACATGCCACACTGGTGCCAAATACTGACAGCCAGACCAGCTGGCACCACTGCTGCTTGCACACCTGACTTTTCCTGAAATTCCCTSCTGACAATTGTCATCATCTGCCCACTTACAGGGATCCCCCCCAGTCCCAGTCCTTCTCTTCCCTTTGGATATTTCCATGTTGTCCCTCCTGTAGGTAACCAGTGAGCACCACAGCTGGCCTCACCAGCAAGGTCAGTAACGATGAACTTTGTTTCCACCCGGGAGAGCCTCTCTATCCTCATGCAAACCTTTGCTGACCTGAACTGTRTGTTTACCGTTTTCTTGCTTTGCTTGTAGGACAGCAATATGATAATATTGCCAAAACAGTAAAAGCTTATCTTAGAATCATAGAATCATTAAGGTTGGAAAGGACCTCTAAGATCATCAAGTCCAACCGTCGACCCAACGCCACCATGCTCACTAAACCATGTCGCAAAGTGTCACATCTACACGTCTTTTAAATACCTCCAGKGAYRGTGACTCCACCACTTCCCTGGGCAGCCTGTTCCAATGCCTGACTACCCTTTCGGTGAAGAAATTTTTCCTAATATCCAATCTAAACCTCCCCTGGCGCAACTTGAGGCCRTTTCCTCTTGTCCTACCGCTTGTTACTTGGGAGAAGAGACCAACACCCACCTCGCTACAGCCTCCTTTCAGGTAGTTGTAGAGAGCAATAAGGTCTCCCCTCAGCCTCCTCTTCTCCAGGCTAAACATCCCCAGCTCCCTCAGCTACTCCTCATAAGACCTGTTCTCTAGACCCTTCACCAGCTTCATCGCCCTTCTCTGGACACRCTCCAGCACCTCAATGTCCTTCTCGTAGTGAGGGGCCCAAAACTGAACACAGTATTCGAGGTGCGGCCTCACYAGTGCCRAGTACAGGGGCACGATCACCTCCCTACTCCTGCTGGCCACACTATTCCTGATTTCTGATTGGCCACCTGGGCCATCTTCTTGGCCATCTTCTCTATTGTGACCTTTTGGAGATGGGACGTTTCTGGCAATCCAGCAGAACACTCTGGTTACATCCTGGAAAAAAGTCTCCCACATCTCCCACCTCATTGACTCTAAGGATGCAAGTACAGACTGTACGTGCACCTCACGTGCAGTAATGGTTGGTGTGCGCTATCACAAGATAGCTCAATACCCCATGACTGAGTGGAAAAGCTTGGAGACAAAATGGAAAGGTACAAGCAGTGATTTCCAAATATACCACCCCATCCATTGTTTTTTTATTTGTTTCTGCATGCTTGACCTTCTGAAGTCTCACTCTAGAAACTGAAACTACTGCAGGTGTTTTTATGAAGTAAAAGAAAAAAAAAGATGACTGTAAAAGAGAAAAGTCTAGATTAGTCACAAAGATACCCTGTTCACGTATCAAAGCATCACTTGGCAAAAGTCGGTAAATAATTTTTGAGCAGAAGCATAGCCGCTAATTTCAACTACATGAATAGCTTCTTGCAGAAGCTAAGCCTTTATATTTCCCAGTGGAAAAACAAAGACTTGCTGGAATGCAGGCAGCAATAAAGCTGTTATGTCTATAGACTTATCCAGGTTACATTAAACACATACCTCTCACATACAAAGCAAAACACAGGTAACTTAGTGCTATCAGCAGCAGAGAACTGACTCTCTCAGATACAGCATCATTTGTAATTATGCTAGCAATCATCATAAGAAGCTGAACAGGCGAACAGCCTATGACCATGACCACATAGTTACACTGGGAAAGAGAATATATGGACAATGTTTATACACAGAGCCCAAAAAGCACTGCAGCTGCACAAGTAAGCATGTAAAATCGATATTCTGAAAGAAATTAAATAGATAAAAGTAATAGCAATTCTTAGGAATGAAACTAAGTATTATATGAAGAGCAATAACAGCTCTTTGTCTTAGGGGAAAGCCTCACATAATGTTGCAGGACATTTTGCCAAGGCCTGCACACATACTGAAAAGACTTCTCTGCAATCTTATGGCTACATACAAGCTGACACCAAACCTCAGAACTGAAGAGTCAACAAAATGACAAAAAAAGATGAGAACCGCATTTTGAAACTTGAGCCTCTCTCTAATTCTGTGCAGAACAAGTTTCCARAGTCGAGATTTCCAAAACGAGTAAGGCTCAAAGTGCAAAGAGGCATTTGTTTCCAAGTCTTTTTGTGGATACCATGGATGTCTGGCCTGCTGACATAGTTTAAAGTTTTGAAGGGAGACAGTGTTATACGCAAAAGTGCATTCCTGTCAGCTGAATGGATACCTCATTTGTGAGCGCTGCCTGAAGAGTGGGTGCAAGGACAATACTTAACGCTTCTGCTCRTGCCTTCTCTCACTCTCTGTCTTTGAGCAATTTGCTTAATCCTCAGTAACCCATCCAAGAGCTGAAATAGCAGTATCTATCTCCTAGTGGTATCACAAGAAATAATTTGTTGATGTCTGTAAGCTGTTTTGACTCTGTGGTGATGGACACCAGATTTAGAAACAGATGTCTGTGGAGAGGGAGGAAAAAAAAAACCTGTGAATGTGTAAACATATAATATTTAGAACTTACATAAATCCAATTCTGTCTTACAGAGAACTTCTACTTAGTAAACATAATTAAAGGATAATTTCTGAATGAATTGAACTACAGCACAAGGTCTATGTGATTTTTCCTTACAGAAATCAAACAGAAGGACTATACTGTCCACAATAGTATCCCCAGCAATGCCTGTGAGATRACTGAGAGGATGTTTTGCACTGGACATTTCTTCCCTCCTAAGAACATAGATGAGGTTAAAAGAAGAGAGCCASTCAAGTTGACATAAGGACTGTACTTCAGCAAGCAAACTTTGTATGAAGATTAACCAAGGTCAAGATCTTCTTCCCCATTAGCAAAGACCCTCACATACCATGTGTGAGAATCACACAGCTGATACTTAAGGAGGAAGGATTTCTGGTATAAATCAATAAAGTTAGAATATTATCAGCAAATGTTAGAAGTGAGACTCACAAGAAGTTTCTGTACACGACAAAGCCTTGATCTGGGTTTCCACAGGACTGCTGCCTTAGACACCAGCATATTCCTGCTGCTCCACTCTTAAACGTTAGGATTCAGAGAGTTGTGCCTCACTAAAGTCAAATGACACCACAATAACCTGCAAGTTGGCTCTTCAACACCAGCAAAAAATAATGTTGCCCCACTTAAAGCCCTAATCAAGACTTGAAAACTGGCTGAGTAACATGTGCATTTACTCTAACTTCCAAGGGAGGTACAATTTAAAAGCCTTATAAGTCATTCATCTCAGTGAACCAAAAAGTAAGCAAATAATAAACGAGTGCCTGGGGCAAGCACTTCTAAGCTGCTTAGCTGGGACAGTTTTTAGTTACAGTTAGTCACTGGTACTTTCTTGTTATCATCCCACACCCCTTTTTACCTCTATTAAGGACAGCTGACAAGGTCTTGCAAAGCACAGTTGAGATAAATCACAAGGTTTACTACAGTACAAAATTTGTCGCTGTTATTTCACATCTATTTTCTTTACTGTTTTTCTTGCTTTAATTCTTGCCCCTTTCATAGCTTCAGGATCACTCTTTTGGAAACCAGTCTGCTCAGTAATCCCAATCTCACTCATTTCCCCAAAATGAGAGCAAAGCAGAACAAAATCTCTTCCTTGATGTTTCCAATGGTGGAGACTGGAAGGAACACTAGGCTTGCAGGAGAGAAACGCACTTACACAGAGAGAGGGATGACCAAGACAACTCCAACCAGAAGCTCCCAAAGAGCAACTGAGCACTGTTCACTCCCACAGAGGTCATGCCCAAAGAACATAGCCAGCTCCAGATCTAATGAGTAGTTTGACTCAATCCTAACCAGAACAGATCAAGGACAACAAGCCTCTTCTGTGGCAATTATAAAGATCTGTATCTTGTGCTCCTTTTTTCTTTTTCCCCTAATGCCACACAGCGCAAGGAACAGAAGTCCTACAAAGCATGGATATTTTAGCACAATTCCTCTCAACAAACAGGAATGGCCATCAAAACACACGAAAGAGTACATGTTGGGGACTTCACTAGGATGTGGGATCCCCMTGTTCAAGACTTGTCTTGCCAGACTCCAGTGACCTGGAGTGAAAAACTGCTTTGTCTCAGACATAGCGGGCACTTGTTTTCTCATGTCCCAAGTGCAAGCAATCTTTCTTCTCCCAGTGCTTCCTCCCCCGTCTCACTTATCCCAGAGATGTTCCTGTAAAATGATACATTTAGATTACATTTCGTTCAGGGGAAAAAGAGTCTGACAATCTCTAGTCTTAGCATTTATCTTCTCTCCTTACTCCCTGTGGTCACATCGCTTTGAATTGTCCTGTGTGAAAAGTTATTGTGTTGGATACAAAAGCACAGAGCAGAATACTTATAATACTTATGAGACTAGCAAATTTGTGTGTTGCTGAACATGGAGAATCACTAGAAGAAATCCACATGCACAAGCAAAATTGGGGCAAAAATCTTAGTTTTAAGATTAGGAAGAGCCTTTTACCATGGATCTCTAAATGAACTAGTGGTAACCTTTGGATCAGTGCATTGGATGTATTCCTTGCACAAGGGACACTGCCTAACACAGACCCACCATGCGTTTAGTACAATTAATATTTTTATTCATGAAAAAAGTATACTGTGTTTAAAAAAATGGTAAATACACCCCCTCCATATTTTCCTAAAATATACTTATTAAGGTTATATTATTATCTTGCATCAAAACTGGGTGACACTTTGAAAGTCTTTGATGCAAATTTCACATTTATGTGGCCATTTCCTCAGGTATTGATATGACTGAGCCAAAACACTGAAATCACCAAAATACAAATATTAGTAATGAAATAATATTACATTTTGGAGACAGAGAAACATAACAAATGGTTTCATTTACTGCAGGAGTATTTGAATACAAGTTTTCCAAACAGCAAGACATGAAATCACCTTGCATTCAAAATGCAGCTGTTCTGCTGCTAAGTAGGAAATAGACTTTTAAAACTAAAAACCTGTTAAACATGTAGGGAAAGTTTTGGCAAGACAGATTGTTTTCCATCATTAGACGAATTTTTGAAAGCTGTTTCCTAGCAGAACATTTCATTGCAAATATTTTGGACACTTTCATCTGACTTTAAAGTCAACTGAGATCAGTGCTTGCATCTCTTACGGTTACAACATAAATAGCAGATTTCTGAAGGTAAAAATAGCTCTCCTTTCCAAAGCAAAATCAGGTTTTCAGAGGGAAAAGTGCTAAAATAGTTCACAGGATTAGATGCATCTTTTACTTTTCTTTTAAAGAAATAAGTCCTTCATACAGTTACGGTTGCACAGTGGTTTAAATTAATGTCCAAGATCTCATTTAAATCAAAACTTAACTTCTAGAGCATTAAAAAAACCCACTCTCTATGTTTAAGTGTCTGGTGGACAGGCAATATCCACTGCCCAATTTAATTTCTATGAACCTACAGTTACGACTTTATTATCCTTGAATACCTGAAGCAGTGCAGCACATTTCCTTCCTTGGGGACATATTGATGATTCACAAAAAGAAGAGAACGCAACATGTTTATACTGCAATATCATGTACGCTCATACATCAGTGTGTTTCTTGCCCGGCGTTGCATTATTTGGGATGATTGCACAGAGAAACCCGCTCTGCCCCTTAGAACCTCAGACCTCTCAGAGATGAGATTCATCTCCAAGGTAAGAGTAGGCTACTGGCCACAGGCTGCTTTGATAAATGAGAAATCAACAGCAGGAGCAGGTAATTGTAATGACGGGCTCTGTCAKCCCCATTAGAAACCAATCAACCAACCCACCCACCCAAAACACACAAACACATTGCGTTTGTATGACCTCAAGGCGTGAGACAAATAAGCTGGTCTTCCAGGGGTGGGAACCCTCATGTGCAAGGGGGAAAGAAGCAGATACTTCCTTGCTGATATTCAGGGCACAATGCAGGATTGTCCTCCTGGTCGTGGGCTTTAACCACAAAAATCCACCTGAGTGACTCCAAAGTAAAAAAATAGACTCAGAGCTTTCAGCAAAACATTAGAGAGTTTTCAAAAACATGAAATACATTCCTCGGTCAGTGCAATGAGAATACAGTTGTCTTTCCAAAAAACTGACTGAATTTATCAAAGCCTTTCCTAGAATCACTGATAAATATCTTTTTACAAGTTCAAATCTGAGATTTCCTTTGGAACGACTGCCTTTTCTACTAGTTATGCCCCATTCTAAAATTAGAAAAAAAGGTGATAAAAACTAGACTGATCCAGAGAAAACAAAAAGGGRGGAAAAAACATCCCAGTAATTATTTTATTCCTCTCAAGCCTTAGAGTATTTTTACTAGCCTTTCTAGTACAGGTCTTAAAAGGCTTTGTTTCAGATCTCAGGACATGCAATGTCACCACTGCACTCTCTAAGCAAGAACTGCACTCAAATTACTAGGAGACCTCAGACAGTGACATTTTCTTGGTGTTTTGGGGAATGGGCAGATCAGTCTCTCACTTTGGAAGAGAATACCCACATCCGGAACAATACCACTGGTAGCTGGAAAACATACACACTTCTTAAGGCTTTCCAAGTGACACATCAAAATAGATAATACAACACACAGAGGAGTAATTCACAGATTGTTTGCTAGATTCAGCTGCAACTGGATATTCCCAAATTGCACAGGAAGATTCAGCTGTATTGTGAAGGGTGGTGAGGTTAGGTCTAAGACTTCATAGGAAATAGGGGATGTTTCAGGTGCCTCCAGCCAATGTCTGTGCCGAGGTGAGCAGAGCAGGATGCTTYGCCCAGAACTTGGATGAGATGAGGAAGGTGAAAAAGAAAAGAAACTGGGGACAATGCTCTGTACGATACTGGGGAATCACATCACTGTGGATGTAGGTGGTGTAGTATCACAGCCTGCCCTGTCTCAAAGGTAAGCGCTTGGGCCAGTTTTCAAATAAGACTAAGTAAGTGGGACTTTCTTCAACAAAAGACCCTCTTCATCCAGAAAATGAAACAGGGGAAGACTTTACAGTTCKCTCTAAAGATCAGACCAAGAAGTGCATCACAGCCCAAACCATCCATCTTTGGAGAGGCACCACAAGTTTACTCYAATTTTTATAGACACTACGACAGTCACATGCTGCCAAATCAGTGGAGCAGAGGAGCCCTGTTCCTGGGCTACATGACTCAGGCTGCTGAGAATGGCACACCACACCCCATGCTCTTCTGGCTGTGAAACGCATCTACTCAGATGGGAAGAGATGTTTCTGCGACACCTCATTCTCCTGGCACGCTGCATATGGAATTAACAACAACAACAGGAGTGGGATGTTTCTCTGTGGTTTACAAAACAAACAGAAAAAAAACCAACCCAAAGAAATCTATGACTAATACGATATAGTGAAAAAAGCAAATCACACAAACATCTCTGTTTCCATGACAAGGTTTATATATAGAAAGATGGTAAACAAAAAGAGCTGCTGTGTTCAAAGTGGATCACACTGACTGTCGAAAGACAGCTTTACTTTACAGTATCCTGATATAAATGAAACCTGTTTCTAGCCATATAGAAGCATTATTGACAACCTGCAGCTAACATTTATCTCTATCTCCAAGAGGTTAGTTCAAACCAAAGAGTGTATGATATCTGATATTCACCTTTATAACCACTGAAGGTGATGAAGGGTTTTGAATTCTGAGAGTTCTTGGGATCAAAGTCACTTGAAGGAACTGAGAGGGAAACATCAGAGCACTCCCTGCCTCCTCCTCCACATGTGCTTTTCCAGACACCAGAGCTAATAACCACTGGAAAGCAGATTTTAAGGAAAGTGCTCATGCACTAGGGAACACAACACCAGGTGTGGCCATGGAGGACCTGTTGGAGCCTAACAGGAATTCAGTTTAATCTGATATTTTTGCTAATATTTGTGCTTATGCTAAACTACAGCTCAAAGAGTAGAATTGCAGTCAAGTTTGGGAGCTTTTTGGGAAGACAATGATGGCACCATTCCCATTTGGTACTAGATGTGACTTCAGCATTCAGAATTGAAAAAGTTTCCAATGAAACAATCAAAACACTCACTCAGAACCCACCACAACCATCAGACATTAGCCACTGCATCTTAAGGCACTGAAAAAAACGCCAAACATCAACCATAACCATCTAAAAAAAAAAACCCAACACAACAACCCACAAAAAGAGAAAGCACATTGATTAAAGTATTTGCTATTAATTATCCACAGTGGAACATGATATGAAAAGATTCATCTCAACCTACCAGGTAACATTACTCATGTCTGCATGACTAACAAAAAGAAAGATAACCGATAATGTTATTTGTAGATATCAAAGATTTTACCAGGAAAGCAACACGATAGTTTCCGTAACTTATAGTTATCTTGTTGGATTTGGGGGGTGAGAAGAAAGAGACAAAAGAGATCTTGTTACTTTTTAGCTATAGTTGGATGGTAGCAGACTACTTCAAACAGTAATGATGGAAAGGAGACTTACATGCACCTTGCARTATTTATGAACAGCTGGGCCCAAAATACGCTTCCTCATGCAAATGGGCACTTGAGTACGTAAATCAGCACTTAAACAAACAGATCTCCATTTGTACAAACATTTCCCCATGAAAGCCAAATCTGCTCCCATTCAAACCTATGGCATGACTTTTCTTAACTTGAGAGGAAGCAAGAAAGAAACCCAACATCTGCAAAAACATTCTCAAGGTTGTTTGGGGTTTGTTTGGTTGTGGTTTTTTGGTTGTTTGTTTTTTAAAACGGACTTACATATGGGACTGTCCATCAACTTGAAGATCATTCAGCAATTGGAATGGATTTATGGGAAGTTATTTCTACAATCTTTTCTCAACACAAGGTCAGTAAAGCTTTTGCAAGCGGTTATTTCCTATAGACTGCACTCAGGCGTACATTGCTGATGCRCCCAAAGGCCCCAGAAGTTTTGTCTACAGCTTCAGAAAACTGGGAGTCCTTTGCATTTGGGATACATTCACATTTTCATTCCAGAGGACAGAATGTTATCTTTTCATTGTAACAAATRTTAGATATTCTACTTCTGTAAGGAGTTTGACAGAATTCTGGTGTGTCAAACATACTGAAGCCCAAGAAGATAAAACCTATTTATTAGTCACAGCTAGCTTTGGTTAGGCTCTGCACGCTGATACCAACTTGTTTCTTCATTTCTTTTCTTACAATTTTTCTTTACTTTTTCAATCAACCAACATGGTTTTATTGGTGACTAAAAACCACCCAGGAAAAGCGATCCATAAAACACAACAATGCAGTACGTTTCCCATGGCTACTCAAGCTATTAAAAGGTTAGTTCAAGTCTGTAGGCAGTGAAATCATACCACCACTATCATTGCCTTGTGGGAGCAATAATTCTGGGTGGTCTGTAACACTACAACTCCTGGCCTCCTAGATAGTATGACAATGTTGTCAAGAAGAGCCTATCTAGGAGTGTAACTAGGCTGAGGCTTTTTGACCTCATAGATAAATAGGTTTTGTTGAAAGCTGTTCTATTATTTTTCAGATTAGCTTGGACTTGCATTTGGTTCATTCTCTGCCTTGGGGGTGGGCAAAGAGAGAGGCCTTGAGATATCCAATAAATGTTTATCCAGCTGCGGTAGCTTGATTCTTAAAGTATAACTGTCAACATCTCTGCTCCCTCATGCAAATCTAAATTTGTAAACAATCCTAATAATTCCTCCTCGCTGTTGTTCATTTTAGTTTTACATTCCTGACTGAACAGCTACAGTACTTGAAGCAAGGAGAGCAACACTAGTCAATCCAGTGCTGACTGCGGTGGAAAAAAAATGTTGTACTAAAACCATGGGCTCCCAGAACAGACTGTTCAATGCTAATTTTAAATCTTAAAAAACAGTGCCAGTCTGACATCAGAGTGGTGTATTTTTTCATATTTTTAAAATAATCAAGAGCAACTGTGTTGCTTTTTTTTTTTTTAAACATTTGATTCAGCTCCCGTTCCCTTGTGTAAATAGCCTTAGAACATTTATCTCTCTTTTTTTTTTAAACTATGTAAACACAATTGCACTTTGCAGGCATTTTCCTACCACCATAATTCATAAAATAAAATTTCTTTATC
Organism: Oceanodroma leucorhoa; assembly: GCA_030449065.1. NCBI lineage: Eukaryota > Metazoa > Chordata > Aves > Procellariiformes > Oceanodroma > Oceanodroma leucorhoa. The sequence goes on along the minus strand of JASVER010000007.1, from coordinate 10,532,009 downwards.
CAGAGTTTGTTTTTCCCAGCTATACTATGCTGGAGCAGAGGGCCAGTAAGTCTGCTTACAAAAGATAGCCACTCAGTTCTGTGTATCATGAACAAGCTGAATGTTACAATTTTTCCTTTTTCATTAAAAAAAATTAAAAAAATTCTGGAGGACATGATACACCATCACTGAAGACATTTCTTTCCAGCCACAGTAAAGAACTCTTTCCAGCATTTATGTAGTTTCAGCAAAGTCCTGATATTGCAAGTATTTATGCATAGGCTTAATGGGGAATAGCTTTGGAGAAATCAATGAGCCTAATGATCTGCCAAGACTAGTCTTGCACATAAACATTTGTAGCACAAGGGACTAATAGTCTCAAAATTATAGAGACAATTCTCTTTAAATGTAACTTTTTAAAGATCTTGTTAAGATGTTAAGACAAATAGTTCTTTGAGCAGCAAAATAAAGTATTATTTCTCATAGATTTTACGTCTCAAGATTGAAGTCCTCAGAGGATTCTCTAATGAATACAGTTTTCCCTCAGAAAAAGTCAAAGTTCGTTCCACTTTCTCCTCAACTATTCTCACATCACTTCAAGAACAACCAAATTTGGTTAGAAGTTGGCCCAAAATTCAGAAATTATACGTTGAGTGATAAAGCAATGGCATAAACCCTGTTTCTGGCATCATTTCTTCAATTTAATAATGCCATGGAAGTCTGAAAAAAAAAMCCCCAACACCTGTGCTAGACCTTATCAAACCCACAGCTGTAAAATATGTGTCTAGTTTGTATATATTGAACTGGCAGATTATATGCTAAAAAGAATGCGTAAGCACAGGGAGTCGGTCCAGGGACTCAATTCTGTGCTTCTTATCTATGGTTTAAGCTCTCAGCTTTGACACAGCCTTTATATTACTTCCTAAATGCAAAGGTTGAACTACACATTTCCTCACCCTCATTCAGCTTGCCAGCAACTGAAACGAATGCCATACACAACCCCACAGCTTTGATATTACTCCGTATTTCTCACGGAGCCTGCATTCAAATAGGCATTTGAACAAAGAGCTCTGCTATGTGTCAGGCTACCTTCAGTTCCTGGTGGTAGGTGGAAAACTGAAATACAGATCCCTGTCCTCATTTTCGCCACCATTTCTTTCTCTCTTCTGTGATCTATTGATGAGGCAGTTTTATTAATTTAACTCTTCCCTCCGCCCCCCTGCCCCTTATCATCATAGCATAGAATCTTCCACATTTTCTCTGGAGAAAACACACACTTTGGTCAGTCCAGCTGCCAAGCAGTCCCCAAYTGCTACCTCTAGAGCCCTGGAGGTCCTACACCCTCAGATGGCTTCTCATACTTCATCCCATCACAGACACAATGAAGTCTTATGGCCACAGGTTGTTCTACATGTTGGTATTCCCCAAATTTGCCATCCGACTAGAATTACACAATCTTAACAGTAAATACCGTATTCACAAAGATGCCAGAATTAGCACACATCACTACTAGGGTCACATCTCCTCTTTCTTTTGTAAATGACTAAGGACCTACTGTGCACCAGGCACTGAAACTCAGTCTGGATTCCCTAGATGCGTGAAGCCGGGGAATTAGAAATAAGTCTTCTGGGAAGCAGAGGAAAGGTATTACGTCCTCCTCCTGGACTCAATGGGCTGTCTTTCAGCATTCAGTGATATTAAYGATGGAACACGATATGAAAAAGAATCACCTCAACCTACCAGGTAACATTACTCATGTCTGCATGACTCTAACAAGGACAGCATACACGTCTGAGGGTCAGTTTTGGCACACAGATGTTGCCCTTGTGATCTGACCCCCTTTCCATTTGCAGAATGTGAAGCCCCACGGAGCAGCTGCTGAAGGACTCCACAGGAGAGGAAGCGATGGTATTACAGAGGTTACAGCTTCTCCAATTCCAAGTCTTTCAGAAAAGAACCTGAAGCTGATCTGTTTTCTAAGACATATAAATCTGGATCATCCATTCTGCCAAGTAGTATTTTAATCTCTCATTCTTGTCTCTGAATTTCGTTATTGTCGATACAAAAATGAAAAGGAATTGAAATGAGTTCTACTGTGTGAGGCTTTCAAATTATTATGTCCTGTTGCATCTTCATACTCTGTTGATYGGGCCTAACTTCCTGGCAGTATTTGTCGCTATTAATCTGGCAAAACTCACTCACGGCACACCATTTAAGTCATTTTTATAAGACCTCATCAGTGATGCTTACAACACTGGCTTTGGCTGTACTTTGTAAATGCAGAGTAACACATACAGCTTTATAAAAAGGCATTAAAAAAGGCAGAGTCTTGAAACACAGATTAAGCACATCATCATTTTCAGACCCACTTTGGCAAGCATTACGTGCCGTCTTTATAGTTCATCCCTCATATCTCCTGAGCAGCAATATCTTCAAAGAATTCCATCAAGGCAGTGAGCCATGACCTCCACTTCCTGACGCCGTGTCAGCCCGCTGTAATCAAGCTGGGCTTTTCTAAGTAGTCTTCCATTTGATCTCTGAAAAAATGATTTCTAGGACTTTCCCGCCAACAGATGTCAATCTTGGTGGGCTGGCTTACACAGGAGCCTCCCTGGACAGCCAGGGCAAAGGCGGTGTGTCGGTGCATGCGAGGCTGCATGCAGCTGCTCTGAACTGAACCGCCTTTGCAAAATATTTCGTGAAGATGCCTCGTTCCCCTCCCTGCTCTTGGGCAGGGTGAATATTGCCCAAATATCAAGAGGGAGGAAGGGCTCAACCCCTGCCTCACCTGACTTTGAGCATGTGCCCGGCACCCAGCAGGGTTGATGAAATGAGCGGGGAACAGCAGCAACCTAATAAATCTTCATGAGCTTGAATGTGTGTCCTGGTCTGCACCCCATTAGGGACTGCTTATTTTAAAAAAAATAAATAAAAATAACATATCTCAGTGACACCTGGACACCAGTCACTCCTCATTTTCTATCCCAAAAGGCTGATCCCTTAGTCAACCAAATATTCATATAAGAAAGACAAATCCAAAATAAGCATTGTACGTCTTTTGGAACACTCATCCCAGTTTCCAAAAATAATTCTTAGAATCATAGAATGGTTTGGGTTGGAAGGGACCTTTAAAAGTCCCTGCAATGAGCAGGGACATCTTCAACTAGATCAGGTTGCTCAGAGCCCCATCCAGCCTGACCTTGAATGTTTCCAGGGATGGGGCATCTACCACCCCTCTGGGCAACCCGTTCCAGTSTTTCACTACCTTCATCGTAAAAAATTTCTTCCTTATATCTAGTCTGAATCTACCCGCATTTAGTTTAAAACCATTCCCCCTTGTCCTGTCGCAACAGGCCCTGCTAAGAAGTCTGTCCCCACCTTTCTTATAAGCCCCCTTTAAGTATTGAAAGGTCACAATAAGGTCTCCCCAGAGTCTTCTGTAAGCCTTCTTATAAGGCAGGTGTTTCTTTTAAAAACATCTTTATTGTGCTTATTAATGCAGCCACATAAAATTTGAGTTTCTATTTTTTAAAGAAAATGTTGATGGTTGTTTTCAGTAGGAAACAAAAAAAAAATATTTTCAATGTTCCTACAAATGGGAAGTTCTGGGTGAAAATTTGGTATTTCCGTGTTGCATTAGGTTTTTCTTGTCACACGAAGTGTCACTGGTACAGCATAACATGTATTACATTATGGTAGTTTAAATAATAATTTTTTTTTTAGGTACCAAGGTTAGACATATTGTTATTTTGTGAAATACTCCTGAGGTTTTAGGAGTTTAATAATTTCTATGCAAAAAAATGTAAACATTAACTCTTGTTCAGATATACTTGGGAGTCATTTAAATTTGTCTACATTTGTACTAATTTTTATTTAAAATAGTTGTGAAGTCCTTTGCATTGGGACAGAATTTGATATGACATATTGCTATGCATTCTTCCTAAGAAGTGGTGTAAAAGTATGATCAATAACAAGAAAAAGACCTTTAAAATTGAGATATTTTGAACAATAATTAGTGTTTCTAAAGTTATATTTTTCTGAAGTAAAAGATGATTTATTTTACTGGAAAGTTTTGCTAATGTATAAGYTCATTTGTGGGGGGAAAATTCTATTAAGAAATTATTACAGAATTCAAGATTTCTGAAAATATTTTTCTATTTAGGAATTGGTAAGTCAGCTAAATCTCACCTTCAAAGTAAATTTGTAGCGTCAGAGATGGACAAAGGTCCCTTAACATCAGTGATAACACTTGATCTGTGCATAGATGAATCCCYCATCTTCAGTAATTTTTCAAGTTCTGATTATTTTTTAAAGCTTTTAAGCCACCAAGTTGGCCTTCCCCACTCTGCATCATTAGGAGACCACGTTAGGGCCATACATTACTCTCATCCTTTGTAACAGCCATTTAACACAGAACAGATCATGCTGTTCTACTTCAGAGACAAACATCCAGCCTTAGTCTATGTGGCTGTGTGCGATGATGCAATTAAAACCACACCATTTTCTGCAGTAAATGAAGAACCAGTGGGGCTAGTATCAGCTCCCGTTGCCTCTGACTCCTTAGGCAACCAGGCACCCTTCCACCAAACAAACCAAGGGGGGTGGATTCAATTTACTCCAGAGCAAGGCTCGAACTGCTCTTATCCACAGCRAGGGCACTGAGCTACCCCTGCCTCCCGCTTCTGTCCCAGGAGGGTGTAATGCACGAGCTCCGGCTAACTTGAAAACTTGCCAGGCGGTAGTTGTTCAGCTTGATCAAGGAATGCAGTACACCACAGGGCAACAGGCAAACTGGAACATCTATTTATTGAATTAAGCCGCAAAACAGAGGAGATTTTGTCCACTTGCTTAATGTGAAGTTTCAAACTGGCCTCAAGTCTGAGCTATTTAAAAAACAGTTCTCTGGATTTCAAATAATAATTAAAACAAGGAGATTCATACAGAGGGGTGAAAACCATTTAGGTGCCATTAGCTCTTTTCCCTCCATCACTCCGCCTGCAGAGAATTAAACAAGGGGAAGAGAGGGATGAAGAGGACAGAAAGAGTCAGGGTACAGTGCCACTACAGACTTTTTTTTACCTAAGTTCTTACCAAACGACTCCACTGCAATGCTCCTGTTATACTGAAAGTATGTACTTGCCAAGAAACAAAGAAAAGCTGCATGGGCTGTGTTTGTCCCTGGGAAAAAAAGGAACGCTTCTCTTGCCCCACAGAGTTTTGCCCTTATACCTTCCCTTGCCTTTATTTTCATTATAATCTTTGTCTCCCTGTAATGTCTGAGATTTCTTTTTAATCTTTCAATTACTCCCCAATATCCATTGTCCCAACTCTCTAAACTTCTCCTGCTTTACATGCAACCCATGTCCTGCAAGCATGTGAGGAGGCCAAATACCAGGCATCTTGGCACAAGCTAGTATTTTACACCTATTCACAAAGAGAAAACATTCCTCTTTTCTTAAGAAAAAAGAAAAAATAAAAAGAAGGGGAAGCAGAGCTCCACCGAGTACTCATAGCAAAGAGATGAAGTAATGTTTACATTCACCCTTTCTAAAACATGTCTGGTCCTTTAATAATGACCTGTCAAAGCTGAAAATTAAGAGCAGCCTCCAATACAGTGGATCTATTATTATTAATTATTATGCATACTGTACTTATTTCCTTAGGTCCTGTAACTGTCTCCATCGTGCTAGCTGCTTTACATCCACAGAACAAGAGGGCAAGGCACAGCSTGGTGCAGGACGAGGGCAGCACCCAGGCTGGCCCGATGTCCACAGCCAGGAGTGTGGCACAGCAGCACMTGAGAGGCTCTCAAAGTCCTCCAGAAGTTTAGTCCCAGTCCCAAACCCCCAGAGCTGACAAGGAAAGAACAGAGGAGTCAGCAGAGAGCACCAAAGCAGCCTTGGAGAAAGGGTCTCCAACAGGGAGGGTCAGGTGGGCAACAGTGGCTCTGGGCCAGCCAGGAGGGGGTGATGCCAAGCACAGAGCAGGAGCAGCTTTTGTTTCAAGTAAGGTTCAACTAATAAATGAGGTTGGGACCCTCTACTGTGGACTGTGGCTGTTCAGTCCAGACATCCTCCTTCAGATGCTGACCCRAACACCGTGCCCTGTGGATGAGCAGAGCAACACAGGTCCCCCACTGCCRCCCTCGCCAGCAGGCAGACCTCCAGAGAGGGGAGGGTGGAAAGCTCAGCCTGAGAAGCAGCACTGTTCAGAGGAGCACGGAGCAGCTCCGCCAGGCTTCAACTTGGCATGCAGTGGGGAATTTTTTCTTCCTCTATCCTACTCTGCCAAAGAAGCTACCACGAGCAACAAGCCGGAGTCACATCAGAGGAAGATCTTTGACCCAAAGCATGAGGTTTTTTACTGTGAAAGTACCCTTTTATTTCAGAATTGCTTCTTATGAAAGAATTAGTTACCTGCTGTCAAATCATGAGCTGTATTTAGGGGACAGTAAGCACTATGCTATTCCTCAAGATTTAACAGATTATTTTTGAACCAAATTCGCATTACTATCTCAGTATTTTATCATGCTCTTCAAAATCAGATACTTTGCACACATGAACCTGGTTAAGGCCTCCCATGGACACAGGCAGCATTAGCTCATTGACTTGCACAGCTGAGGATGATGTGCTCTAGGCATAGTGGAAAACAACCTATTAAGTGCAAAATTTCTCAGCTAGGAAACCTGCAGTAGAAATATTTACAAGTCCCTATTTGTCCTTTTTCAGCTCTGAATTTTCAAGCCACTACGTCAAYAAAAATGATATTATATGATATAGTCATCCTCTCTTAGATCATAAAACAGATCCAGCCTCTTATCTGAAGAATTTATGGTGTAATCATCAATTACATACCTTGTTTTTACTTTTTAACATCACCAAAACACACAACAGTTACCATTTTGACATAAAGCACCATCCATGAACACAGATCAGTACGATTTATTTTTTTTTATGATCAAATTAATACCCCATCAGAATAATTCCTCTTCACATATTTCCACAAGTCCATCCTCCCAAGCAAACTTGTCCATTCTCACTGACACTCAGACCAACAGGACAGCAATTTATTCTCAGCGAGGTGGGGGAAGTACCTGGGAGCAACAAGACCTCTGCCCAGGGAGCTGAGCTGGGAGCCAGGGGCAAAGGAAGGCAGGCAGGGACCTCACAAGCGAGCAACACAGCAACACAGTCTCTGAGCAAGCAGAGCAGGTCCAGTGGCATTAACCGGGGTTAGCCACAGTCCTGCACTCACCAGACAAGTTTGCAGTGATCAGGCATGTCCAAGGTCAAGCCAGGAAGCCAAGGCAAGGTCAGGGTCAGCAAGGCACACAGCCAGGTACAGACACATGCACAGTGTAGCTCATGCAGGGAACTGAGCTTAAATGTGGCTCCTGAACAAAGGGAGAAAGCCCCCACAGCTTTTTTTCACACCAGCCTGACGCAAGGTTACACAGCTGCCCCGTATCAGAGCTGGCCTTGATTCATAGCCGGGGGATGGGGAARAGGTTGCAGACCTTGCTGCCACACTCAACACCTCACATCCACCTCCTGGAGCAGAGGAGCAAGCCCATAGTTGCACAGCCTCTCATCCTTCTCTCCTACTCCCATCATCACTACAACTGTGCTTCTCAAACTGCCTTTTTCTGTATTGCATAGGCTTTCAGTATGAAAATTTATTAAGCAGGATAGTTTTTGCATTTGTATTGCATACCTACTCACTGGTTTTTTGAAAGCAGTGTGACTGGTGCAACAATATGAATGTGACTTTATCAATTACACTGAAAGGATTGCACTGAAGGATTCTTATCCATATACTTTAAGTTATATGCTCATGTTAATGGCAAGTTTGTGAAAGCAAGAATTAGGCCAACTGACATTCATGGGTATTGTGGGCAAATAAAAACAGGATTAGCTACTCACATTTAAAAAATAAAGACAGCATTAATATTTAAATATGAAAGGCATATTTTTGATATCAGCCTGATATAAAAAAAAACACCCTAGCACCCTAGTTCACATACAGGAGAATACAATTGAATTTTGTGTATAATAGCTATTTGCAAGGGCCTATGCTCCACAAATACATTGCAGTATCTGAGAAAGCCTGTGGTTACACGTTTGACTTTTACGAAAAGCACAACCATATTCTCAAACATCTACTAGAAGAAAAGCAACATGGAGAACAAGCCAGGTTTTATTCTTGGATCAGGCTAACTCGGCGGAGGAAGGTGTCTCCTCCAGCATAGCCCCCAGGCAGGCACTGGCTGAGCACAGCCGCGAGAGAGCATTGCAATGCTCAGGTGATGCAAACCAGCCAAAACGAGGGCACAGGCACTGGCCTGGTGCCTCCATTTGCCCTTGGCAGCAAATTGAGATGTGAAGGACATTGGGAGAGATTTCTGCCTATTCCTGTTTTCTAGTATTGAAGAAGGTTTTTTTGTTCAAAGAACAGGGACTTCATTCAAACCCGACATTTCTGCAAAGCTGTACATTGTTGTGGTCTTGAAAAGAAATTGTTTAAAAGGTTAAAAGAAGAGATTCCTTGCCAACTAGGATTTATTATTATGTGTTTTTAAAAATATTGTCTGAAAGCTTGCTGATAGGCTTGTGGCTATGGGAACTGAATAAACTATTACTATTGTTACTATACAAATGTCCGTATACAGAGTACACTGCTCCAGGACAGATATCAGTTTTGCATAGTCAGACAGACATCTGTAGACCTATTTCAAATTATCCTCTTATTAAAGTTTTTGTACCACTGCTCCCTCCTTAACAGCTCTGTGTTATTAAACTGAAAGTCAGTTGAGCACAATAAAGTCATGAATTTAAAATATGTGGTGGATGTCATGTGTCAGTCACAACAGCTTATTAGCTGACAGTCAAAACCTCTCCTGGCTAAGCCTTTCCTCAGGATAAACTCAGGAGCCTTAAATTCCCCCATTACTACATCTTGCATTTAGAGCTTTCCTGCAAGTCTAGAGATCAGCATGAGAGGCTGCCCCTAAACTCACCACTCAGATTCATGTTTCCTCCTCCTCCTCCTGCCTGGATGAGCGTTGCGCCAGGGTTTGCTCTTTCCCAAATTCTTCACATTGGCCTCAGTCATTGCCTCACTTGCAATGAGTGTTTTATGTTTTTGAACTACAGCCTCTCTTTCAGTAGTTTTTGGGTTTTTCATTGCGCATGAGAACTAAACAGCCCACCAAGATTTTAAGGACAAAATGTATCGAATTACCTAAGACAATTTCAACAGACTTCAAGCAGTGGTGATACAAGTTTTCTCCCAAACTAAGCTTTTATAATTATAGCTGGCCAGATAAGGATCACAGAGAAAGCCTCCCCTCTGCCTCCGCCCTGTGAGGTGTCAGGTTCAACACAGCCCTGGAGCTGCTGCTGTGCAAGTACAGCACGCTCCTGAAACTTCGAAGCAAGCACTCATGAAATACCTCTTCCCAAAACAAGACCCATTCCTGCAGTTTGCACATACAGATACAATGGACAAAATGTCTAAGTAAACATACAGTTTATCCCCAGTAAAAAAATACTGTTTGTTTGTTTTTAAATCAACCTACCTTGTATCGGTTTACAAGCAAAACAATCTGTACTAGAAAGTGTTTTTGTTAATACAGTTACGTCTGCAGTCTGACCTTTGCTTGCATAGAGCCTGACTCGAAAAGAACAATAAAAGCCTTCTACAATCACCATTGCGGGGGGAGAACTCAAATTCAGTTAAACAGTATAGAAGTCTGCATTCTTTAATCGTATGATTCAATATACAAAGCAGACCATATTTTAAAATGCTACAGAATTGTACAGGCCAAAAATAGAAAGCTAAAGTGATCACATCTGAAATTCTTTATGTTGATGTATGGTCACCTTCCAGCTGACAAACATTTACCATCAATGTCTGCTGTGTCAAGAGCTGGCAGACTTAAAAAAAAAACCAAAAAAAACCCAAAAAAACGCCACAGAAAATAAGTGTCACACTAGCCCAAAGGTGAACACTCACAAGAACAAAAATTCAGTATATAGTCTTTGTGTGCCATTTTACTCCTAAGAAAGATTTCTAGTATGAACAAGTCAGCAGGATGTACAGATCGCTGCATCATGTTATACTTGTCAGCTGGGGAAGGAGCAGGGGTTTTTTAATTTTTTATTTTTTTAGAAAAAGAGCAATTTCATTTTAGTGCAACAGTCTCTGAAAGATAACGAATATGTGATTGCTAATAAAAAGCTTTGGTTCAGGGAATACAGCAAAGATGATATTGTGAAAAGAAAGATATACCAAATCCATAAACAACACTGCTGCCTGTAAAAGTTAATGCCGTAGCAAAGCTGGATGGCATATGTCATTTTTCTCAAACCTGTTTCCCTGTGTGTTTGGGGAAAGAAACTCATTGGAAAAAGCATTAGTAACACAGCCAAATGCATGTTTGCACTGTAACAGTAAAAGAACTATTTTAAGAAATACTATGCTTTTTCCTCCCAAAAGTGTAAATCAAAACAATTTTTGGAAGAACTTGGCCTTGTGCTTCCAGGTACTGCATATACAAATACAGTTAAAAAAAAAAATCCATAGGTCCCTGCCAGATATTAAGTATATATTGTCAACAGATGGTTTTGATAAAACCAGACCCAGTCTCCACACACAGCACTTACACTCAGTACCAGCCTGGCTCCTAATACATTTTTATCTTTACACAGGGAAGAGGATGGCTAAATAAGACATTCAAAGCCACAGGGGTAGTGATCCCACGTTCCAGCCAGCACCTTAACTGCCCCGCTGGTCTACTTTTCCACATAGGAACACCTCAGCATCGTTGTCACCACAGTTTATTATAACTTGCCACTACCAACCTCATGGGGCATGATTTCTAACCAGTCAGTGTGAATTAACCTTTCCATTAAAGTTGCAAGTCCAGCACTCACTCATATAAAAAGACCCATCCTGATATATATGCTCTGCTGTCAATCTCCTTTAATGAAGACCACCTAGCTCCCTGGTACAGCAATACCAGGAGCAGAGCCCCCAGGCATCCTCAGGGGAGAAGTGCTGTAAAATGAGTTTTCCAGGGTGACTCCGAGCAAGGCAAAGCTACTGGCAATCAATGAAAACTCGCTTGTGGTAAAGAACTCAAGGCTGGCCTGGCTTCACTTTGAAACACGAATGTGCACATGTATACCCATCATAAGGGGCATGCACGTTGACATTGCTGTTTTCTCAAGCACTTTTGAAGGTGCAGTCTGTTTACTCTTACTATGGAAAGATAAGTTTCTTTAGAGCTCCCTCTATTGTAAAACAGAAGGAAAAAAATAAATTTTAATTCTCAGAGCAATTTACCCAAGGACTTATCATTTTCATATAGAAGAGGAAAACAAGTTATAAAAAAATGTAAAAGTAAGAGTTAAATTAAATGATCTCAGGAGTTAGTAACCACAAAGGAATATGTAATTTTTGTGTTTAAAAAAAAAARGGGAGAGATTTGAAACTCTGGGCATTGGTTTGTTTGTTTTTTAATTTTAAGTTTAGAAAATTTCAGTAGGGAAGTCAGAGGCACTTCAGCAGCTGTTCTAACAACCCTCTTTCCACAATTTTCAAAAAAAAAAACTTTTCTCAGTGGCAGACTCTGACCATACTGGGATAAGCTCAGTTTTGGTATTCCATTCATTTTTTGTGGGTCACAGCAGGGATGAATATGACCCCATGTTTGACGTAGATGGCTAATTCAGACTAACAATTTGAGTGAAATGTTAGTGAAGTCCTGAGAACACTACAAGTATGAGCAATGAGTGTATTGAAGTGGAATGAGTAAGCCAAACCAGAACAACATGATGAAGCCTGAGTTGCCATAGTAACTGATGTGACATTTTCAAAGGACCAGAAGATACCTAATTCTGTCTTAAGGGCAACAGAACAGAGATATCACCTTGAATGCAAAAGTAGCTAGAGCATACCTATGTGTGACTGCCACCTCAGTGCTGTACCACCCGTTTCCACAACACGCAGGGACATTGCGCTTAAGGTTGGGTCGTGCAAGCACAGTCCTAAAGGGCTGCCTGGTATGGGCGTTCTCAAGCACACTTCATTACATGGCAGATTCACCATTCGCAGATCACTTTTTCTTTCACCTTCCACTACAAGCTCAGGGCTCAAATGCTCCTTGGTCATTCACTCAAACACATCAGTTTATTCTCCGATTAGAGACCATTAGCCCAGACCCACTCTCGCTCTGGGAAACACTGGGGGCAGAGCCCCAAGAACTGGGGAAATGGGATGCTGGGACCACACATGAACTGTCCAAAAGAAAAAGCAAAGGCCAAAACAGTAGTCCTGATTTCTCCAAAAAAGGATGACTCTGGAGATTACAGTGACTCTTCCAGCTCCCTGAGCTTCCTGTGGTGGCCTGAAAGGCCGCGAGTGCCCCTCTCAGCAGTGGTGCATCGCCACTGCCACCCTACAAGCCAGGGAGAGCAAACCAAAACCCTCATTGTCCCATGGGGCCAAATTTGACTGGAAAAGCAGCATTAACATTTCTGGTATCCCCAGGGTAATGCAAGCATGTTTTTAACAGGGAAATAATTAGCACATCAGAGAGCACAGTGCAAATTAACATTCAGGTGCAGCTTAGTTTTAAACAGGAATCCAATAACATTATATAGCAAGAGTCACACCTCCAAAACCCACCCCGCTTGATTAAGTTATAGGGATATTTGCAAGGGTGTAAACAAGCCAGCCAAATCTATACTCTGAAAGCAGCTCATGCATCAGGTTCCACCACTGCTGTGAAAATTCGATGCTGCTGCATCACTGCGGCTGATGTATTTCAGTGCACCTCCGTAAACTTAGGTGAAAAACACAGGAAATGAGGTGAATGCAAACATTGTGGAGAGGGTTGAGATTTTTTCTCTTTGCCTTGGAAGAGACACAAATAGCTGAAGGCTGGAGGTCACTGGAGCCCCCCAGCAAGTCTTTGTAATAATAGACAGCAATCTCCAGGTCTGCAGGTGATAAGCTATCGTTTTTCAGAAATATTTTGTATACCTCCTGCTGAGCTTTTCTGGCATTCAAGGGACAGATCAATATTTGGTATTTTCACTGTGCTTGAGATGCTATTGTTCTTTGTATCTGAAAACAGAGCAACAGTTCAGATGTTTATAAAGGTAGCCAGGGCAGCATCAGAAGGAATGTGAACCAGAAAGAAACTAAAATATATTAAAACAAGTAAAAAAACCTTCAAACTCAGGTTAGTCCATAGGGTTCTACCAAATCAAAGAAACAATATTTCTTGGGCAACACACACAGCAACTGACACAACTAAAAGCCACTGTYTCCCTTAGTGAAATTATATCTAAAAATTGGAATACTCAAGTGAAGCCAAAACAAAGACCATAAATAAGTTTTTTTATGTCTTCAGAGAGCTTAATTAGAATGGTGTTTTTATAAATTAAAGAACAAGTGTATTAGAAAGGCTTACATATTTCCCATGTTATAGCTAATGGACTTTGGGAACTTCTCTCACTTTTGAATGAATGAAGGCTAAACCAGGTTACATATCTGTGTGTGTGAGGTGTGTTTAGGTGGAGTAGAGAGAAGAAGGACCAACCATGCTTATCTGTGAGATCAGAAAATCAAAATAATTGCCAGTTCTAGAGGATTTTTGCTCTAAAAAAAAAAAACACAACACACCACAGAGTCAATTGCTTAATTGTTTACTTTCTAAAATGTCTGTGTTGCCTGAAGAAATTTCAGTCTATGACAGTTAATTTTGCCATCTGTTTTGGTCTGTCTTTAACCACTCAGCACTGGGCTGTACCACTCCAGAGTAAGAAGCTGAAAATGGAGATCAGGTATTTCTGTGGTGCAACTCTCCTTATTTAAAGCAAACATACTCAAACCCTGCTCCTCTCTTATAAATACCTGGTGCTAATAACAACAAATAGCCACTTACCTTACAAATCCCAAGTCCAGTTTTTAGTCAGGCCTGTGTCTCAGGAAATCCTATCTCTCTACATCTGCTCAGAACCTCTTCCCTTCCCTTCTACCGTCTCTTCCCCTGCGGTGCACACCCACCCACACAGCTGCAGCTCGGCAGCCTCCGACCCCTGCACGCTTTCCACCACTCCCAGAGAAATTCTCCAGCAACCCCGCAGCTTGACTTCAGCTCATCCCATTGCCTCCAGCTCCCGACTGCTTTCTGCTATGACTCTAGAAAAGGCTTTTAATTTATTTTTCTGCTTGCTAGGAAAGAAAGCATTTACCCTACTCACCAGCATTAACAAGGCCTATGATTGCCCACATATCAAACAGCTGTGGCTGCTATAGTCCTAAGGATACAAGGACAGAATTAAACTAAATGGAAAAAAAATGGCACTCACAAAGTGTCTGTAGGCTGACTGCCCCAACASTGTTCCCTATGTGCCCTCTGCAAGCACTCAAAATCAGACTTTGGCCGTAGACACACGTTTTTGTTTGCTGCTGTACTAGGGAAGGAAAACACCTACCTGCCAGCCTGCTCCAGGCTCTTTGGTATCATACTCCTTACTACACTTTGTTCACCTGCTGTTGGCAAAAGCACCCAYGTTTTCATTAATGTAAAGTCAAAAGCCGCATTGTTGGAAAAGGAAACCACCAAAAAACAAGACAAGGAAGGGTTTCTGCACATCCCAGGCTAGTCATCGAACTACACCGTACTGTCTGGGCTTTCTGCAGACAAAAATGACACCAAAAATGTTTCTGTTTCTTTACTAATGTGTAGTCGCTACAGCAACAATGCTATCACCTTGTCAGTCAGCAGCCACCACTCAGCCTCACAGTTTCACATGGCATCGATAACAATCTGGACTTGGCTCTAGTCAGCAGTAGCTTAAGTTGTTTTAGAGACGTGGCAGGACTACATATAAAATATAACCATATATAAAAATGGTTATAGGCCTCAAATCTGAGGTCTATAATGACTATGTAACTGTACAGGTCAGCTTTCAGTCTCAGGATCCACTCTAGCTCAGTCTCCTGTCTCCTAGGCATCCTGTTCATGGTGGTACAGCAGGAAAGAGGCTAAAACCTCAGTTCTGAAGATTAAAGACTTCAATAGATGGTTAACAGTGAAGGTAATATGTCCATTTTTAGATATTGCCCTCATTGCAGCCGTATTGCATCATCTCATCCATTTTTCTGTCTACTTTCAGCTCTATAGCATATAGAAACACAAGGGTAAAACAAGGTATGAAGGGATTAAATGGCTTATTAGAGGCTGCAGCAGAGCAGTAAGCCAATCTGGTCACACCACAGGCCCCTAAAGGCTGGGGTGTATGGGGTTTCCTGGCCTTGCCCCGCGCACAATGTAAGAGCTGCTCTTCTCTACAGCAAGTCAGCAAATAGTCCAGAATAAGTCCCCTCAGTTACGCAGCCTGAATCTGCATTATGTGGCGTGGGCCTCTGTGGAGGAAACCAGTATTTATTCTCTTGAGGTCTCTTGCACGTTGAAGGTGCTCAGCAAACGTGTACATGGTATCACCCTGCATTCGTCAGTCCACAGCTCTTCCCTGGGCATTGAGGAGATTCATGTCTTCAGCAATGTGCTAATTATACACTGACAAGTCAGGCTGAGTGACCTTGCCGARGAAAAACACATCACCTGTCCGTTAAGGACCCTGCAAACAGCCTGAGCCAAAGGAACACAGTAGTCCGTTACCAGTGTTTGGGAATTAGCAGTGAAACAGCTGATTCAAGCTATCCCAAGCACTGAGCAGAGTTCAATCCTTTTAGCCACTTCACTGATGGGTCCACAAATACAATTGTAAATGGAGACTCATCATTAATTGACTGTACTTTTAATGGCGTCCACAGGGCTGGTTCTTGACACTGAGCTGTTTAGTATCTTTACCTATAAACTGGGAAAAAATATAAACTGTTTGGATATTAAATCCACAGATAACACATCTGTTTGAGAATGGTAAACAGTAATATGAGCAGGGCTCTGAGACAAAGCAATTGCTTGGTAAACTGGCTTTGTGCACTGCAAGTAGTCAGATGTAAGTCTATGCATTTGGCCTGAGAACTGCAGGCCATAACTCCCTCCATGATGGGGTGTTCTGCAGGAGAAGCAGGAATCAACCTTAGCACCACAAGAAACACTATGGCAAAAAGGATTTACCCAATCCCCAGGTTGCTAAGTGGGAACACCGGGTAAAAGCAGAGATTATACATTCCTGCTGCATATTCTGTTGGTGTACACCCTGAAAAAAATACCATGGTTCTGATATCCTTAATTCAAGAAGGAAATTAAAAAAAGAGAGAAGATTTTTCGAGTTATGAGACAATGTCCAGTACCAATACAAAGAGACCAAGTGAGAGGCTGAGGAAGGCTGGTCTGCTTAGTTTGTTCTTGTCCAATTTGAATGTGCTGTTTTTATCCTAAGGAGATTGTGCTTGTTGCRCCATATTTGTGCTATACCCCTGTTGTCCAAAATAGGCTAGGGAACTGTATATATTTCTCCCTTTTACATATAGCTTGACTTCTTAGGACATGTGGTGGAAGAGGGAAAATTGATGCCTTTTCCCTGAAGTAGCAAACATTAGGTATAGCCAGGATATTCATGCTCTTTATGATATTAAACATCTTTGATGCACAGGGTTAGGCAAAATCAGGAAAGCTTTTAATTCAAATCAGATTGTTAAGGAACATCACAATAATTGTTTTGTCTTCTTGTGTACCGTAGTGCGTAGTTTGCTTTCCAGATAATCTGGGAATGTCACTTAACAAGTTCCATGTTAATGTAAGGATCTAAGAGCAGAATGAAGCTCTTACTCACTCCAGATCTCTTCCAGTGGGACATGGCAGTTTSCAGCTTTTGATCTCATTACATAAGATTAATAGTTTTAAGTTTGTTATAGAGTGTGTTTTGCAACCTGCAGTTTGTAGAAGCATGGGGAGCGGGTGTTGTGAAGACCTTTCTGGACTTTCCACGACACAGTGGCAGCAGGCAGGGCTTGATGAAAGGGTGATTCCTTCTAACCTTATAGTCCTACCTCCATGAGCAGAACAGAATTGTGATGTTCACTGTGATAGCAAGTTCTCCAGAGGTTTTGAGCAATCTGTCTAATTTCACCCCTATTGTTTCTGCATCCAGTCAGGTCAGGAGAAAATAGAACTCCTTTACTCCACAACAGAGAGTGGGATCAGCTAATGCTAGTAAAGCTCCTGAAGAMGGTATATGTTGGGTAATGAAGATACAGGCAAAGAATTTGATTCTCATAAAGGGAGTTCCCTTTGCAGCGCTGTGAGAAACACAAAGAAATCCTGTTTTGACTAGTTAATTGAGCAAACATTCCATCCTGCCCTAAAATATGCTTGCTATGCTTTTTCTTTTTTTTTTTTTTTTTTGGAAGTGTATCACCCCTTAGCATGTTCATGTCTCCACCAGTCTGAAGAGCAACTGTCTGTTCCAGCCCCTGGGGCTCACCTGCTGCTCCCCTACTCCTGTCAGGCTGGATTTCTTTAAAGAGCATGTCGGTTGCAGCAAATCATTTCATGCACCGGGAAAGGGAAGACTTTTGTATTTACCACCAGATTGGTTGTGCTGTCTACTCCCCCACCAAGCTTCTACCTCCCTTGACTCTTCTCTGTAGTGCCATTTATTGCCCGCTGTCAGCCCTGCCTTTGCTTGCCCCCCTCTCCCAGAAATTCTGACTGAGCGCTTTTCCAGTGGGTGCTGCTTCAGCTGTGCCGGACTGCCCTTCTGCCCTCCTCCATACAAAATCCAAGTCTCTCCCACCACTGACAAAACTCTTCAGAAATCTTCCCTCATCTCTCTCATGCTCTGATTTCTCCCCCTCTCCTCCCTGTGCTTTTCCATTATACGCAAGCCCCCTTCACCAGYTCCCTGGCCTGGCCGCTCAGCCTGCTGTCCCCATGCCGTGCCACCCCGTGCCTGCATTCCCAGTACCCTCCCCGCAGCACGATATCCCAATAGACATGCCAGGCCTGGACCACATTGCCAGGCTCTCTCTGTTTTCTGTACTGTACTCTTGACGTGTTTTCAGCCTGATGCAAAGCTCATTCAATCAACAGAAAGAGCTGCTTTGACTTTAATGRATTTCAAATGAAGACTTTAGACTATGTCTCCACAGCAGCACAGAAATAACAASAGTGTTGTGTAGAGATACCCAAGCCAGCTTTAAACTAATTAGGTCGGATCCCAATAACCATCTAATCATAGAAACAGGGAGCTCAGTACTGGGTAATTTACCCTAATGAGATGGTAAGCTTGTCAAAGGAGAAAGCCTGTGTTTGCTTTAGTCCAGTTCCAATTTAACATCATATGCCCCTTGCCTTTTAAGAAACACCTACTACTATTTAAAATCGAACCAGCACATGTCAAGATAATCTTTTGTGGTAACACAGCTATACAGAGCAACTGTCTAAAACATTCAATGTCTCGTGGTCAGTTTTCTCCTCTCTCATCTGCCTTCTGCACACTAAACAAACATTACATGTACCCATAAAAGCAATGTTTTACAAAAGACAGGAAATGCAGAGTACAAGAGAATACGTGATTTATCTATCAACTTATTAGGGGGGAAAAAAAGCACAACAAATCCTTTGTTCCACAGTACACACTGAGACCGCTATACCTTCCCTTGTAAAAAATGTACACGTTGGTGAGTATTATTTTATCCTTTCAAAACGCACAAACAAGATACAGGACTCTCCAGCCAGAAGCATAAGTTTTCCCTTGGAAACCAGAGGTAATCACACCTGCAGTCTTCAGACACAGGAAAACCCACTAAATTCCATGTAAGAAGAAAAGCATGTTGAGTGGATAAATGCAGGGTTTCCCATATTTCAGCATGTACTCCAAATTCCAGTTATGCAAAACCTATAGCTTAGGCTTCACTTCAAAATGTTATTTTCTATCTTACATTTGCATATAATTTTCTGATTTTTTTCCCCATTCTGATTTAAGGAAACTTTGATTCTGTTTTAAGTTCATACACAAGCGTCATTGTCACGTTCATTCTGCCAAAATTGTCTGAAACAAGCTCCCACATTTCTGAAAGGAGACGCCTGACTTCTTATACTTTGCATTCAGCAGCCACCACTGAAGCCAAAAGTATCTCCATACTCTTGAAAACCAGCCAACATAAGCAGCAGCCTAAACATGGACTTGGGAGTCTAACTTTGGGTTTCCAGCTTTGAAAGGCATGATTTGACTTTACTAAGTACTCCTTAAACCAAATACCATGTGTTCGCCACAAATGCCTTAATTCCTGAAAGTAAAGCAGAAGAGGAAGGTGCAACATTAGAGGAATGTATATGAGCATCTTCCATATGATACTGCTAGGCCTGAGAAGATTAGCAGCTATCCCTGCAAAAATCAGATCTCCTCTGAAATAGCAGGCTGTGGGCAAAGGCAGACACAAGTATTAGTGTGCTGGCAGATGCTGGAGAGCTCTGGGCTTGTGTTGCCTTGCTTGATTTTGTTACCCCAAACCCTTTGGTGCCTTCCCAAAATTGCTTCCTTTCCTTCAATGCAAAGTCAAGGGAAAGCTCTAAACTGAGGATATTTGTGAGTTTTCCATGAGCTTTAGAAAGAGAAAGTTAAGCCTCTAGCTAGACTGTAAACAAGTTCCCTCTTGTCCCCCCAAAAAACAAAGTGGAGCTTGTAAGCAACTACTAGTTAAGGCGCCGTCCTTTGGAATTGCTCCCTTTCCTCAAGGTGAGACCTGTCACAGGTTGCCGGTGGTTTTGGAGTTCCTGCTCCTCGTCAACTACAGCCTCTCTGATCAGTGAGAGCCAAAACTTAGTAAAAGCAAAAAATGCGGTGTGCTGAAGACATGGCTGYTAAAACCCAAACATTTCTCCAAACTTGTGCTTCTCCATTCTCACCGTCCCACAGAGAATGACTCCTGCATAGGACCATGGCCAACCTGGGACAGCGGCTGTATGACACCAAGTCAGCAGGACCTTACGGACACTGTCATGTCCTCAGCGTGCCCTGCTGAGTTCTTCACCTGCCGACACAGGTCAGGGAGGGGAAAGTTTCCCAAATGGCAGAGGCCAAACTCAGAGCTGCTCAGCTTTGTCCCCCTCACATCTCCTCAGAGGGGTTTGTGGCAGTCTTGTTGATTCAAATGCATTTAATGCTAATACCAAGTGTACAATGAAGAGAAACGCCCTACACATTTGTAGGATATGCACTATTTACTCCAATATTTCTAGTGTCCCTGAGCACACACCTCCACTATAACTTTGGGTTTTTACTGTGTTTCAAATGTTCTTCTTTGTCTTTTCTGGTACAGCAGCAGATAATAGATCCAAAGTCTTAAAAATATAGGTTAGGTAAGAATTGTTCCACTGTTCCTTTTTTTTTTTTTTTAAATATAAAAACTCCGATTTTTTTTCCTATTTTTCTCAAATTGAAAATAGTAAGGCTTTATTTAAAATTTTCTGGAGAAAACTGTTCAAATATTTCAGCAAGCTTATCCTAAAGAGTGAAATCCTGTATTTTGTTAGAACTGTACACATCTTCACAAAATTGAGACTGTTGCATCTATTTTTCAAATCCCATCCACAAGGCACTGATGTATTTTTAAAATACAGAAGTATATGCCAAAAAGATAAAATTATTTGCTTTCTATAATCCTGAATCATTCTCAAGAGCTTTAATAAAGTTAATGATTATCTGTCTCCATAATTAATATATTAAGCAAGATGCCTCATTTCACCTAATGTTAATGTTTTACCTCTGAGGGAGAAGTGTAACAATGCTGAAATATAACTCTGATTTGCTAAGGGAATTGAGTTTTTTTCCCTAGTCACACAAACATAAGGTATTAGAGATCAGTTTAAATTAGCAAATGACAATTACATCAAATACAGCTAATAAGGGACTTAATACAGATATGGAAAAAAAAAKGTATATAACTCTCCCATGGAGAGATGAACTGTATTTTTCTTACAGTCAAAATGCAGTYGGTTGGCTAGTGGGCAAGGCAAGGTATGTTATAGATCTGACAGATTCTGACAGACACATTTCCTACTCCAAGTGAATCCTAGCAAATACAGTCCTTGCGCATGGCACTGATTTGCCCAATCAAACCATTACGCACACAAAGAAATGCATTTTAATTAATGGGCTCTATGCCAACCCAAAATCCCATCTTTATGGGTGAGATGGCAGGATCAAGAACATGAAAACCAAGTTTTAGTGTTGTTAACGTTGAGGTTCTTGCTACAGTGACAGGCTTAGTAAAATTAGATTAAGTTACATAGCACAGCTTGACAAGAAATGTAATTGGAAAGGATAGAAATTGCATGCATTTAATAGTTTGCTTCTGTAGAAATACAAAATCTGCTTCAAAACAGGGAATATGAGTCATCTCCATTGCCAGCATTAAAACAGTAATATCTATTGTCCTTGTAAAG
Organism: Oceanodroma leucorhoa; assembly: GCA_030449065.1. Taxonomy (NCBI): domain Eukaryota; kingdom Metazoa; phylum Chordata; class Aves; order Procellariiformes; genus Oceanodroma; species Oceanodroma leucorhoa. The sequence continues at coordinate 10,510,597 of JASVER010000007.1, read as the reverse complement.
CCTTCATTTATACCAGTGACATTACTGCACTGTTTTGAGTCTAGAGTTAATACTGGGGCTTAAATATACTTTGAACTATATTGACACTTGAAGGGAGATAAACACCTGACTGAGAGAGAAAAGGCAAGATGATGAAAGCAGTAATTGCACAGCATGCTTCTAGACTCAGTTCAAACTGCAGGGAAAAAATAAAATACAGCCAATCCCCCTGAAATTATTGACATAGTGGGTCTCCCCCACCTCTGGCTTGCAATTTTGCTCATTACCTGGAATTGTGTCAGCCTCTATAGACTTATTGTAACATTAATTTTGGTATGACATAAGGCTATTTGGCTGCTTTATGGCTGAACGATCACCATGGCTGCAATACAAGAGCACGGCCTCCCCACTGCCTCTCCCTCGGTGGCCACATGGCACCTGCAGACAGGGCCTGGCACGGCTGCACTCCATTCTCCAGCAACCCTGCGTGCTCCCAAAGCTCCAATAAACACCAGGGCTCCTACTGCAAGGCAGGGCTGTCTGGTGCCTGCCATGCCCAGCCACACTTCCCCAGTGTCGGGGGCGGAAGTTGCCTCCCCGCTACCCCAGTAAAGGTTGCCAATGTTTGGAAGTACGATACTCTTGTCTCTTCGTTCTCATCCTCTGTCCATCTCAAATGAATACTACAGATTAACGCAGAGAACAATCCTGAACTCCTGAGCAAAATATGAACCAGATGACCCAGAATACAACACTGAAATTTAATATTTGTGAGTTGAAAGCTAATTTTTTTTTGCATTTTTAAATATTCATACCAACTTCAAAATTAGAATTCTTTTTCAAGTTGATATTCCCAAACACATTTTTCAGAATTTTTTGAAATTCTGTAAAAACAGTTCCAGAATTTTTACTTTCTACCCCAATGTGAGTTGGGGTTGCAACCTCTTCAGGGACAGACCTTCACCATTTTGCCCTTCTGTATCTATTATCCTACTACATACTGGCTTGTTTCATAGACTTACCAATGAAAAGCAGGATGAAATCTCTCTGTATTTGAGCAGGAGTTTTCTAGTGGGCACCCCTAAATTTTGCAGGAAGGAGTAATGGTACTCAGTTAATCTTTGAGACCTGAAAGACCCAATGTTTGGTTTTGGTGCTACGAAACATTTTGCTTCTGGAAACTCTATCTTCTTGAAAGGATATACAAATGTAGCTGATTTCTAGAGTCAGAAGATTCAATGAAATTTTTCTTAAATCATTCTCTCCGAATTCTAGATCAAATAATCATATTCTTTCTTCCCTAAATTCCCTTTTCAGTTTGGGTTACTTTCTAGCCCAACACTGTTTCAATCCTAGACACAGTGATATACTGTTAACCAAAGGCTGCATCATACAGCTTGCTGTACTCAGTTAATTTTAAATGCCTCTCAGCTTTTTTCCCCACAAACTACCTTGGGTGACAAATTCACCTTCAAATTGAAGCCAGTAACAACACTTTATCATCCAGTCATTCCTTCAGTTTCGTATGTCATTTGGGCCAAAGATTATAATTTACTATGATGAAGATTTTTTAAATAACTAGAGAGAGCAGGTGCTGAATGTGGTTATTGTAGAGTGAACTCTCAATTTCAGAAGTCATCCCAAATCTTATATAGAGACATTATAGACATGTACCACTGGTTGAGGCACATCTATACAAGGCTTTGGTGCGCGGCCACAAGCTACATGTTAAACCTTAAGCTTTACTAAGTCCTGTTTTCCTTGAAAACCCTGTAGATACTCAGATCCGAAGTTTCTTACTAATTAGTGTTCAAAATTTCCTTCCAGCAGAAGGGAGCGGGGAAGGCCCCAGCGAGACGGAGGGAGCCTGGCCCTGCAGGAGCAGGATCTAACAACCAGCATTACCACCTGGTGGGTACAAGCTGCCCCTCCTGCAGCCCCACTCCGGTCCTGTCCTCTCCATCCACACGGGATAACCCAACAGTGCCCTTTGCTGATGCATTAACCAGCAAGTAAACTGCTGTATCTGTGCTTGGATCATAATTATTTGTTCTTAGTATGCTACCACTGCAGCCCCACATCTAATGAACCACAAAAAGACGCATTGAAGCTGCAAGCACAGGATAAATCAAACTTCCCGAAGTTATTTGGTCTCAGCTTGATGCTCCCTGTCATTTTTCAACCTTTTCTTAATGCTTTCGACTTTATATTAAAACACTTAGCATTTCAGATCTCTGAAAAATCCCAAGCTATCCTTTAAGACTCTTCATTTTATAAATATAATAAGGACACTATTGACATACTTTGGTTCAAAAGGAAACGAGTGCCCTTTTAAATTTAAAACCACATGAAACCTAAAGGGAAAAGTCCAAAGTAAAGCATCTGGGACTAGACTGCAAAGCTATTTAGGTACCAGGCTCCTGCTGATTTAGGAACCAACATACCTTGCAGACTAAAGCTGATTTATGATTCCCTCAGGGAATTCTGCATTTCATCACTGAATTTTCTGTTACCATAACACTTTGTCAACATCCTCATTCCCCCCTTTGCACCTCTCCCTGAATTGTTAATCTGCATTCTGCAAAGTCCATTAAAGGATTCTTTTTTTCTTCCATTTCCTTTCATACTGTTTGACTGCTTTGAGTACCTTGAATTTCTGCTGCATTCCAGTCCTATCAGACTCCTGCAATGCCTGTAGGTTTATGGTGTTGTATATATTAAAAGACTACACAAATTTAACTAAATCAATTTACAACTCCAGTTTTTCCTATTTTGGACATGGCCTATTTTTTCCTGCACTTCTATAATCCAGGAACCTCTGTCCAGCTGGACTCATTAGTATCCCTCACAACTTCAGCAGGATTTAGACATTTCTGTCCACTGTTGTGATCCCCATGATGCCTATTTTTCTGCTACCCAATCACTACTCATTTTTCCAATCAGCATCTGCCTTTCTTCAATGATGGTATTCTATTGCAGAAGAACAGCTCCATGCAATGTCTAAAATTTAGGCAAAAATCCCGTGTTTTCACTGGACAGATAAATCTCAAAAAGAATTACCTGCCACTTCTAAATCTGAACCCTTAGAAAAGCATATCAGGGCATATTTCCCAACTAAAGCCAAGTCTAGCAGAAGAGTCAACAGGGACTAAGTGGTTACAGAGGTAGATTTCTCTAGGAGATGTGCTGTTAAAATGGCCACACAGAAGCACTTCGAGTATTTGAGGAGCCTTCAGTCTTTTTTCCGTCTGAATACTGCATATTTCTGACTCAGAAGTAATTTTAATTAGAGCCTACTGATCACGAAAAGTAACAGACTGACAGCCCACAAGGCTCCATGGAATGTTACCAAATACAGAAAATGAGACTATGTTGAAAATCAACCCAGGTTGTCTTCTTCCATATGCCATTCTGAGCTGTTGGCCTCATAGCACTGCACCCCCAGGGTCACCTCTCCTGAAACTGAATCCTGACTGCATCGTGAAGTGATCCTGACTGCATCCAGAACAGCAGCCCTTCATACAATCTGCCATGCGGTTTTTAATCAGGAACCCTGATAAGGCATGTGTACTGGCAGCAAACAACAGTGCCGTATGTGAAATTTTGGCTTAGAGCCACCTGCACCAGGAGAGAGCAGCTCTGCTCAGCCACAGCACAGGCAGGGAAAAGGAATGTTTTTTTCCCACTGGTGCATGTTAGTCAAACCCAGTGCTGTTTCTAACATCCCGTTGAGGCTCACAAACCTTCCTTGGTTTCCTAAATGCAAACTAACGTTCTTTTCCCATTTGTTTTACTTTGCCACATTAAGTTTAGGTAACTTTATTGTACTAAATAGTTTCCTTTGGTTTTGTAGAGTGATTGCTCATTTACATAACTGACTGCAAGACAAAAACCCCCAGAATACAATGAAAATACATTTCTTTAAATATTTCAGTGAAGTGTGATTATTACCTGTGTTGTAGTAACAAGCAAGGGGCTCAGCACAGCTCCTTCTGTTAAGGCCATACCAAAACCTGCTATTTTGATTTAACATGATGGGATAAAAAAGACAGCTACTGCTTGCACCACGTCAAATAACCTATCTAACCACTGGAAGGCTATTCTGCCTTAGGGCAGCAGAAACCCCCAGTGCTGAAGAAGGAACTGTGTGTGTACTTGAGTAGAGCAGAAAGCTAACACTACTAGCCCTTTTGTTTGTGGAACAAAACAAGTATTGTTTCTTTGGGCCCAATCCTGCACCTTTGCCTGAAAACATCCTTTCAGGCAGAGGTGGTTTCCTGCTAATGGAGACAAAGGCACACAAACCTCTTGAGCATTTGTTTGTTTTCTTCACCTGTGAAGATACACGGGGAGATCAGCTCTTTGCGGCTACAAAATTACCTATCATATAGTAAAGAAATTGGCTTGTTCTCCTGTGACTGTCCTCAAATTAGCTTCTAGCTACATCACGCAGAAAGATGATTTCTTATTAGAAGAAAGGGGGATTTTGTAAAGCACCTTACTTCTGATACACATAGGCCAGGACGCCAAAGACTACCGTGCATTCACTACAACCTATATGCCAAAGATCGCAAGGAGGCCAGTGAGCCCATTCCAGTTAGTGCTGTCACTCTAATCTCTCAGGGAAATGTATGCTATCCAGTTAGCAGCTCTGTACCAATAAAACCACATCCAAACTGAAGGGGATATATTAATTTCATTGTACTGGTTTAATTACAGCGGTACAACCTGGGAGCACATAAGACTTCAGTATATATAAAGAAAACACATTTCCTCTTAAGACAGTGGGGCAAGATTTAATTCCCTTAAAGTCAGCAAAATGACACTGGGGGTGATTGAGGCCCAGTGCCTCTGATAATGAATATTCCTGTAGCTGAATCCCCTTGCAGGCCAATGAATTACCTTCATACCCTGCTGGTGCGTTCCAAATTTTATTTTTATTTCAAAATCAAAGCTAAATAACTAGAAAAATCATGTGGCTGAGCCAAACTGTGACTTTATGGGGTTTAATTTCTGAGATTAAAGCAAAGTACAAAGACACACCCAGTCAGCAAAGTCTGGAGACAATAAGATGTAAAGCAATCCTCCTTCTGACCTCACATTAACACAGAAATCACCCTACAGCATGCAAGTGTCAGCCAACAACGGCACCTACTTATTTCCTGTCAGCTTGTCCCTTTGATCTAACCTGATCCTTCTTCACTTTATTAAAAACGTTCTAATCTTTTGTCTTTGATCTCCCTGTAGGATTCTTCAAAGAGCTTCAAATTAGCAAACACGCAAACAACAAAAAAAAAAAGTACTCTGTATCTGTATCTGCAAGAAACAATGATGTGGGGAGCCGTTTCCTTCCTCAACACACAAGTTTAACGAGGGACAGCATTTTAAAGCCAAAAGATGCCATAGTTATCTGTTGTTTATTGGCATTAGGGTGGATGACAGGGTCCAAGCTTTTTTACTGGAGGGTGGTTTGCTCTGAAGGTGTAACAAGGCAGCCCAGCAGGGGTAGCAAAAAAGCCATGTGCATACTTCATTCAGCATGCCAGATGAAAGGATTATGTCACATTCAAGAGCAACAAAGAGCTCTGTTTAAGTTTGTACCAGGCTGGAACTGTGGGGCAGCCGTTAAAGACCACCAAGGTTTTAAATAAAACCGGACACTTTTAAGTTTCCTCTAGCTCTCCTTGCGGTAAATCCACCCAATATGAAGGGAATGTCAGTATCTCCCAGGAGGAAGATCTCTGAGGCTTTAAAGAGGAAAACAAGTTTAATCTATTTCTATATATGCAAACCCCATATGTATACTTTAAATATCTATGCACATATTTTTTTTCTTATTAAAGGTACCATCACATTTAAGGACATTGCCATATTAGTTTTGCTCCAGCTTAGACTTATTCAACAGCAAAATATTTTTAGCAAGGAAGAGCATTGCTCTAAGACCTCTTCTACCACACCAAATAGCTAGCATCATTCCTCTCTTATAACTTTAATTTAGCCCCAAAGGTACACGTGTTCCACATAAAATTGGTGCTTTTTGTTGTTGAATACTGCTCACCTCTGAAAAGAGTTATGAAGCCAGGTTAGAAAGACTTTATAGGCTACACTGTAAGTTCCTTGCATGTGTGTCTGCCTCTTAGTGAAGAGACCTGTTTCTAACTCTCACTCCATGGAGGAGTATATCTGTAGCCAGGCTGAAATCGTCCAAAATATCTTTGCCAAATAATACAGGTCACCAGAATCCCCTCATGATCGCAGTTAATAATCCAAGGCCCAGAACAATGTCTATTGAAGTCAATGAGACATTTTCACTGGTCCATGAAATCCTAGTGATGAACTGTGAGACAAGAAGTCTTCTCAGTAAAATATCAATCCTGTGGAAATATAACTAAGTAGGATTTGATCCAAGCTGGTACACATGTACCTTGGCCAGTAGTCCTTACGAGGCTCCATACTTCTAAGATTAGAATGGATGAAGTCCCCGTACCCTTTCTCTTTTCACTTCTTTGTCATCCTAAAATCTACTATGATTACAGATAGCGGCTATATCTCCTGAGAATTAAACATGACTTAGACAATAGATCATTATAACTCTTCCAACTCAAAATGATGTAATTTATGTTAAAAGGCTACTGAAGATCAACACTGATATAATTATTTATGAAGAACTCCAGTGAAGCTCCACATGATGCCCTCTTGTAATACTGGTTTTCTTAAGTGCTTCAGGAAACTCTGCTGCTAGAACACAGACTATCCAGCCATGAAGCTATGCCAACAGACCTTTTGTTATCTATGTTAATGTCTATAATGGATTTGGGAGGATAAAGCAAACATATCTACATGTTAGACAATGTATCAAGAGCAAAAAAACCCAAAACTACACAGAGATTTGTCTGTATAGTTAGAAGAATGGTATGGCTATAAATGCATTTCTTGAAAAGCCTGGAGACACAGTACTAAAATGAGCAGCTCTGCTGGCACAGCAAAGCACTTTAGTTAATCTAGGAGTCCCTGCATAAAATTTAAGAATAAATTAGACCAACTGTAAATCGAAATCTTTATGAAAAGTCATACTCAAGGTTTGAACTTGTCAAACTCATTAACTGCTTAGACACTTTACCGACTTATAAAGACAAAAGTGGTGTTTTTAATTAGCCCAAAACCACACAGGAATATTCAACAAAAAACTATTAAAATTGTTACTTTTTTTTTACAGTTCACTAGCGCTCAAAAATCTATCCAACAACAAATGATATGCTGTGCTTTTATCCTGTGTAAGTGAGAAGGAACTTTCTACCAGATATTGTCCCTTGTGGCTGTTGTTAATGATGAAAGGCAGAGCTCAGCCTTTCTAGGAATTGCCACATACTTGAGAGCGGTCCAGATGCATGGTCCCAGGCCAACTTCTTAGCAGGCTTCTTGACATCTAGCTCTCAACTTGGCTGAATCCACCAGGCAGCCTGCTTCCAGAGTCTGCAAGGATTATCCATTCCCCAGCTCCTTTCATTTCTCACAGCCTGGGACAGCCCCATTCAGCAGGGAGTGAATGGACAGCCACACTGGGTGTCTTCTCCACATGGAACTCATTGGTCCACAAGTCTGGGCTCAAAATATTTCCTTAGAGGAAACATTACATAAATCTCAAAAAATACAGTTCAGAGAAATACTGAGAAATGTGTCTACTTGTGAAACCATCAAGTAAAATCCAAATATCATGACTCTGACAACCTGACTACAAATACTTTTGAAAGTATGCTTTTTGAAATACCAAGCACATTCAGCAGGTTTAGGAACTGTTGTTTTGTTTTGTTTTATGAGAACCTCAGAATTTTCAATTTTTCTTCTTTTTCTTCAATTTTTCGTCAGAAAACCCCAAATGAGAAAGAACACAGAAAGGAAAAATTGAGGGCACAATGAAGTCATCTGGACATTACCAGCCCTCCGGAAATGTTTAGCTCTGGGATTATTTTTTATCTGATCTATTTTGACAATCCCCACATGCCACAAAACTAACAAAAACTTGAAAAGCCTCTCTCAAAGAAGGTAAAGCAATACAGTTACTAGCATTCAAGTTTGACTGAGACAGCAGCTAAAAAGCATGCTCTTCTCTGCTGAATTTTCATTAATAATCCAAGTTGCTTAACACATAACTCTGGAAGCCAATCTACTTTCTATTTGTCACACTCTGTAGTCCCTAAAATACTGTTATTAACATAGCCTGCAAGACAGTTCACTTTTATCTACAGAAGAGTTGACAAGATGCACACCCTGTCAATATCCTACTAAAACTTCACAGAACCAAGTTTATGCAAAACATTAATGCTCTAGACTTCACTTCTATTGTACACTGTACTTACCTACCTAGCTCTCCAATTCCTTTTGACAAAAAAGAATAACAGGAATTGCCAAAGCAGAATATTTTTAAGAACATCTAAATATAAGCACTTTGCCTGGAAGAATGTAAAGATAAAAACGAATGAATGAGGTAAAACTATCTTCTTTTTACTTGACTGATCTATACAGACTCATGGCTCGGCTGCTTCAGCACTGACACTGCAGATCTATAAGTGCTTTTTGCTCCTCCAGAACAGCAACATTCAGCTGAAGCTCTTGGTGTGGCTTGGGAAATTTTACTCATGTTAGCCTCCTTCACGCAGTCTAAGCTCAAACCATTACCATCATTGAGTCTACAGGAACTCTGCATATAGTGCTGGATAGTTCGGAAATTAGAACAAGCGCAGCAGATCAGATCAGATCACTGCAAATTGGGCCAAAGGGGATCACTTATTGATTATTCCTGCCAAATTCTCTTTAAAGAAAAGAACCAGAAGACATCTTCACTGCAATTGTAGCTCTCAGAGACAGTCTTTTTAGATCAATTACAATGCAAACATATTCCTCCTTTAATTTCATACCCACGCAGTCTATATTAAGTGCATGCCCAGTGGGAATACAATATGAATTTCACATAATTTTCTTTAGAAATATTAGACTTTTCCCTTGAATACAGTAACTACCTTCTCAAGAACTCTTAAAATATATTCATAGATGAATTTTGACTTTGGAAAGTAATTATGATTACATAGTCAAATTAATGTTGCAAGCGTAAAGATGGTATTTTATATACATATATCATAGACTTAACTACTTACACTGACTGAAGCATCCCCACGCTGTATTTCCTCAGAGGCCTTGAAGAGGAACATATGTTTTGTGGCTAACACACTGGGCTGAGGATCAGCGATCTTGTTCCAGCTCGCGGGTCTGACAAGTTTCTGCTTACTTTAGGCACGTTACTACCTTTCATTCTCTCTTGTAGTATGGCAATAGTTTCATCAGGGAGCTCAGCCATGCCCACTGCACTTTCCCAATTAGAATTGACTAGGTTGGACCTTCTCATGACTAGAGCACTATTTATGAAGAAATCTGTTTTGTTCTTGCACGAATTGTAGCTGGCTTGATATTATACAGAGGAATTTAAACTGATTCACTGGAGTACCAGAAACTGAGTCAAAAAACTTGTTGTGTTTTTTATTCAACAGGACGTATGTCACGGCTGAAGGTAAGAACAGCAGTACCGGGTCAGCCCCAGCACCTAGCCCGGTCACTGGCCACCTCCAGCACAGCCGTAAGGACATACCCCAGGAAGAGCGAGACCCGCGCAGGCATGTGATTATTTTCTTGGCTCTTAGCCTCCAACTCTTGTCACCGAAAGTGACTTCCTGAACCATGTGTGGGTTTTATGCCATTTCGTTTTCAAAATGTAGCCACAGTCCGTTCCCTTGCACGCTATTTGTGACCTCTCCGATCACGCCTTCTTCAACTGCTGCAGGGGAAAAAAAAAATCTCCTTTTAAAGTTTCTTTAGCATTTTTATCCTGTGTTTAACTACAGCCATGAGCAGTTATGCCACAGAGCAGTCATTTTCACACTCTGTAAACTCTGATGAACCGGCAAATTGCCGGTAAGTGGTGCTCGGCTTGTCCCGGTAATTTCACCATCAATTAGCAGATAACATCCGCACCTAGGGAGCAGTCCTCTTACGCGTGCAAGGACTGGCTGGAGCGAGGGAGGACCTGTAAAAGCCCAGGGCCCGAGGACACCTCAGGCGGGGCGAGGCCCCCGCCCGCCGCGGGCCGTTACCTGACAGAAGCCCTCGCGCCGCCGGGCGGATGGGACGGGCCCCGCACACTGGCGCCGCCAGGGGGCGCCCCGCGCGCTCGGTGCCCGCCCCGCCCGCGCGGCGCAGCAGCGGCGGCGTCGCGCGCAGCTGCAGGTGCGCGGCGCGAAGGCAGCGCGGCCACGTGCCGCCTCGTTAACATCAGCTCTCCGCGCGCGACAGCGGCCGCTTCCCCAGGTGTGTGTCTGAAACTCAGACACCCAGAGTCAGCAGTACCCTCCAGCAAACGGCCATCCACCGCCTGGGGTGCTGCTCCCCCCTCGAAAACGGTGACATGCTTCCAAAATGAATTTTAAGGTGGTTTTTTTTTTTTAAAGCCTTGAGGACTGAGTCTAAAAACCCCACTGCACGAGTATTGTTTCATTACACAGAAAGTGTCTTGATCTTTCTGTGTTGCTGTCCTGCTTTGCTTTGAGTTAAAGGGTGGTAGCAACACAGCAGCTGCTGTGTTGTAATCAGGTGTGTTGTGTTTCACCTCAGTAAACACTCTGCAAGAAAAAAAAAGGTTTTGGAAACAATACCACAGTTAGAGAATAGCCAAAGAGTTAGAGAATACATATTGCTTCTTTTCTTTTCCAAGAAAAGTTGCTGGAGAAGTTTGAAAGAAAAGTTTGCAAGAGACAAACAGGCAAAAAGGGAAACAATAGCACTGAGATACAGTGGGCTTTCCCATTCAAGTCATGACACACCTACACAAGATCTCACTTCACACCTCCCTCTATAGAAAGAGGATGAAGTTGTGCTTTAGCACACTTTTACACAGCTGGATGAAAGGTTTAAAACCTCATATGAAAATATGTTGCCTCCCTCTAGTGGGTTCTTTTTGTGACCATGTTTTATGTGGAGAAATTGCTTTATAAAGCTGATCAAAAGCAAAGCATCTAAACACTATATATACACTTAAGTCTGAGTTTAAACAACTCAAATCCATGCAGTCAGGTTGTCAAGCACTATGGAGCTGTTAGTGTGCCATATCAGTGAGATCCTGCCAATGAACCTGTGCAGCAAGTGTGCATTAAGAGTTAGAAGCTCAAATTTTGAAGCCAGGGTAGCATTTGTCAGGAAGTGTTTGGGATATGAAAACCACAGTTAACATCTTATTTTTCCTTTCAATACTTGTGTCTTACCTTTATTATAAAGGTGTTACAGAACAATAGCCACAGCATGCCAGTCTGCTAGCAGAGAGGGATTAACAGTGGTAGAGAATGAAAAGGATATAAGCAACTTGTTTACAAATAGTTAAGTTGTTCTCTATTTTTTTGTTGGAACAGTGACACTGATTTAAGAAGACTGAGAGAAACTGCCTCTGGAGGATACCAAAAATACATTTCTTCTGCAAATGATCCCAAGCTTATGCTTCACAAACTCTTGAAAACTGTTTGGAAAACTAAGTTATCACTGTCACTCCAGGAACTTTCTTCATTTTTGGATAGCTGTCCACATAGGGCTTCCATAGGTTATGGAAAAATCCAGAGATCTTTTACCAAACATTAGTAAACTTTCCTTTTCATAGTAGCATTGAAAAAAAAAGTCTCTATCTTGCTCAAATGCRTCAAATCATGTAATATGAACAATCTGCAGCTGTAGATTTGATTCTTTGAACACATTCTAGTTTCCAGCTTACAGCAGAACCAGTCCAAAAAGACAGAAGTTTGCTTGGCTTCAGAGGACCTTACAGTCAGTGAGGCAAATGTTCCTAGATCTACACTTTAAAGATACAGAGTGAAGAAGTTTTACTCATCCATCATACCTTTTATTTGCTAATATCAGTATGTGATCATCTTTAAGGAAGTTGAGGGATAAGAACTGAGGAACATACCAGCTGCRCTTTACAGATTAACAGCCACAAAAATAGAAAGCAACTATACAATCTCTGGGTTTCACAAAACTAGTTTTCATTTTTAACACTTGACACAACAAGATTAACCGCAACAAGTGAGGAAGCTACATCTGTAAAGTGCTATTTTTGTTAGAAGTGGCTAAAAAAGCACAACTACAACAGATTTGTGTATTCGGTGGTTCGATTGTCGATGTCCTCCAAATCATTCATTTCAGGCTCTGTGTTTTTTGATGAAATTGATGAGCCCATTTGTTGAGCTATCATGAGATGCCACTGGAGCATTTGACTCCAGTTCAGGCTCAATTTTCTTGGCAAGTTGTTTTCCAAGCTCAACTCTGCATTTATAAAAGTAGGAGAAGAAAGAAAAAAAACATTAGTGCTAACAACTTACGGTATTTACTATAAGCCACTGATGTTAAAAATAGGTGCCAGTAAAAAGTAACTTGACAGTGAACACTATGATGAATGTTTTTCCCTTCACAAATTACTGTCAAAGTTAATATTATTCAACTCAGTGCCATTCATGAACAACTGGAGTTCTCACAGCTGAACAGACAGCTCTCAAATTACAGGATGTCTAAAAAGAGGAAGTTTTGTTTTAAAAGTTAAGCAGAGTCTTTTCCCCTTCAGTACTCGTTTGTGTTATGCAGCTGCCCCAGTGCAGAATGCATTCAGCTTGCTACTGTTCACTGTGAACATGACATCACTCAGAACACTGATCTGTAGCACCAAGACAATAAACAACAGCTGAGTTGCAGGCCTGGAAGCCTTCCCCAACACTACAGCATGCTATCCAGGAGTTATAGCCACAGACAGGGTAAGAATTTAAGATATTCCAACAGCTGTAAGAAACTAGGCTGGTTCTACAGCATCCCCACATTCCATAGTTAGTTTTGGATGCCATTCTAGATTTTGATGTGTTGCAGTAAAAGCTGTACTTACTCCTATCCCACTCCTGATTTCAGAGTTTATAGCAGATATCAGCTTTTATTAGTCTTCCATTTTCAGTTTTTACTATGATATTTTAGTTAAAGAACTTGCTGTGGTAGCATAGCTCTAAGGAAACATATACAAAGAAATCCTTCAGCCTTTAAGAAGAGAGCTTAGTGTAAACTGTTATTCTAGGCCTGTAGAGCAAACTTTCTCTTCCAAATAACCCTTCACAGCATAGGCAGGTTTCACCTGAAAAATCTTACTCATTTCCCAGYCCCTCCTTCTCCTGCAGAAGTCTTCATACAGTATGTTGTACAGTTAATATTGCTACAGAATCAGAAGCTAATCAGATTCTTTTAGYAAGTCTTCCATTTTTAACAGTGACAAATCCCTTGTGAAGCTGCTGCTCTCCACATGGAGCTCTACCATGAACCTTGATCACAGGTGCAGCCTGCATTAGACCTAGGGCTCCTATACATGAAGACATCTGCCAAGAATGTTCTTGTATCTCCAATATAGGAAAATTAAGAGGTGGTCAGCCTTTAGAGAACAGATGSCATTCAAACTGCCTACTGAAAGTTTCTAGAGGTAAAATAATTCTTTTTTTCCTTCTAGGAAGGAAATTATTTTCCCTTTCTAATTCTCAGAGCACATGTTCAGCCTGCTTGACTATTTTACTCATTATTACTGCCTCTTTTCTGCATTCATAGTATTTTTTTTAAATCAAACTAAACAAAGGTCCTCAGCTAAAGTTGTATCTACAAAGTCATCATGCATGGCTGAGCAAGTACACATGGTGACTTATCCCCAGAAAATCTGTTTTCATTTAAAACTATCCTATAATCATTTGCTTTAAGTATAACACTTATTTTTTCATTGTCTTTTCTCTAAGTCATGACAGATTAAGGAATACCATGGTAAATAAGTATACAAGAAAGATCAAAAGAGACTTACCCCCACTGGTCATAACTGTTAATATCCCAGACAATTCCTTGAACAAATATCTTGTGCTCATACATGGCTAGAAGCAGAAAAAAGAGACATCAATAAACTTTATGATAAAGTCTTAACAAGCATTCACAGATGAGACCTATCTACTTACCAATGATGGCTCCCAGAGTGAAGGGGTTAAGTTTTGTAAACATAATTGAATTGGTTGGTCGATTTCCCTCAAAGACCTTTCAAAACAAGAGTTACATAGTTATCTACTATGCTGTAAAACATCAGAAACTGGCAGTTTATATTTTCCTTATAATCCACATTGGATTATTTGTATCAGCAGCAAATACAAAATCCTGAAAGCTTTAAAGGCTAACAACTTCAACCACGGAATTTTATCATTTTCATGTTTTGTTACAAACACAATGGCAAAAGGTTATCTCCAAGCCCCATTACTGGCTACTATGAGCTATAGGAAGAAGTAAAATGCAAGTCAATATCCCAGGGGCAGCGATGAGATAGCTCATCTTTTCTGAAATGCCTCAAAAGGCTTCCAGATCAGCATGCTTTAGCAGCAGTGCCATTCACAGACTGCTGCACTAGACCTGACAAGGTAGAATCTGTACCACCACCTTCACGCTGTCAAGACAGTAGCACTTGACAGCCACCGGAGGGCACTGCCCCATTAGCAAACTCCATCAAGCAGGCGAACACAATGCCCTCGCCACCACAGTACCTAACTAGAGGAAAGCTGCCAAGTGCCAAAGCCTGGTTACCTTATGGGGAAGAAGCTTCTCCAGAGCATCACCACTCAGTCCTGCCGCTTGAAGTTCCTTACGAGCTTCATCAGCAGTCTTTCCTTTCATCAAAGCCTCAGTTTGAGCAAGGAAGTTGGCCAAAAGGATCTAGCAGGTAGAAGTAAAAACATCAACTCAAGCCACTGTTTCCTTAGCTGGAACAGTGATACCTAGTGCTTGACTCTAGACCGAGATCTAGTCTAGAGTTATAACTTGTTTTTAACACTATGGCAGTAAAATGTGCAATAGTTTTAAACTGTATAATGTCCACTATTGCTTTTTAACTCAGAGTGCCAGGAGACTTGACTACTATTTTAATAGCGCATGTATCCAAAGACAACCAAAACTGTTTTACAGAATCCTGCCCCTGCTGAAACTGACAGCAAGCCTCCCAGTGAGAACAAAGGAGCCAGGATTTCACACACCCCTTTCACCCAGTATAGTCTACACTTTCATCCCATGCTACACCATACGCATGGAAAGCCAGGCGCAAGACTGGTCAAAGGTAACCAACTAAGATGTACTTCCTCTATACGAAGGAAAATCCTTACAGCATACCATATACCAATCCCTACCAATACAGCAGAAGATTTTAGTTTCCTATTCCCTGCCTAATGTTAGCTTGCAAATTTATGTCTGGTTTTGTCCTACCCATTACACTGAAGATAAACTCTTCTATACCTACAGTCGAATGAAACCTTTTCTCTCCTTCTTTTGCAAAGTCATCTTCTAAAACTTCCACCTGTACTTGGCATTACTTGACAAAAAATTACTATTGCACAATTTGAATAGCACTTGTAATCTGAAATCATGACAAGATTGAAATTTAGTGAGGAAACATGATTTTTCTGAAGTATGCAGTAAGTAGTAGACCTGGACATGTTTCCACCTATGGAACTTAAGAAAATTGTTAGACATGGTTCACTGGAAATCCTTAGTTGGATGATACATYAACCTAAAAAAATTGGACTGGTTAAAAAATATCTGTGTGTAGAAGGCTATCACTCTAGCYGTGCTAGTATACTCACTAAATTTTGTCCTAGAATTTAAGACTTGCAACAGCATCTCTAAGGAAGTTTTCATCAGCTCTGAGAACTTGCTTCTTCCTACTCTGCAAGAATTACACTCCTTACAATTCCTGCAAGGAATTTTCTCTCCAAATACTTAATTGTTTAACTGTTTCCAGCCTCAGTAGGCCAACAGGCCACATGATTGATCTGCCTCAAGAACTGTGGCTGTGATTTCTTCAAGAACAAAAATACCACTGTATTACATATAATATGTAATTATAATTTAGATATTTTCAAACCTGTTGTGAATGTTCACAGAGCCTATGTGTATAGTTTCAAAGGGACATTTAGAAATCACGCACACTGCAATACTGAAAAAGCTTCAATACCTTCAGCCACAAGAAAATATGGGTGCCCTGACAAAAATTATTACCTTGTGATGCAAGCCGTTTCTGACTGGATGCTGGGTCTGGACTGGGATCAGAAAGTCACAGGGAATCATGCGAGTTCCTATAAGAAAAGCCATGTTAATAACCCTGCAATGGGGAAGTCTTAGGAAAATCTTCAATTCTCACCCCGTTTTCAGAGCTACTGGAAGACCCAGCCACTTGCAAAAAGTTTTTTTTATTAACAGCAGTGGGAAGTGACAATACAGCTCARTAGTTTCAGCTTTAGTTGACACTCCTTATTGTAGAGTTAAAACCTGCACCTTGTAGCCTTTTAAAGCCACTAATAAAGAGCACCATAGCGATGTGATGCTCAGTTAGGTAAAAGCCCAACCTCTAAGTCCGTGTCAACTCCGCAGACTCTTCCAGCTTTGTAGTCATTCAGAATTTAATTCCAAAACAAGATATTGAATAGTTTCAGTTCACCTTGATGAATGAGCTGGTAAAAAGCATGCTGCCCATTGGTGCCAGGCTCTCCCCACACAATAGGGCCAGTACTGTAGTCCACACGAGAGCCTTTCTTGGTAATGTATTTGCCGTTAGATTCCATATCACCCTAAAAGAAGGGAAGGGCAATATCACCTTTCTTGCAGAACCACACAGTATCAGTACAAGCTTCCATACATACTTCAACTGTAAGGAGTGCTGCTCGTTTATGGAAATTTCATAAGTATAAGGGATATAGCTGCTTAATTTATGGACAACAAGACAATGGAGGTCTGAGGGGAAAAAAAAAAAAATCTAAGTTAACTGAGCAAATAAGCTGATTATCAGCCTTGGAACCAGTTTCTTTAGGCCCTTGATTACATGAATTTAAGTGATTRCAATTTTAACCTAGAAACATGCATTCAGGTTCTAGAACCAGGACAGAAGCATATCTACATATTTGCCTCTTGAAATCTCTACTCTGCCTGAGCCTTACCTGCTGGAAGTAGGCAGCAAAACGGTGCATGTATTGGTCATAGGGCAGAAGGGCATGCGTTTCACACCCATAGCAGTTTATATACCAGACCCCTAGCATGGCCAACAGAACAGGCACGTTCTTCTCCAGTGGGGCAGTGTGGAAGTGATTATCCTATGTAACACAAAGAAAAAGAATTACACTTTTGATAAAGCAATCGTCACCTCTCCCAACTCTTAAATTGTTTTTATTGTTGTTTTGATCCAGGGAGAGCTTCTCAAGCACAGTCATTTTAGAAGCATTGAGAGGACATGGGGAGTTGAACTTGAGAAACCAACCTGCCTTCAGTTATCTTACTAACAACTCTGAGGAGCAAATCTGAAATAGGCATCCCACACTCACCATCCAGTGGGCTCCTGCAAGCAGGCTCTCAAAGTTGTCAAAACCTAGTAAGGGAAAGGTCAGTTTGTATTTACTATTATAACTCAAACTTGATTTTTCTTGTAGAGACAATTGTAAAACAGTTGAAATTCCTTGTAAGCAGCAAGACTCCCAACTACTAATTGAGTTTAAAGTTGCACTTTGACTTCTCCTGGAATTTGCATCCCATAAGYCAGGTATATTTAGTTATGATTAAAGCCTGGACTTCAGAGCAAGTCCAAATTCATCAAACATACTTCAGAAACCTTTGCCTAAAATCCCCATTCAGGCAGAACGAGCAACTGGAAGGAAAACAGAGGCATTAAAACCAGGCTCTGTATTAAAGGCTACATAGTTTTCAGCAAGTTTGAACACTTAGTCACTTAGCCACAGTGGGAAAGACATCCTCAAAAAACAAGGCAAAGCAGGGATTCCTGTGTTGGTCTGAGGAGAAAMAACTGTAATAACATCTTCTCAAAGATAAAGGTTCTCCCCACTTCCCTGTTCTCTTAACAATTCACCTGATTTTAATTTGCTTTATAATTAGGGTATTTAAATCACCATTATTTTCACTAATGAGTAGTTTAACTAATACCATCCTTTCCTGCAAAGCCAGAAATCCTGATTCTTATATGGAAAAATGGAGATGGTGGTGAAGTGTTTGGCATTCAAAGCAGCAGCTCTACTATGGTCAGAAGCCAGCTTTGGGAGATGAAGGATGTAAGAGCAAGAAGCGCAGATAGACTGGCATGTCAGCAGTCTGCACCAAATCTGTCTGACAGCAGAGATGAACAGTTAATTGCAGACAAAACAGTAAGTGTCTGACTGAAGTTTATTTTGCTGATCACATAGGTTTTTCTATACATGACAACTTCTATTCATATCACTCCAAAAACACCAAACCCAATGTTTTTCTTCTAACCTCAGTCTAAGGGAATTCCAGCTTTTATTTAGAAAAATAAATGACATTATGGGTTTCAGACTTTAAATATCTGAAAGAAGTGATGAGGGAACAAATGCAAGGATGCTGAACAGCCTGCTCACCAAGAAACAGCAGTTCTTAGAGCTCTTTGACATTCACTGTGTACTCTTCACCTGCATTTGAGATCTGCATCAGAAATGTCAATGCTATCCGGTAACAATACAACAAGTAGGTGGGGATCAATTTAGAGGGTCTATGTTTGYTCCACAATCAACTGCAGACAGAAACAGCATTCCTGTATCATCAGGCCCCACAGCCAAAAGAACAAGTACTGGGGACAAAAGGAAGTAATGGGAGAAGGAAATAGTTAATGCTAAACAGAGTTCATACACAGAACTGGATTCATAGGATTTTGATGTTTGGTGTGTATGTACTCACAGAAACTAAATACCCTACWCTTAAATAGTTTAGGAATGTCAGTTGCAAGGTCTAATTTTCTACACTGACATGGCTTCAAATAAACCAGGCACTTTTGGCTATGCAAATGACTAAAGAGATGCAATTTGACTATTTGTACCTAAGTATGGGTAATTTCTAAAACTGCGTTTACAGTGCTAAAATCTCAATGTTTCCATTGCATTACAGATTGTTTTTTAGCACAAACATCCAACTACTCAGAGTAGGTTGGGTAAAATAATATTTGCCCCAAATCTGATCCACAATCCACTATTGTTAACACATTCCTTAGTTATATTCCTGAAGCAAACAGATTAATTCTTGGCATTGTTACATCATAGGAATACCTACCAATATGCAGGGCAATGGAGAGACCAATGGCAGACCACAGAGAGTAGCGGCCACCAACCCACTGAAAACGAGATTGGTTTAGACAGGAGACATTCAAGGCTTTTATAAAGTTAAACTTATTCAAACTATTAGGAAATAGCAGCACGTGTTTAGACTATTTTCAGTAAAATCAATATTCTTTCTGGTGATAATTCACTACACATTATACAGCATGGTCAAGGGAACCTGCACCTTACAGTAGCCCCCTAATGAATCCTTAAGTATGCATTTTTGTGAGACTTTAAAGTTATCCCACTTGTCTGATTTATATAACACCTGTTGAAGCAGATACCTTGATGATTCCAGTTCACTTCCAAACACTAAATTTGCAGCTTGTATTAACTGTTTTCCTAATCACTCCTCTATAGGTAGAGCCTGCTTCAACAAGATTATGACACTATCTAGGGAAAGGTAATGCTCTAGATAATAAAGCTGCTGTTTAGAAATTACCTAGTTTGTCAGGCACATAGTCAATGAGATATAAACCAACCTGTTTCTGATTAAGTATAAGGGGCAGGACTAAGGGCTGTATACTTAAAATATGCATCTGCTACAAAATATCAAATTAGGCTCCCATTTCTGATGTTTGACCTTTACAGGCCTAGATTACATACAGTAGACCCCACCAGTCAAATGTCACAGCTTATAATAACTACTTACACAGAGGAATAAGCTAAGACTTGTATCTCCTGTTACCCAACAGCTGATTAGACAGCCAAGAATATAGAAGGCTCCTCTTCAGACCTTTGACTGCAGGATTTTAATGGAATGGCCAAGAGACAAGACTGTTTTGCTTGCCTGACACGTTCTCAATTTGCCTTTAGTTATGAGTTTTCAGATGTTTCAGTACAGAAAATGCAACTACTATAATTTACAGGTTTTGGCAGTTTCCTGACATCTAGTTAACATTTTTTGAAGAAAGTTTTATTATTCTAACAGTTAACATCTACCACACAACATTAGACATTTACTTACATCCCAAAACTCAAACATGTTCTCTGGGTCAATTCCAAAGTCTTTAACTTTAGGCTAAAACAAAAAAAGCATGTAAGAACACCAAAGTAAAACCAACATTCTTAAAAAGCTTTATATCTATCAAATAAAAAACACAAGTTGGGTACCTATTAAATACACAATTCCCCAATTACATCCTCTGTCTTAAAAATACATAGCATCCATCAGAAAAAAGTATAGCTTCATTTCCAGAGATCACTATCACTATTTAGTAGTGTCAAATAAAATCAATGACATACAYTCATTTTCTGATCAATCTAAGTGGCAATATAGTTAAGAGTTGGACTGACATTTAGTTTACATTTAACAGAACCAAAATGGAAGAAAGGAATTTCACACYGCAGCACCTGACAGCCTCTCAATTATGGCAGTCGTCTTCTAATTGCTATTGGTCTTTCTACTTCATACTTTTGCATGGAACACCACATCAGGGTATATTATGCTCATTGTATGCTACAGATTATTCACACAAACTACCTGCATCACTTCAGCACTTACTTGAGGAGTCTAGGAGAGTAATATTTGTTCATATAACTGCATTCACACACAGTTAAGAAGTTACAGGTAACACTCATTAATAACAGGACAGGCATTTCAAGTATGAGAGATCTTGATTTCAGATTTAAAGCTCTAGCAGAAAAAGCACAAATCTATAATGAGAGTCCAATCTTGATACAGTTCATTACTCTGGAAGTGTTTCAGTTCTTTTCAGTAGAAAAAATATGCTTCCTTTCAAGAGGAAGGCTAACTATTGGTATTCAAGTAATGGTGTCTTAAAAGATAGGCTTCCTTACCGGATTTTAAAATGAGGCTATCTTAAAGGTAGATAGGAAAATAATAAAATAGATTTGTTATACTTACACCATTGGTAGACAAGGCAACAAAATGCTTGGCCACAGCTGAAGGCTTAGTAAAAATAAACAGATTGTTAGCTCTAGAATGCTAATTATTTTCATTTCTGGTCAAAAAGCTGATCTGCTACCATTTACACTTAAACAAAATACCGYTGACTATCATCGGTTATTTTTGTGTTATCAACTTGAAATCATCTTATTCACATTCAGCGTGCGATTTGGCAGCATGCCTGCCAGAAGATAATATTCTGATAATATTCTCATGAAGCCCTCTGGAAGCAGTCACTACTTAAAACAGCACATTATTTCCTTATGAGTATGTTATCAGTTTGTAACATCACTAACACCACTTTGAAGCAGATGGAATTTGTTGTACATACGCTACTCTTTCGGCTAGGGTCAAAAGTTCAAGACAACTGGAATTACTGATAAATCTCAAGCTCCAGATTTAGAYTTTGGTATTTCAGTAAGTGTTCTGGTGAACAAAGATGAGTTGTCTGCAACAGTAGTGTAATGAGGAATTTCAAAGCCCAGCTTTCAAACTAAGTACAGCTACCCTGACTGGAACAGGTTAAAGACCATCTTAATAACCTGAGCAGGCAGTATCTGCTTTTTTCTTTTAAAGATTAGAAATAGGAGAGAATGAGCCAAATACAAGGTTTCTATTCATAGCACAGCCATCTGCCATAGAAATGTCAGTATATCCATAGCTCCAACCATAGCTTCATTTCTAGTTTTAAAGATTTGCCAAGAATTGGAAGGTAATGCCACATAAACACCATATTCTTTGTTTTTCATGTCAGTCGTTCCACCAAATTATTAGCCAGCTCTAAGGTAAATGCTACACTCTATTACTTAACAGGCAGGATTTGGGGGAACAATACATGACAATCAAACCAGTGGGTTTATCACTTCGATCAGACATAATAGCCTGTCACTAATCATGAAGTACTGAAATGTTACATGTATAGCATTTGCTGAGCTATACAGCTTATGTTTGGGCAGCTGCTGGCTCTGCTCCAAAGCACACACAATGACCCAGGAGAAACTGCACAATAAAAAGCTGTGGCATTCTGTTATGTAACCTAAACATATAAGACTTACATCATTAGCAGCATGTAAGAACCACTCTTTAGCCGTTTCTGCATTGGTGATAGTTTCTTGGGTGGTGAAAGTCTGCACAACATAAAACAAGGAAGTAYGTAAAACACTGTACTTAAAAATTGAGACAAGTTCAGGCTGCTAAAACATCGTATGTTCCAGATAATCAGAGCAGAGTGATTCTAGATGTTCATAATAGACAGCTGATGCCAGATTTCAGCAAAAAAGCAAGCTTATCAATCCGGTAAAGATTAGTGTTGCTAGATTTACCTATCTAGTTTTAAACTAGCATATATCTGGAACAGGAATAATTATTCCCCATTTCCTACCTTCCCTCCCCCAAACCTCGAGACTAAAATTTTCTACTTTAGTCTTTCACTAAATATGAAGTTTTACCATACAACTAAAAAGGAACTAATTGAGCATCAAAACAGGATAACCTAGCTGGATTATCCTCCTGTTCTTCAATTCTTACTTTTTCATGTAGGAACACTCATTTCTGCTAAGACACTCACCATAATTTTGTTTTGCTGATTAGAGGAAAACATTTTCCTGCTTCATGAAGTGTGCACAGAAGTTCAGTCATGCAGTTTTGCAAATATCTACCACCATTCTGATTTACTCAACCATCAAAACTTAGTTTTAAGGATGGACACTAGATTCAACCTACTCTCATCCATCTCCAGAAATATTTCATTATGAAACACAAGCCTGTTACGGAAAACAAAAAAATGCCATTCATCCTCTTCCAAATATATCCAATTATCTAACTACAGTCTGACAAACAGAAATTGAAGTGTTACTCTTTCAATTTGGCAGTCTTTTAAGCCTTTGAACCGTGATCCTTGAACTCAATTATTCAAAGTGACCATTAGTATTACTTTGTGAAGTTTCCTTATTACTCCACAAGTTGTTGCTCGGCTGCAGTATTGCCAAGATAAGATAATGAGCACCACCACAGAGCATGGCCAGCATTACACACATGTTCATTTGTTGCAGATTCTATCTTCAACAGCAAAAAGGTTCTATCGTGCTTTACAAATGAAGGCAACCCAAGTTACATAACTATGAAGTTTGTCTTCATCAGTTTCCTCTGCTAAGACAGAAGCATTCCTCAAAGCAAGATAGCAGCTAGCAATTATGTTTACAGAGTAAGTTATTAGTAAGGCAAGACTTAAAAAAAGGCAGCTACTAAGTCTGTATTCAGAAATGAGTGGCATCTTATAACCTACCAGCAGACTACCTTTACCTCTTTGTAAGTAAAGCGGCTTAGTATTTATAGTGCTCAAGGAACGCAGCATTTAACTTATTCAGGGGAAGATATTTTGTTACTACCCTAAACCAGAATGAAGATTCCTAAACTACATGCAGTTCATTAATACAAAACATTAATGCAAGAAACAGAACACTGTTAACAAGTAACACTGTACTTAAGATAAAGGACCAAAAGTAATCTTAAATAAGAGTAATGAATGAAACAACAAGATCTTGAATTTCAAAGAAATAACTACATAGAATCCTACATTCCACTCACAGAGAAGTACCGTAAAATAAACTTCTGTGAATAAAGCTTAAGCTTGTGTTGACTGAGAACTATACCCTAGAAAACATGAAATTGCTCATGTGTCTTACTTGTTTAGGTTAAGTCATTTTAAGCACTTGACTTCTGGATCCCTAAGTATTTCAGTAACAACACAAGTCTGTACTGCAAGTTTAGGATGAATCACAACAGGCCTGTTCAGAAATAGTCCACACTAGAAGTCTCTGATCTAGAGATCTTCCTGTGGACAGATCTCTATTCTGACTGAATCCTTYGCAGTTAGAGAAAGTCACACCCCAGTGCTTGTATTAGACATACCTTTGATGCAATGATGAAGAGCGTAGTGTCTGGTTTAAGCTCAGCCAAGGTTTTGGCTATATGAGTACCATCAATGTTGGATACAAACCAGACACGAGGGCCTCCCTTGGAATATGGTTTCAGGGCTTCAGTTACCATCAGAGGGCCCTGGATAGAAGCAACAATTAGATTTTATCTTCATTGCAAGCACRTACACACGCAAAAAGATATGGAAGATGTATAGAAGTCAGGAGCTTACCAAGTCAGAGCCACCAATCCCAATATTGACCACATCAGTGATTGCCTTTCCAGTGTAGCCTTTCCATTCACCACTACGGACCCTCTGTGGCAAAAAAAAAATATTGCAATGACTATTTTATACTTGCACTAAAGTTAGTGATTCTAACACTGGAAATAGGCTGTGTTTTCAGGCATTGTTGCAGAAAGTCTCCAAAGACAACTTTCAAGCTTCTAGACTTTAAAGCCTCAAAGCTACCTTCTTAGCCAGACATTTGGTTATGTCTAAGATAACACTTCATTAAGTGTTAGAAGTCTAATGCACATATTTAAAAAACACACTGCAAGATCAAACTCTCCTTTTGTGTGGACTGCTATAGCATTTACAACAGAGTGTTGGCAAAGACAAGAGGAATCAAGCTAAAAATGAAAATTTTGGGCATTAAACTATTTGCAACAATTATTTGAAGCTGAAGGGGTTCTTTAAGTGTCTTTAATTAGAAGAAACTTCACTAATTAAACTGGAAGATACTAAAATATGAATAAAACCATGGAGATAGAGATTTATTGGCAAACCAAACATTCAAAGAGCTTTTCTATTGTATCTATGTTTTGCATTAAGATTTATTTCTGGGCTTCACCTTAACAGCACATAGTACAGGTTTCTGCTCTATTCTTGCTGTTTTAACAATTACTGACAGTTCTGACAAACAAAATTACAATCATGAAGTAATATCAAAACACTGCCTTGAATCTTGTCCATAATGTACCACCTATGCATTAAATCTGTTCTAATCACAAAATGAATCTCTCTAGTATCATGCACAATTCTACATACATTCCCCAATTCTAAAGCAATTTTTCTACAACAAATCACCTGGTTATGCTGATAGTTGCTCTCCTTCCCTACAGATGTTTAAGTTAAAGCTTTTTGTTTTTCCAAACAGAAAATCCATTTTTAGTATACATCATTCCTGTAGTCTGTAGATGGTGTTGCCATACTTTTAAAATCCCATCTGCCTAAGTTAGTCGACTGAAACAAGCATCTTTGTTAATCTTTCCAAAGGAACTGCTTAACATGATTTTTATTTTGCACAGAAGATACATCTGCATGGAAASTGATATTCACAGGCTCTGACGATTGAAACCATCTAGCAATAAAGAGGGTGGCACCAGTGAAAACTCTTGTTTTGCACTACCAAAATCTTAATCAGCTAAAAACTCTACAGTGGAAAACAGACCATTGAATTTCTGTGGCCATTCAATTCTTATATTATCTGAAGAAACTACCAAATTCAGACCAATTAGTGTCAGTTATTGTGGTTTTGGTATTTATCCACTAGGAACTGRACATAATCCAGGCTCATTTTGTACAGGTTAAAAAGTATGAGTTGGCAGTGATACTGGCCACTACCACTTGGATAAGACTCACAATAGCAACCAAGCAGGTCCAGCTCCTCACAGCCATGTTTAAAATGCACTAAAACTATTCGGGGAGCTTTTACTGATTAGTTTTATCACAAATAAATTTGACTTTGTTAGAGTACTCTATGAAGTTCTTCAGAGCATTTCCTCAACTGATCTGACAGATGCCTACATTTAAAAGATGTAAAGAATCAAAGAACAATTAATGATATTTGAAGATAATAGTTAACTGCTGTTACAGTTGTTTAATATTAACTGTTAATTATTTAACTAGGGAACAAAAAAACTTTCACACTGCTAAAGCTGCAAGCAGAATAGAACCATAAAGGAATCTGACCTAAAACCAGAAGATCTTTAAGAAACTATTTAAGTAGAGCATAATTGAATTGCAAGTGAGCTGGGAGCTTCTACCTCTCTCATGATTTTACACAAATTTTAAGAGGCAGTTTCTACTTGATAGAGTCAAGTAGTTGAAAAATTAGCAAGAAGAAATAAGGCAATATTTGAATGGTACTTAATGATTTACAAGAATTMTGAAGTAAATGCAAGATTACTGCTAAAAGAGCAAGATCTAGAGAGCCCATTAAAGAAAAACCCAACTGGGAACAGAGAGAGAAAAGCAAATCATACTAAAACCAGCTCCAACTCCATGCTTGAGCCAGAACTATTATACACCTCAAACAAGGGCACAATAATTCATGTGAACCAGCCTACTATCAATGCTTCCCAATACACATGTAAGAACCTGACTGGGTATAGAACAAATATATGGAAAATAAGCTACGGTGGTACTTTATACCTGGCAGAAGTGTTTCATTTTGTCCAACACTT
Organism: Oceanodroma leucorhoa; assembly: GCA_030449065.1. Classification (NCBI taxonomy): domain Eukaryota; kingdom Metazoa; phylum Chordata; class Aves; order Procellariiformes; genus Oceanodroma; species Oceanodroma leucorhoa. The sequence goes on along the minus strand of JASVER010000007.1, from coordinate 10,484,086 downwards.
TGTTTACTTCTGGAACAACATCCTTCCCATCTACAAGTATTGGCACATTGGAACGATTTCTCAGCGCAATATGAAGCACAGCTCGGTTCTGAAACAAGAAGGGAGAAAATCGATGAAGCTATTTCCAAAGTATACTCAGGGGCCTCGGGTGCCTCATCCAGAAGGTAGTACAATCTTTAAGACTTAAAAATCCTTTAGATGAACTGGAATTAGTAGAGCAGTAGTTTGCGTGTGTATGTGTACATACACACTCATCACCAGTAAACATATAGCTTGTTTACTTTGGAAAGGAAGCTCAAAATCCCTTGAAAAGCATTTAATGATTGAGGTTCARAATTCAGCAATATTCAGTACTCAGCAATCTTTATTTTGGCATGCTTCAGGTATACAAGGATGAAGTYGTGTCCTATTAATGATGATACTGAAAATCAAATTATAACAAGCAGCCAAAGTTATTCTCTGGCATTTTCTCAATTATCCTGAGTAGTCCGTTTCATATAGGAAGAGACAAATATGTATTTAAATGTTTGACAAAAAAGGAATACAATAGCCACATTATTCTATCCACTGCCCACAATTAGATGCTCTCTGAATGCTTGCACACCAGATACGTAGGTGGTAGTTGTGTTATGAGGAAAAAAAAAATCTGTTAGCATGCACCATATTATATTAATTCTCCACAGTCATACACAAGTCAAAGCACTGAAATCTGGCCTGTGATTCGCCTGTTCAGGAGCTTAACAGCTTTAATCTAGAATGAAGGAGTTAGTCTGCTCTACCTCATTGTTCCTTGCTACAATGAGAGGCATTGTGAGACAAAGACAACACAGACAATATCAACTGCCAAGTTATGATTTAAATACCAAATGCTAATTCAAAAATCATTGAGTTTGTGGTTACTGATTTGGAATACGAAAAAGCTCTTTCAGTTGCTAATTATCAAAGTGTACCCACTTAAATTTGGGGTGAACAGAGGCAATTTTTTTTGCCACACTCAGCCATGGAATGGTATTATTTGGTAAATACTGCTCACTGTCAGGCTTGAAGGAAGTTTTGTCTTGATCAAGAGAAGCAGTCATATTTGACCTGATGTCTACTGTTACACAGAAGTATCTTCTAAATATCAGGCAGGYTATGAAGACTGTCCCCATAATGAGTGGTCAGATTGAGTTACCTTGTAACGCACTGTCTTTGTGCCATATCAAGCTGCAAGTTTTAACTCATCTGGGACAAACACCTGGCAATGACACACATGGTTGCACTATAAAGAATTTCTACATAGGCACACACCATGCAGCCAATGCCTGCAGCACCAAATACAGTCAAGACTTAAATACTTGAGACAAATAGCTAAAAAATGTTCTACATCAGAGTAAGATTAGTGGACAAGTCAGTTCTTGCCATTAAGCAGCTCCCTTCTGTCTTATGGCTTTAGGTTTATTCAGTCATGCTSTTTGASAGCATCCTGTTTTTAAGGTCTCACRACAATTTCACATTGTCCACATGCTCATATGTGGACAGAGCCAAACCAACTTGATTTGATATTCTATACAAACAGAACAAAATTAAACAAACCAAATCTAATTCCAAGTCAACTTCTGACTGTAAATGAGAAACAGCCTGATAATGAAAAAGATGTTTCTAGACTCATCATGCAGGTAATTGCTATGTAAAGTTGCTATATCAAGACAGTAGCAAAATAGGGAGCTAGCAGCAGAAGCCAAACACATCACAGTTTAATATTGCGTTTAAGTTCTTTCTGTGAAAATTGCATCCTTTTGAGAAGACTTCAGCTGCTACATTTGCTCTCATGTAGACAATGAAGAGTAGCTCCATAATATATGGTCAGAGATGGGCTAACCCTGTAATAATTTGTTTTCTCAGATATTGCTTCTCCCTAGTCTCATGTAACACAATCTACCTCCAGGTAGATTTAAGACTTATCACCCTCTTTTCCTGCTTCCTTTTTTCACTAGCTAGAATTACATCTGTGAATTGAAGACATTAACACAGAAGGAAGAGGAACCATTTCTCCAGTGAAGCTCTATCTGTTTCTGTCTGTGCACTTTTACAAACATGTAGCATTCACAAACAATACAATGTCCAACTGCTGAGTTATTTTAAGCAAACGGCTTGTGCAACAGCTAAATCAGTCCATAACCAAGTCAAAGGAAATACTCATTTCTGTGAATTTACCTCAAGCATACTAAATAGCCTTAAATATTTAAGGCAGACTAATAAATCACACTATACTGCAGAGTTTCCAGTTTTCATCCTATTTTTAACTTCAGAAAAAAGGTACAGTTGGTTTTCTGCATGTTTTAGTGAAGATTTAACCAAAATTACAACCTTCAGATCTACAAGAGGAAGATACTCATCCTCTTACTGAAATAGATAGCTAATTTCCCAAGATTGTTTATAGTCTCTACTGTTAAACGTACCCAAAGATAAGTAGCATCAACAACCCAAAGCAGAAAGTCTTACACAATCTTCACTAAAACTTTGTAGGCAGTTCACTAAGCTTTATGAACACTGACATTAGGCAAAAGCATGTAAGGGATACCTGGAATGCAATACTCTGCTCCATGCCTTTTGCAAGTTCTAACTCATCTTCCTCTCTACAAAAGAGGGAAGAGAAGACAAGAAAAAAATATACCACCAAAATCTCTAAAAAAAATTAAGATGTGTTGAATGAAGGACTGAATAGCCTTATTMACACACATTTTCTGTTTTGTCAGAGCTGTAAAAATTTCTCACCTAAGTAGTGCAGCAAATACTACAACCACTCAGCATTTCAGAGTAGCAATTAGAGTAAGTTTTTTTCAAGACTTCTCTTGCACAGATGCATGAACACCCATAAAATATATGCACAACTGAGGAGAAAGAACCATGGACAGAAATAGCCTTACCTCAGTGAAGTTGATCTTCTCTCCACTGAACATGCGCCCTCTGGCACTTTCCACACCCCTTGACTTTGCCTGAGAAATGTAAAAATAGATTCCTCTTAAAAATAGTAGGAAGTTAACATGCACTACAAAGGTCCAGTTACATTAAAGAGTGTGAACATTTACCACATAAGACAGTGAAGCAAAAATTATTATATTAGATTAAAAGACCCACTAGATTCTAGCTTAAAAATTGATTCTCCTGTTTTAAAGCAAGTACTTTTATGCAGGCTATTTCCTTAAGAGGTTACACAGTAACATGTGCTGAATGACCAAGATGCAATGAATCCATCTTAATTACTCAGTTTCATGTTGATACTGCTACAGGATTCATTAATGATTCTTTGTAGCAGCTTAGAATTTTTTTTTTTTTTTTTAACTGAAGAGTAGCAAAAGTAATTTTGCTACAGCTATTTTTGCTAGTTCTTCCCTTTTAAAAAACAGTGTCCTATCTGATCTAAGCCTTTGGTTGAGCCAATAGTTAAGGAAGGGTTATAAATACAGACACCATGCTAAATTGAAGTTAACRACACAAACTTCTTTCTTAAAATACATCCAACTGCAAATGAATCTCAAAACTAAGACTGCATGACATATGAAGTATTGTTTCAATTGCAGGTATAGAAGACATCACCCTCTTTTACAACTGTATATGAATCTCAGTTATTTTACTGCAGACCTCAATAACAGCGCCACATGCCAGCTGGCCTGTTACACAGACACAAGAAACAGATCTGTGTTTGAAAAATGGCCTTGTACCTTGGGGCTAAAGGACAATGCAAGACTTTGAACAGAGCCAAGATYTGTAAACAGATGCCTTTTAATTTTGATGGTCTCTCAAATTCAGAGCTAAATGTATATAAGCAATGCTAGAATAACCAGTTGCAGGTAAAAGTTAACTTTTTTAAAAAACCAAACTATTTGGTTTATTAATTCAACATTTTTAAAGAGTTACCAGTTCCATCAGCATTTTCATCACTTCTTCTGTAACAAGGTTCTTCGAATAATCCAGTAAAATATCCCCATGATCAGTATTCAGAGTCAAGCTGTCAAAACAAACAGGTTGTTTGCACATTCCTGAATAGTGACTGTTTTAAGCAAGACAATGATAACTCCTCTACAGATTAGTATAATTAGGATTCCAATTATTTTGTAAGTTAGTAAAGATGACCTGAGGGACCGATTTGCCCCACAAGTTTCATAAAATGACTTACCCGTGTTTTGTTTTAATTGAAGACCATGGTTTTCAACAAGCTAAATTACAGTGTCCCCTTTCTGCTTGTGAAAGTCCAAATACAATGAAGTATATTTAATGCACAGTTGGACAATCACATTCTGTTTTCACTGAGCCACTAGCATTCCTCTAGCAATAATTAAGCTTTTTACCTATGATATATTRGGAAAAAGCTACCACATTCTTTTGCTGCTAAAAAATCAAACTGTCTTCCTACAGGTCCTTTCAACAAACATAGTCATTCTTTTATATGGAGACTTGCATAAGCCTGATTTAAAAATCTATACAACTTCATGTATAGAAACATTTTGTCAACTACTATGCAGAATTAAACCCTATTTGTGCATGATGTAGTCTCACTGTCCTCACTGACTCAGTGCAAGTCTCCAAATTAACTAATTCTCATCTGAAAGCTATAGCCTAACACTTCAAAATACAAGCACTTTTAGGTTTACATCCGAGATGAAACACAGAAATGGTAGTCCAATAGAACTCAAGTGAGCCTGTTTGTACTTACTAGCCTTATGTTTATGTGAGAAGTTCTACAGTCCCTCTAGTCTTTTACAGCACAGTTTTCTACCCATTTTTCTTTGCACTAATTTACAGCCAAATATACACATTGTATACACAAGGCATACTGTAAGTAATTCAGTAGGCCTTCTATAAAAGCACAGAAGGCCTTTTATATCTTGCTCTCACTTTTGCTCCACATGCACAAGCCACAGAAAGTTGCACACATCTAAATTCTCAGTGTTTCCACATTGTTCATGATCTCCCCTGCTTTTTCTTTCCCAACATTTGAGCACAGAAACATGCACTGTTATTTTAGTGACCATGTATGCCAGAGACTTCACAAGGACAAACCATGGCATAATTGCTATTCCAAACATGTGTAGTATGACAGAGCAGGCAAGATTCTGCAAAGGAAGAATGGAGCTGAACTTGCAATAACAGTAATAATCAGCAGGGCCTAGGCATTTGGGTGGTTTCATTAACTTGAGGAAAAACACAGTAACATGTCCTTTTTCTGGTCTTAAAATACAAGAGACACTAAATAAGGAAAGGAAGGAGTCTTCAAGCACAATCTTAGATGAGTGTTTCTTTTATAGGCGAGAACACAAGGCAAGCAAGGAAAAACAGTATCAGTACTGTTAATCACCCTTCTCTTCAGTGGGCTGCAAACAGTAATTCTGAAACCCTGACCATCCAGCACAAGGATACCTGGAATATGGCTAGCTAAGGAAAGGACTGTTACTTCTCACCTGCCAAATTTGCTATTTATTGATACAGTACATAAAAAAATAAGAACAAATCCTGCAAGTCTTTCTATTTGAGATTTGATGCAATTTATTTACAGACAGGTCTCAGATTTGAACACATTCCACTAATGATACAGCAAGGCCATTAGTATACTAATACTTCTTCAGTTTAGAGAAGTAGAACTCTTAAAATCCTCTTCTCCACTTTAATATAGAAAGATAGTCTTTCCCAGTGTTCTACTCCATGAACAYGAAATCCTTACAATCTTTTTGTTATGTTTACCTGATACATGCCTTACCTATACAATTCATTGTTATTTTACTTATATTAATAAAAATAAATCTCATTAGACCTAGAAGACAAAATATCCCATAAAATTCTCTCTGGATTCAAATCACTACTCATTTGAAGAAACTGCAGAAAGATGGCATCCCAAGACATTCCGTGCAAAAAAGCAAGCAATGGCTACCAGATCTAAATTCCCACACATAAGGTGGATCCCACAGCATGCAATGTAGTCTCATCTTAAACCCTTACACCAAGAGATCCACCCTTTATTTAAACGTAAGCCCAAAACCCTGCAGCTCAGTTGCATTCTGCAATGCAGCAGCTAATGGTAGCACTGCCCAGGTGGAACAAGARCCTTGTCACGTAAGCCACATCCACATTTAAGTGATGCAGCCCTTAATCAGAAGGTCACCTGCAGCATCTCAGAATGATTTTATCTCCCATCTAAACACAAACTAAAGCAGCTGTATGCAACCCCTAAATGTATTATTACGCATGGATTCTCTGGTGGCATGTTTTCCATTTAGATTCGATGCTCTTTCTGATCCTTCATAATGGACAAGCCAACTAGCAGGAGTATAATACTAGTGCTTTATATCTTGCACTAGCTATTTGCATCAAGAGTACCTTAATCAGCATCCAGGTATCTATTATCTGCTGAGTTTTATGATGGCTGCATCTTATCAGTTCTAACCCCTTCAAAACTCAGAGTTTTTCTAGTGAACAACCCATGTTGTTAAGACCCACTGTTCATACCAGACCTTCATTTGGGTGGCAAAGAAAGCCAAAGGTGTACCCTACAGGTTTGACTATGCTCCCAATCARGAAAATAGGATATACAAATTCCGAGGAAGAAAAAAGGACAACAGGAAGAAAGGACCTTCTATCTATATTTTGTAGGACACAATCAGTGAGTGTAAGGTTCTTATAACAACATTAAATAGATACTTGTGCTCAGAGATAAAGTATTCAGATTAAAAATTATTCACACAAGTCTGAAATTTCTCCAGAACCAGTACCAGGAAGCACTTTTACATGGGCATAAGTTTCTCTTTTCCTTCTAAAGGAAGAGAGATAGTCAATGATTTTGTRATAATACCTGGCAGAACTAACTGAAATGTATTCATAAAGATTAACTTCACATGAGGAGAGAGGTGCAAACTACAGAGGGGACCTTGTGGCCAAACCTCCAGAYTGCTTAGGCTTTCAACAGATGTTAACTACCACCATCCGGCTGATCTGGCTCAAAGTGGCAATCAGTGAGAAGCATACAAGCAGATCTGTCAAACTAACCCAGGCTGTCAGTTCTGCAATTGTATTTTGCTATGAGGAAGTTCTCCTGGTAGTCTAGAATGCATTGGTTTATCAGGAAGCAGGACTGAAATCATTAAAAGAAATGATTAAGATAGATTAAGTAAACTTAAAACACTTCAACTATTTCCTATCCTTTYGGGCAGTGCAAAAGGACATTAAGTTGGGCAGCTATTTGAAACAGATAACCTYGGTAAAGAATGTTTCACAAGAAAATCTGATAAACACATTCTAGGAGACACAATGACTACTTTCAGCACRGAGGAAACATGTTAGAGATGAGTATGTGTGCCTGAAACAACCGTTGTCAAATATCTTCTCCTTGGTCAACTGTACACAGTGACAGTGTAACACTCAAAAAAAGTCTGAGTATATTACGCATTCACAAGAGCAATTAAATACAGACTATTTGAGACTGAGAGAGTATATTTTACGGTTAAAGTAGCTTGGATAATATTAAAGTGACAGCCAATGAGATTAAGACGCAGTGCTATCCCCAATTAAGAGTACGTGCTTAAGCTATTCAGGAAGGGACCTTGTAAGAAACCTCTTGATTACACGTTTCAATTTATCTAGTTTGCTCCTGCTTTCCTTTGTTCCAAGGATGTTACCAAATTCAGTCTCTTGTGATATACTGGAGATACGGAAAACTTGCAACCAGAACTAGCTCTATTAGAGAAGAGCTAGTAGATTTGTATAAGTTCTTTAACAGTACAAAAAGTCCTGTTAGAAAAAGCCAGATGAAGTCAATACTCCAAAAATTTAGCATACCTTTTCCATCAATGCAAATGACATTTTAACTCTTGTATACTGGTATGCAGGACTCCATATGCGACATTTAATTACAATTTAAGAAGTATCTAATGAGCTCAAGAGSAAATAAAAGTCACTTTACCTAGGACACTAACTAATGAAAAGCTTGATACATGCAACAAGTCTCATCTCAACACTCGAGAACAGAAGCTCACTATATCTGTATGACCCAGGCTCACTTTAAAACTCAAGTCAAGGATGCACCCACATAGTGTTAGACTTTTCAGATGGCTGGTATAGTCCAACGATGTAACCACACACAAGACTTCTCAGCACAGTCTCCAGTGTAGAGAACACATTAGTCCCACTTTACAGGATRGAACCGCTGAACGTTATACTGCTTCCACTTCTTACTTCCTCTAGCAAAAATAATGTTGCRATGCATTTTCTGCAACATGGATAGCATGAGGCAAGGGAGGGCTAAACCTGCTAAGCATCCCCGCCCTTCCCCATCTCAGGGCAGGGGTAGGCACCGCCGTACTACCGACAGGTAGGGGCACACGGACGGATGGCTCCTCGTGATCTTATCACGGAGCTTATCGTGACTAAGCACAAGGGTGCGAGAGGCTGAGAAATGAAGGACCCACAATGCCGCTGCGCGAGCCGCAGCCCGGCGCTGTGCTTCCCGGCACGTACCCTGCTGCAAGGATGAGTCAAGGACAAGCAGGCACGGCCGCCCTCCTCGGGGGCTGCCGAGGAGCGCCCCCCCCGCCCGCCGCCCGCCACCCGCCCCCCGCGGCGCGGCGGGGCTCCCGCCCGCCTGCCCACGCCGCGCTCCCGGCAGGGCGCTGCAGGCCCCGGGCGCATGTGCCCGGCCCGCCATCGGCCTCCGGCCGGCCGGCGCGGCTTCAGCCAGCGGCAGCCGCCGTCCCCCGGCCCCCCCCCGCACGCCGGCGGGAGCGGCAGCAAGCAGAGCAGCCGCGCGTATGCGCGGTGCGTCCCCGCCACCGGGCCGCGCTCCCTTCCGGGGGCCGCACGGGCAGGAGGGAGCGGAGCGGGGCGACGCGGGGCTCTGCCGGCCCCCGCGCAAAACGCGCCCCCGGCCACAGCTCAGCCGGGAGAGCGCACCCCTCCCTCCCGCCCGCGGCGAGGCCCCRGCTCTCCGGCAGAGCCCACCCGAGGGAGGGAGGGAGCCAGCCCCGCACAGCCTCGGGCCCCGCACGCGGAAGTGCCCGGCGTGCCGGCAGCCTGAGGGCCCGGCGGGCCGCGGCGGTCGCCGGGGAGAGCAGGGGCGGCTGCTGCCCCGCTCAGCCGCGGGGGAAGGCGGGCGGGGCCTGCCCAGCCTCACCTGAACTTCTGGAAGCGATCCTTGTCGGCCTCGAACAGCTGCCGCAGAACGAGCTTGGAGGAGTTCGCCTTGTGCCACTCCACCAGCTTCTTGAAATGGGGGTCRCCGGAGAGCGCCATGTTAGCGGCCAGGGAGGGCTGAGGCGGACGCAGCTGCCCCACAGAAGCGAGCACGGCAAACGGAGCTGCTGCTGCCGCCTCCGCTCTTATAGCGGCGACGCGGCCTCCTGCACCGGCCCCGCCCCGGCCCCAGCCCCCCTCCCCTTTGCGGGCCGCCCCGCCAGACGCTGGGATTCCGTCCCTGCGGTGCGAGCGGGAAGGGACGAGCGCTCAGCCCGCCGGCGGGTCCCTGCGAGGGGGAAGTGGTGGCGGCCGGGGTCGGGGCCGCCCGCGTGGAGGTCCGCAGCTGGGCGTCGCGCGGGGCGGGCAACGGTAGCGGTCCCCGCGGAGGGGTCGCCGGCCCTCGGGGGCAGTACAGCCCACCCCAGTCGTAAATGCCGTGTTGAGGGAAGAGCGGTTTTCCCGGTACGGGGCACCTGTGCGAGGCGGCGGGCGCAGGGGACAGGCGGGAGCTGGCGCAGCGGTTCGGCAGACTCTGCCTCGCCGGCCGCCCTGCTTGCCCGCCCSTCCCCGGGCAGCCGCCGCAGTTGTGTCAGGGCCGCTACTCGCGTAGGTGCGTAGGGAGTTGGCCAGGTTAAAAACAATGTCTCTTCTCGGGGTTATTTTTATGGTGGGTCGGCCCCACGGCCTGGTTCCGCGTGGCGCAGCCCAGCTGAGGGGGACGAAGGGCTGGGGCATCTGGTGAGGGAAGCACCGCTCACTCTGCGGTCCTAGCACCAGGCCTCAGGGTAGGGATGTGGCTCTGAACCCCAGCCTGGCATCCGCGCCACCCTGAAACCCGCGCTAGACATCTAAACCCTTTTTTGCATCATCTACCCGCTACTTCAGATGGCCCCTGCACGACATGTCGGCTGCTCCGGTTTGCGCTCTGAAAACCTTGGCTTCCCCCCCGGCCATTGCATAAGGAGCTTACACGCCCGAGCTGCGGTGGCGGGGGCTGGACGTGGCTCTTGGGCGGTGGCACGCTGGCTCTGAAGGCAGGCCAGGGCAGGCAGGCGAGCAGCTGCACTGCTCTTCGGGGTAAAAAAAAGGCTGTTCTGGGCATAAAGCAGGATGTTGTTTAAACACGGGCATGTGAAAGAGTATGTAAATTCCAGAGACTGCACTCTGCGGCTTAAGTGAATAAATCCCAGTGAAGTCATATTTTAATCACCTAAGCCCCTTTATGGATATGGGCCTAAATCGGACTCGCAGAGCATGAACTTGACTCAGATCACTAAAATCACAGCCCAAGTCTTAAGCAGCAGAATCAGCATCTTTTCTTTGCTGCAAACCAAAAAACATTCTTACTTGATCCTCAATTACATCAGCAAATGTGTACCTCTAGTATAGTGATAACAGACTGTCTAAAAAAGGTCCTTCCTTACCTCACACTTGCTTGTTTCTAAGGTTTGCTTTTTCAGACTTAATAATAGGCCAAAGCCTTTTTCTTCAGCAAAATAAATCTTAAATCCCTTGATAAGTTTTAATTTTTTTTACATTTTTTGAGGCCAYGCTCATCCCTGCCAGTCATAGGTTTGGGCAATTTCTCCAAGGCAAAGCTGCTTCTCTCATGCTGCCTGAATCTACCTGAGCATCCATCAGTGCGTATGGTTCCCTGCATACCTTCATGTAAGGAAGGAAAATGAAATGTCAAGTAACAATTGGACTATGGAGTTGATTCCACAAAGCAGCACACAAGTGCCCAGTAAGTCTTTAAGAAGCCACTTAGGTCATCATGCACACTGCTATGTAAACTTTACACATCTTCCTTCCTTTTCAAGGCCTTTAGGATAAAACCCTCAATGATCCCAGACTCCGGTTCATAGTCACGCTGTAACCCAGGATGTAAAGTTCTTTGGCTTAATAAATATCTCGTATTAGTCATAGGGAGAGAACAAATATCCTTTTTAAAATGTTAACATTACTGATAGCATTTGATAGTCAGCCATGAAATGCTCCTGACTCACCTGTCTGATTTTTCTCAAATCAGGGCAAATGGGATTTCATGAAAGTGGTCTCACCACATCCCTACCAAATCTAGGGATCCCTTACCTACACTTTTCCTGAGTTTCTCTCCTGCTATCAGCAGTAGTCATTGTTCTCAGAGCACCTTCATCTCTTTCTACTGATTAGCTTCAAGCTGAAGGTCTGCCATGTATACAAATTTACATTCACTTCTCTTGCAGCTCCTCCCAGCTATCCTGTTGTTTTCTTAAATGGTGATGATGTTGCAATTTTGCTTCTACTTTCATGCTTTTATTATTTCAAAATTGGCAATTCCCCTGTCCTGCCTTTCACTGTAAAACTGGGGCRGTATCTGAGGTGTCACTCTCTTCACATTCAGGATTTCACTGCCTCTTGTTACATGACCTGCTAAAATGTCTTTCAACAATTCCTTTCTTAAATCCTTATTCATTACTATAGTTATCTTTTCTGGCCACCTCACTTTTCCACTTCCCTTCCAAACTACCGAACCACAGTATAGCTCTGTAGCTTCTTACTGCTCTGATCATGCAGCAATCGTGAATCTTGTAATTGTTCTTTTCCTTTTCATACGAAATTTGAATCCCACATCCTTATGCAGCACAACTGCCCAACTGTACCTCAGTCCAAGTTTCAGCACAGCTCTCTCCAATTTTTTTTTCCCCTTCCCTGTCTTTTTTTATCATAGTCCTTGCACTATTTGAATTGTCTCCAAGTCCTCCAGATCTTAAGCCTTGAAGATCTTCAAGTTTATCCGATCCAAACCCAAAGTCAGCAGGATTTCGTTGGCTTCACATCCCAAATCTACAAGCACTCTTCTCATACTTAGTTGTATCTGTGCAAGAATGTATGAGCTCAGGTAGTCAATAAGGTAATTAATGTATTAATTCTAGTTCACATGGACAAACTGTGACTGTAACATCACTGCCTTGCTACCAATTCCACGTTCTAAAACGCTGATTTTGTTACCCATAACTAATATGCTTGCTGCTCACATAATGTAAATTCCATTTACTTTCTTTTGTAACACTTTATGCTAAGATTTTGAGATGTTCTCTCTCATTTCATTAACCTTAAAGTTTATAAATTATCTGCCATCATGTTTTCTTTTCTTAGACCTCCTCCTTTGGTGCCTGCACTTTCTTACTTTCTCTCTTCTTTCCCTCAGATACAGGGTACACATACCTCAGGGAGTTCTAGAGTTCAAACTATTCCTGCAGCAGACTAWGCAAATTTTATGACATATGAGAAAGATATCCAGGTCAAAGTCCTAGATCTAATCTTTAAAGACTACAGGATGAGGTTTGTAGCTGTTCCAGGAGTTGCTTGTCTCTCCATAAGCTGTGCAACAGCTGACCACTACAGAGACAGTAAGGCCTTGTCTACATTGAAAAGACCAATTGGTTTCATTGTAAAGGGCAGAAGGAGGATTTGGACCTGGGAGGTTTAGCAGCTGAGACAGCTGTTTCTCCGACAGCTGATAGCTGTCATACCAATTTCCCTCAAGATTAATTTTAAGGCAGCTGTAATGTAATGGAAACAATAATGTAGAGTCAAGGCAAAACCTTAAACTAATGGAAGACAGATAGTGTGAACATAGTGGTGCTTCAGCTCTTGCAAAATAACCGGCTGCAACACATTCCCATTCCAAAAAGGCCAAAAGCTATCATAGCAAGGGGTGACACCCTTTGGGGCTGAGAAAGGGCATTTTAGTAAAGGATATTCTGTAATTGATGGAGATCAATTTTGTGACCGATAGGGTACAATGGTGGATTTACCATTTTACAAATGCCAGCCTCTATTAACAACAGCTGCACAATGACCTACTTATAAAAAAGACAAGTGAAAATTCCATTTTTGAAGACAGCTGCGTAGAAATTAGTATTTCCAAATGAATGTGGAGAGCCTAAATACTACTGCCTCAGGCACTTATGCCAGAAAGGTTAAGTGGCACATTTAATAGATAATCTCTATGATTAATTCATCAGAAAGAACCAAATGGCTAATTTCCCCTAATTGAAATTTTCTGACATGATAAAAAATGTTCATATATAATTCCACTTCCATTTAAATCCATTGTACTAACTTATTTTATTATATGAAAGCAAACAAAACTACCGTCTTGAATCCTGCTTTCATTTTACACTAATGAAACAAAAGACTTCAGTGGCCACAAAGCAGTAGAATGGATTCTTCTGAGGACTGATAATAAGAAACGGGACCAGACTTTCAAATCCAGTCCCAGGTTTCAAACACAAAAAAGGAGCCAGGTTTGCAGACTGCTTCACAGCCATCAGCTTTTGGTTTTCACAGTGGGAGAAACCCAAATGCACACTCACTTCAGTGAATTGGGTGGAATAGGGCTCACTCAGATCAGCAGAGAAATGTACTTTTTATGAGACTGGAGCAGGCTTCAGGAAAAAAAGCACATAGCAATCTGAGGTCAGGACTGACTGTGTCAATGTACTAGTTCTGAAATATTTGAGCTGATCGTCTATATCTACATTTTCAAGTATTTATAATAAATTTAAGTGCCCTAAATTTTTAAGAAAGGAATGSCTTGCAAGGAGAGTAATCTTTTTACTCAGACTGTGACAGTCAGGTACAAACTCTTCTTCAGATCTGGCACAGAGAGAAGAAACTTCATGCTAAGGATAGACAGGAAGAAATTGCTCTGAATTTAACTTTGCTAGGTAAATCAGTTAAACAATTTGAGCGAAAAAAAGGGTACCTGGCATCTGCAACAGTGGAGGAAACTTGCAAGGGGAGATGCGGGTCTTATACAGAACAGAGAACAGCAGTTACCCATTTCCTTTGGGCCATGAGGTAGTATGTATGTGGAAAATGTCAGTGTATTGTAAAATCAACGTCTCCATTATTTCCATGTTTTTTCTGCCCCGTCATTTTTGTTCCTGGGCTTGTCTTTTCAGAATACTTTTAAAGTCTTTCTTGATGGTCACGACAGCAATCACAGGTGGTGATTACTTTGTTTAAGGCTGCCACTGCTAATCCTTTCTAGGTTTTATCACTTGTCTATTGGAATTAATTTCTGTATGTAGTAATTGTGTGGTTGTAGTAATTGTATGGTTCATATAGTCCTCATAAGGACTTTTGGTTCACTAGATAAAACAAAATTTTGGAATGTGAATGTTTAGGAAACATGGATATTGATGGATCTTGTGCAGAGGYATCAGATCTTGAATCCACCATACAGATTCTTGGCACTCCTGAAACTTGCTGCAGAGCATCTCAGCTTGGCAGTGCTGAAAAAGTGAACCTCTGCGTGGTTCTCTGAGGGTTTCCTAATGAATTGCTGGAACTGGAAGTCCACACTCCTGATTCCAGGTCTTGCGCCATATCTTTTCTACTAAAAAGTATTGCCGCTGATTAGATTCCTGATACACAATCACTTCTTGGCTAGAAAGTAGAACTGTGTTTTTAATATGCTTTTTATCTGTCGCAGGTTGTACAGGTTTTAAAACTCACGCAGAGAAATTTTGCAGATTCCACTCCCTTCTCTTCCACTGTCGGAGGGGCAGGGTGGATTCTTAAATATTCCTGCTACAGACCTGCCTGGTCTTCACAGGCTTTGCCCTGGGTCATAGCTTCAGGTGTGGAAGAGAGTCTGAACAATCTGGGCCAGAGCTGGGAGCCAGAGGCCCCCTGTCCTGTCCAGCCAGTTCCCCAGCAATGCAGCAGCACAGGGCAAATGCCCTGCAAAAAACGCAGCCTCTCGGAAGCAGAAAATAGGAATAATCTACACCAAGTCAGTATGGCAGTTCATCGTCCAAGGCTTTGTAGCAGTTCTCCTGCAGCGTTGCTAAGCAGTGACCAACAGATGGCAATACCGCACCGAGTATTCGGTGTCTGTACGCAGTCCTGTGGGCTTCCCCCTGCCCTTCCCAGGGAATTGCAAAATGGTTACTACCCTGTTTTAAACTCCTCTCGTAATGATGTCACACAAACATAATCGTTCTGAAAAAAAAATATGAACATCACTTGTTTTGATGATCATACACAGAGGCAGYGCTTTTCAATGCCATCAGTGGTGGCCCATCTCTTTACCCATGGTCATGGGAAATTCGGTTAGTTTCACTGGGGGTTCTGTTAATCAACRTTTTTGAAAGATGTCACCCTTAATATACCAGAGATTTGTTCAAAGCACCAAATTCATTTTTTTATACATGTAAAACTCAAGTTTCAAAAGTTTGAAATTACTTTTTTTTTAATATGGCATCTTTTTCCTCTTAAGAAATAATTATGTGGGCCAAAACCCCCGTAACACAGGCATCCTAAGAATATTAATCGTACTACGGTGGGAGAAAATTTCCAATTATGTCAGAGGCATGGTCCATAATAGAGATATTTTCTGTAAGTATCTTACTGTTATGAACAGCTTYTCTGCTATGAAAAAGGGAGCCAGAGTATAAATAAGCATTAAGCCACCATATTTTAATTACCTGGCATTCTAAATTGGGTAGTGGCAATAAAGTTTAAAACAGAGGTGGGAAATGCACCAACTTTCTCAGAGACGCAAAAACTGTTAAAACTAGAGCTTTTTATATTTGCAATTTTACTAAGTAAAATATTAGTTCTCTGTGTATTAATATATTTATTACTGATCTGGAAAGAAAGCAAAGTTCTGAAAAAGGAGCAGCAAAATCTGTAGATGACAGGTTATTTATACTGCGGTTAGAGAGGACTGCAAAGAACTTCAAAAGACCTAATTACACAATATCACGTGGTCAGACTGATGGCAAGCAAAACTCAATTTTGGTAAGTATTGTGCTATGGAAGGAAAGAAGAGAAGTTATTTATGTGATTCACAGCATTCTAAAAAAATGTAGCAGCTTACAAAACAAACTGAGGTCATGTTTAGCTGTGGTCAAAACAAGTAAACAAAATGTTGGGATGCATAAGGGAAGTGATAATTAGTTAAGTTGGAGAATGTTAGAGAAATYGATATTGATATCTTCATCTGGAAGAAAGTGTAATGATACAGGCTGCAAAGATCTCAGTAAAGGATACAGCAGAGCTAGATGAAATTAAAAGCAGGATGAGAAGAATGTCCTGGGCCAGGGAAAAGGCAAACTGAAAGATGTTTAGTTTTTACGCTTAAAACGAAGCAGGCCTGAAAGGCCTGTGATTAAAAAAAACATAAAAATATTAATATTACAGAAAAGGTAGATTTTGAGCTTCAGTTCTTGCTGTCCTCTAACAGGAAAACATGAGGAAATTTGTTGTGAAATGCAATAACAACAATAATAAAATAATAGAAGCATGTAATTATATTACAAAACTTATTGTTAAGGGAAATCATTGACACCAATGATTTCACAAGATTCAAAAAGAGATTCAGTGGTTAAATTGTTACTAGTAGTACTCAAAAGCAGTGATTTCTTTGAGTAAAAAATTGTGGTAAGTATATGAGAATGCCATGCTTCAGGTTTYTAACATTCAAAACAGATTTAAGATCAGGTTGTGATCTAATATGTACAGCAGATTATTCATTACCTATGRGTCTTCTACACCTTCCTCCAAATCATCTGCTGGTGGCTTCTGTTGGAAACAAGACATTAGGCTAAATGTATATTAGCTGAACAATTCCTATACCCACACTGCRCAGAATTCCTATTGTGAGTCATATTCTGCAGTGATCGTATTCTTTAATTATACTGAAATCACAAATAGATTTCAGCAAGCCTGTGCAGAGGTGCATTTCGATAGACCTAACAGTGGCTTCCTAATTTGCACATTATTTACCATAGTTATAGCAGGCAACTTTCTGAAACAAAAAATATTTAAGTGATGCAAACCTTTACCTTCCTGCAGAACAGCCAACAGTGTCTCTGTTCTTTCCTTGAATATGCAACTGCTTCAAATCCTTAAGAACACTGCCTGGCTTCTTAGCCATCATATTTGGGCTCCCAAGTGTCCAACACAAAGCTTCAGGCTGCATTAACATCCTGCTTTGGGTACGACTGAAGTTGTTCACAGTCTCTCCCAAAAYCATTCCTGCTCCTTTTGGGCTAACTTGATGGAAGATCCATGGAGATCACTACTGCACAAGCAGTTAACATCTCTGTAAATACCTGATAGGGAATACACATGGGAGAGAACCCCAACCGCATCCTTTCTGAAGAACTTAATAGTTCCATGCTTCAGTTATCAGCCCACAAAATGACTTTAATACTAACACTTTACATGAATGGTAACTAGTTAATTAACATTTCTTAAAGTCCTGAAACCTCAGATTAATAGTGCTCTGGAGTATAAAGACATAATATTATTTCATTGAGCATTTGTCATTTAAAAAGCTCTGTGCCTAAAGCTTTAATCAAACTCTGTAAGATGAGAGCAATTTCCTTTTTGTCACATTTGGGTCTCTTGTCTCTGCTAAGATGCATGTGTAGTTAAACTATGTATTTCGTTTGAGAGGAGCACAGGTACTATTGTTTATATGATCATGGAAGCCAAACCCAGCAGTAGAATCCTACACTTGAGAGAGGTGTATAGTTGTTTTAAGAGTTATTTTTAGAAGATATGTTTCCTGAATTTACAAATTGTGACACYATATCACTTCTATTAGCACAGAAAAAAATCTCCTCTTCAGTTAACTGTTGTTTTGCTAAAGCTGCCAAGCCACAGTGTCTCTAAAATGTCTTGGTTTTAACACAGGCCGCTATTTTTTGTTATATGAAACAATTACTGGCTACCAGATTTAAATCTGTTTTGGTAGCATAGGAATACATTCATCTTGGGTACAATTGCTCTATATGCAATGGATTTTAACAAGGCAGGAAATTAATTTATAATTTACCATTATGTTATACCAAATACTACAGAAAGCAAGGGTATTCTTTCGAATAACAAGCAAAGAACTATGAATTTTCAGTGATGTTCACTGCTACAGAAATAGAGCTACTCATGGTGGTCAAGAACACTTACTTGAATAGTACAAAATCACTTCAGATATTTATGTGTGACTTGAGGCTAAAATTTCATGGTCAACTGGCAATTGTGCCATAAATTTTAATAAAGGGACACAACTGAAAACGTTGAGACACCAATGACTTCAATGGCAATAAAATCAGGCCCCATGCAATAGTTGTTTTCAAGCTGCAGATGACACTATGGAGCATCAGACTGCTTACCTGGACTTCAGTTTAGTGTCCATGCAAAAACCCTTCTCTTTTCCAAAAGACCTCTGGCAAAAAAGATAATACACAGCAGAAGATTGTTATTCAAGCCTCATCATCTGGCTTAGCACATAGCATCAAGAACATTACTGCACATACAGTGCAAGAAGCAGCGAAGTCTGAGGCTGAAGGCGTGGTGGGACYGCCCCTTTCAAAAGCAGCCGAGATTTCTGCTCAATCAGAAAGACTGCATGATGATGGCCTGCAATCATCCAGGTTCCGGTGGCTAAACAAAAGCAGCTCTGAGCACACATATTCTTCTTGTGTATTCTGGGAAGCCAACTGCAGGCAGAAAGCTTTTTCTGCTTTTTTGTGTAATCAATACTGACAGGTAAATTCCTTAACTATTTTTAGACATTACATATAAACTTCACCCAGTCTCTTGTAATTCAGTGTTTCCTTCCTTTCACAAGCAGAGAAGCTGAAATAAGATTTTTACTCTGAAAGGTGATTGGAAGAACAACAATGGTGCCTCCTCTGCTTTTTATATTACATTTGGTTTACATTTTCAATAAAGATCTATTTATTTGCTAGTTGTCATTTAATATTAAAAGTTACTATTGCTGACTTCAATATGAAAATGAACAGAAATTCAGGAAGCACAACTAATAATTCTGCTAATGACGCAATGGCCAGGAAGCTTACTCTTTCCTAACTGCATTAGTGGTGTCACACTAATAAGACAAACTGACAAGAAAAATACTCATCTAAAARGAAAGCAAGCAGATTTTTTTTCATGTAGAAGGATATCAAAGTTGTTAAATTATGTATACTTTTTGATTATATTCACAGTAAGAGCACTTGCCAAGTTCACAGAGGAAATCATTGCGCAAGCCTGGTTGCAGGTCTGTGATCCAGCCATCGTTGTCTCTTGTTTTTGTAAGGTGAGCCAATCAGTTAGGTAAAACATGGTTCCGCTGAAAACAATGGGAAATTCATTCTGATGTTAGTGGRATTATGTCAGTTCCCATAACTATTACTTTTTCAGGTAATTGTTATATTTATTATACATTATATTAGCATTTATTAAATATTATTATAATTATGTGTAATTATAATTATATAAACACTACATATTGTACTTATTTTGCACATATACTATACAATAGAGAGGATGGGTCTTAAAACATACTATTTAGAGAAAATGCTACATATTTCCAGGTTAGAAGTACTTTTCACAATGGAAATGGTTTAATACAGGCATTTAAGTTACTTTGGTTTCTAGAAAAATACMTTTTTTACAGTCATAGGGTCTGATCTACTCCCATTAAGTTTAGCACAAAGATTGCCGCTGATCTTAAAAGCAGCAGAACTAAGGTCTCAGAAGATATTCTTTAAAATATACTTTACTACTTTAAATGTTCATCATTGCTGCAGTGAATAGCATACATGTCTGAGGATTAGGAATTTGCAGTATCAAATAGGAGGTGACTTTAACTTACGCTGTTTTGGTAGTGTGCATATTAATTCAAAGTTCTAGCAAATTCCCTATGTATGATTTTTCGATTGTAAGTCGAGTCCCTAATGGGAAGCAAAGACAGCTTTAAAGTACCATTCACGTGTAGTAATTCTTGGCAGCTGACCCACTAAAGCAGAGTTTTGAGACTTGTGCTTTGCACCACTATCATTTCTGCGACTAGTTTCCTTCCTCCCCTCTCAGTGGGGTTCCTGCTGGGAATGTAACACACATCACTGGAGTACGCAGTGATGTGCCAGSCTGCATCTGCTACAAAGCAGCCTAAAAATAAAACCCAATTGAACAATGCCATTTGGTGTACAGCAGCACACAGTCTAGTAACGTAAACCAGGCTGTCAGCAAAGATAAATGATTGTTCAGCTACGTGCCAAACAAATCCCGGGGTCTTAAAAAAAAMCAGAAACAATCCTTTCATATTCATTTATAAACTTAATCTCTCAAGATATATTATTGCAATTTAATGAATTTGCATCAGTTAAAGCATAATGAGAATGTCTCATCAAAATTTACTATTAATATTTCAAGAAATCAGCCCATCTTGCAGCTTGTTTCAGTTCAAGGAAGTTCTCTGGTAACGTAGATTTTGTTTCAGAAGATGTCTACCCTTCAAGTTGACAGTTTTTCCTGTGCGTATCAGATAAGCCCAATTCTTTTGCCATTATCTCTCTTTAAAATCCCAGTTCTGTAGACTGAATCTTTTAAAAAAGATCTACATGTTAATGTTGTTCTTTCTACAGCTTMTGTTTGAAATACCTGCCTGTATTTTTTTGCTTGTGTGTATTATCAGACTCCTTGAATTTAAAAGGGCATGGTCATACAGAGGGCACAAATGACTATAATGCAAATAATTGCAGGCTCTTAAGTTACACATACAACTTTGTACCTCATCCTTCATGCTACCGTACAATTTTGCAGGGGGGAAACTCTCCAGATCTTTGCATTTTTGAGGTTTTCAATTTCCTATTGAATTGGATTTTGAGGATATTTACAAATATTATTCTTAATTCATAAATCTGACGTTGAAACAAATGCCCACATTTATTTTATGTAAAATGAGAGTGGAGTTAGACACAGAGTAGAATCATTAACTGCAGGCCCTGGGCCTTCAATGAGATCTATTATTTAAATGGATCTCACTGCAAGATCAGCACCATGATTTTTAAAATCGTTAAGTAAAAACATGACTGAAGCTAACAGGCTTTAAATACCTTTTGTTACTGCTACTATAGTTATGGCTGGAAATCCCCAAATTACATGTATACCATTGTACAGCTGGAGAAATGAGCTTTACAAAGATTTCTGTTTATATATTTTCAGAAAAATGATTACACACTCTTAAAAACATAGGGTATAAAACCACTACAAATTGAACTTCATTCTTATTATGTACTGTGCTGGTTTGCCAATTCTACATGCACAAAAACCATGAGAGAGAGTGTCCCAAAGTATTATGAGCTTGATTTTCTCAGGAAACCACGATTCCTAGAATTGTGAGATGAAGCAAAACATGACATTGCATAGAACTTGCAATCAGAAGGACAAAATTAGCAACTCTGAAGACTGTCAGTATGCTATTTAATCCATATGAGGAGAAAACCACAACCCCTGTCAGGGACAAATGTGTCTAATCCCCAAATCCTACTATTCTGAAACCATCATTGGGGTCACCCTGTCAACATAGTCAAGACTTTGTTAGTTGGAACAGGGGTCAAGCTCACATGGGCAATTATTCCYGGAAATAGCAAATCATGTTACCTCAACAGCTCTACAGATTATTTGTTCTCTAGAAACAATATTGAGTAGATTGGGAAATAGATGTGCATGCTGTACATTTTAGCTTAAGAGCACAATAATAGAAGTTTTTCACTACTTATTATTCACTACAGATTATTATCTGATATAGTCTCTGTGACAGGACAGAATYGTCTCCAAAGTTGTCCAGAAGAGAAAATATTTAGATCTACACTGTGTCCCCAACTCAGAATGCTATTTATAAGCCCTAATGCTACTGCAGTTTATTTACCATCTTCTTGTATTTGTAGCCTTCGGAATGGTGAAAAACAAAGATAAATATGACAAACCAACTCTGTGTATTTTTATCATATCAATCTTYGTAAAAACAGGTAATTCATTTATTTCTCACAGTATCTGTGGTAACAATTAAAGATAAGACAAATATGTRTGTGTACCTGTGCATGTACATATGCGTTTCTTGGCATGTTTTAAGGTTGTCTTTGAGCTGGATAAAAACTGATTACAGCTAGCATTAGTGAAATATCAAAAATGATGGGCTTATCACTCTCTATTACCTTTATTTCATATTGAGGCAGCATGTATTTAGCTTACTTAGAGGAAGTTAAGCATAAGATACTTTATTGTGATAAATTCACAATAGGTTCTCTTACTAATTAGTTCCCTTACTAACTAGGTTTTTTATTTCCTATATGACTATGCATTTCAATCTCTTTTCTTCTCCTTTTTCTTTTATGCTAAACTGAACATCTGTMAACTACATCACCATGTCTGAAATATTCTCCCATTAAAAAGGAAAAAGAGTATACTCTGTATCCTGTTATTTATTGCCTTCTCATCTTCCAGCTCTTGGAATTATAAAGATCCTTGAGATGTATATACAGTGTGTTGACACTCAATACCACTATCAAAGCTTAACTTTGAAWGATCTATGTCATATAATTTCCCCACTCTAACTCTTGGAATTCCAAAATAAAACTAACATATACAGAATCCAACAAGAGAAAACAACTGATGTATAGAATTTGTATGGCCTACAGAYTGTTTTACTACTCCCTTATCCTTTAGTAACTGTTGGCTTGATGTTGTGTGCCTAAAAGGATCTGAAGTATATATGTTTGGGTTATAGTATCTCGATTCATCAGTGTGAAATTAAAAAAAAAATGCACCTGTAGGTACTATTTATCTGCTGCTTTGAATTATTTAGCAGTGCACACACAAAGCTGAAAATCTTTCTTACCTTCAAACCTCAGTTGTCAGTTGCTACCACAGGGCTGTTGTCTCACGATCCCTTGTGCTGACAGATACCACAACTTACACAAGAGTTGCATACTGCATACATGCAGTTCTTGTGGGACTGATGTTTTGTTTCCTGCCTCTCACACCAGCGAGAACTGTGATCTGATAGGCTGATACAGACTTGGTAGCTTTTTATCCCTCCTTTTACAATACTGCAATTGATTAGATGTCATG
Organism: Oceanodroma leucorhoa; assembly: GCA_030449065.1. Lineage (NCBI taxonomy): Eukaryota > Metazoa > Chordata > Aves > Procellariiformes > Oceanodroma > Oceanodroma leucorhoa. Next base: position 10,460,962 of record JASVER010000007.1, on the reverse strand, counting down.
CAAAAGAGCTGGGAACCACAACTATCAATTTCAACAAAGCTAAACACAATTTATATTAATGACAGATGGAGCCATACCACAGTAGAAAGGTTTGCATGTGTCTCTTGAAACAAGGAGGATGTAGAAATTGAGACAGGGGATGCAGAGAGCACCTTTAACTAGCCCACTCAGACATAAAGGGCATCTATCTGCCTTAGATGCCCTGGTGTATTTGGAAGAAAGGATCTAAAACTATTGTGGGATGCCAGAGAAATAACTTCTGGTAGCCCTTAAACTTCAAGCAAATGAATACCCAACTGAGGAATTTCTGGGCTGTGAAAAAGACAACAGTAAAGTGAACTGTAAACACTGTGAGACCTGCTCCTGCATCCTTGGCATGTGTCCAGCAGTGCAGGATATTTGCATCTAATAACACAGCCAGTTGTATACTATTTTGGCTGAGGAGGTTTAAAAAGCAAGCAAACAAACAAAAAATCACTGTGCACTGTATCATCACCTTTAGCTTCGTGATGAGCAGAGTGAGCTCCTCAAACCTGTTGTCAGATTTATCAAGGAGAACCAGGCCCAGGTGGTGGACCACAATGCAAGCAAACCAAATACACTCTTGGCTGCAGTTACAGAGGAAGTATGAAAGCACTAGAAGCTGACTAAACAAATCAAGAACCTGAAACCGGCCACTGAGGTCAGCTACGTTGGCTTTCCTGTTGGAGCCAGAGCAAAATTGTACTCAGCCAATCAAGCACTGCTAGCTGCACYGGTCCCTTGGAAAGCAGACAAGACTGGGTTGCCAAGTTTTCATAGATAAGTCCCACTCTTCTCTGTCAACATCCTAAATATCTTCTCAAGCATAGGACAGACAGGTGGCCAAAGCTCCATCATGGCCAAAGACTAGCTCATAGGCATCTCACATTTCACAATGTCACCAGGAGACCTGGACTGGTTTGGATAAGACACCCAAAAGAGGCTCTGTATTGAGGGGTTTAGCAAGAGTCATTTATGAAGGAAGCTTTGTTAGTCTCATATTTTGTTGTTCCTGAGAAATGCCTTCCTGTAAGTGGATTACTTAAATCCCAATCCCAGTCGGGGCCTTTGAGTATTTCTGTAATTAATGAAGAAACTCTAGAGAAAAGACTAGTTCATTCACATGCCACGCCTGCATCAGATCACAGCTTTATCTACTACACTTTTCTGTATGTTATCAAGTAATTTAGCAAAGTTTCAGCCATGAGATATTGGCTTACATGTTTCTCTGTTATCCTTSTGTTCAACCTACTTTCATAATTCCACGTTCTCCATTACAAAATTATGCCTTATTTGGCAGTTTTCCACAATACAAAATAATSCTTATGGGCAAAAGGTAATAACAGTACCACTAAGGCAGCTGAAATTAAGTTGCCTTTGTTACAGTGCCCTAACAGAATCTACGGCAATGCAATAACATTCTGTCCCCTGTCAGTCCTCCTGCAACAATCGGAGCTACCACATGGAAATTCTTTAAAACTACCATTTAGGCTTCTTTCTAGACCACTTTAAATATTTATATATATCTTTATAAACATATATAATTTTTGTGTATTTATATAAACATAAGTTAAATAAACAATCTAAAATTCACCATCCATATGGTAACATGTTCACTACAGACTACTAAAATAAGAATTATGTGTCCAATAAAAGACACTTAGTAAAAAAGTCAAATTCTGTTATCTGAAACATAYGTAACACCTTATTGCAATCAGCCATACAAGGCCAAACAACCAAAACATAATTTGGCAAGTAGCCCCTAATTTCAAACATTTAGTAGAAGGGATACTATTTTTCTATACCTGTTTATAATGTTCTAGAATTAATTCTAAATTTTGTTTCCCTTCTTAAATAGTGTTTAGACTCTATTATATTAGAAGCCCTAAATACCCTATTAATAAGTTGGGTCAATTACACAGAATGACATTTTACTCTTAGTCACAACCTTACAATGGAATATTAAATGTCATATTAATTTCTAAGTTAAAAAAAAATCAGTCTAGTTCTCATTCACACATTTACAGCATATCTGTTTTACACGATCTTCTAAGATCTAGTATTACAAAATGTCAACAACAGTTCTTTGTGTCTCTCAACACTTCCATACTTGCTGCCTACTTCAAACAGTTCTAAGCCAACTGCTAATGGCTAACTAATAATGAATTCATAACCATTTGCTACTCATCGGAATAAATTTTTTAAATATAAAAGCTTCTCCAGTATTTAGATGGTCATGCAAAATCTTTTACCACAGCTGGCTGAGAAGTACATTTTTGTGGTTTTGCAAGCTGATTCCTTTTTGTGAAAGTTTTCAAGAAAACAAGCAAAATGAGATCCCAGACATCTGAATCACCAGACATTCAAAAAAATTACACAAATGTTTAAGTAGTTGACTTCCTGAAGCAAAATATGAAATGCCAATAACCATTTTGTGCATGTAGTTGGGATTACTCCATTCCTGTGCCCATCTAGCTGGTCACAACAGGCAAAGGATTTATTTCAGAGTCTAGTCCTCCATTTCCGCACAACTGGAAGACAGTTTTTAAGCAGAACAGCAATTTAAAAACAAACACATCTTCTCCTTCATCTCTGGACTGGGACACTGACCTTAAAAATATCTGAAATTCTTCCACTGCCTGTAAACAAAAATGGACTGCAGGCAGTCATGATCATATGTCACTCTTACAAAACATTCTTACTCGTTGGCTACTTTTTGGAAAGGTTATTTGCTGCCAATCAAGTGACAAGTTCTGCTTATAATAATGGTGATGACATCAGACCTGTAGAAGAGAAGATTAGTATGGAGAGTCTAAATATATAAACTAGAAGGTCATGGGACACATCCAACGTCAATTGAAGTCAATGGCCTCCATTCACTTAGATCAAAACTGGACTGATCCATGTAGGATTAAGAGATTTATATATATATATATTTATTTTCCCTATAGCCAGTATCATTGGCTTGCAGTCTAGGATTTTTTAAGGTGACCTGGATCTTTGGTTTGTCTGACAAGAAAAGGTGATTGTCCCTATTTTTATTTTTATGTGGCCATATATAGGCAGCCGTGTTCACTCTTTCCAAAGTGGGACTTGCCCTGTGGAGGTAACGGGCAAGAATTTTTCCAAACAGCAGGCTGGGGGCTCTAACCACGCACTTCTTTTGCCATTTGGTAGTGTTTACAAAGAAGCTGGGCAAAAGGCCAATTCTCATTTTAAGCCTCAGGTTGGACACAATGGTCGGTCAATGTACTGAGGGGTATAAAGCATAGGTCAGCAGCTTTCCTGTCGGGCAGCAAATAACTAAGTTTCACTTGTCTGAAATAGGATTTTAGTTGTCCAGGGCTGCAGGACAAAAGGACTGTTCTCACCCTGACAGTTGGAATGGATGATTTGTGAAATGTATTTTTAGAAGCCTTATTTGCCTACGTGTATGCCTGCATTGTCAAACATTCAGACAGCAAGAGCAAGTTAGGCTATGAGCCATGAGGACTGTGACATACTGTAMAAACTGTATAACATATCTAGATCTAAACCTGCATTTTCATTACTTCTCAGCCTCCAACTGCAAATACACATTCCAAATATTAAGGCAACACTACTGCTGTTCTTCCTGTACTTCAACATACTATCACTACAGCATTCACAGTAATTAGTAACCACAAAGGGAAAATCACTGCTGATACAATAGGACATTAGTGATCAAGTCTGTTTCCCAAAATCACCCTGGTTTTCCCCACATTTCCTTTTCCTAAACGTACCTCTATCTGATTAACGGAAACAAGAATCTCTTGTAAATTAGCTTTTTCCTTTAACAACACACTCTTGAGGGATTTTATTTCTAATATTCATCCTCCTAATCTTATCCCACACCTTGCTGATACGCATATCCTTATTAACAGTTGCACATGGCTATTGTGCCAGTGCTGCTTTTTTTCCGAGCTAATGATTTCTTCCTCCTACAGACCATGACATCAAGTTCCACTCATAATACATTTCAAAGTTGGTTTCCTCTCTCTCTAAACAACATGGTTACATTTTTTGTTTAAACAGCGCATCGGTTTCCTTCCTTTCCTGTTCAATGGCGGTCTTGGAAAGCACTTTCCACATATACGTAACATCGACAGAAAAATCATAAATACAACTGAATACATCTAGTCTATGCTGATTTACATATGACTTTACTAAATAGTTAACCATACTACCATCTTTCAAATCATTTAGAATTCACAAAATAAAAAAAATAGAATATTCAGTATAAATACAGCATTGTAAGCATTCGGGAAAATAATTTTAATGTACAATGTCACAATAGATATCTACACTACATATTTTCTAGTCCTTAAGAGTTTCCTTTTTATTCTGCATTGGTTATTATGCACTTCTGCTGAATTGAATGTTTTCATACTCTGTTCACATTAAGAAGTGTGAACTTCCTATTTATTTCTCAGTCTGTCTTAAAATCCTACCATCTGGTTAAGACATATTAGCTTTAAGGCTAGGATTCTTACCAGTCTTCTGTGCCTTTATGCTCTTAATCTATAAACTTCATCTGTGATAAATTTCAAATGAAATGTCTGATCTTTAGAGACAGTTATGTGTTAAAAGTTGTTATACAGCACTGTAAAAAAAAGATAATAATATGTAAATAAATCYGGCAAGTCAAAATAAAAAATACGGTTCTTATGTGTAACTCCACTGTTAGTGTTGACAGAACCAATAAATTCTGCACAGATCCACTGAATACAATTAAATCACTAGCATAACAAAATACGGAGCAGATTTGGACACCTCCTGATAGTGTGAAAGAACATGTTCRTGCATTGTATTGAACTGTAAGACTAGGTCTGTAGAGCAAACCTCTGCCTGTCAATATAGTATGCTTTAATCAGCGTGGCTTATGTAATTTTGGTAAAATTGGTAAAAACTGCATGTTGGTAAAACACATAGCACTATTAGAAAAAGTTTTGGTGGATGGCCATCAGCTAGTGCAATATGATTTGCCAGCTATTCATCAGGGCAGGAGATTGTTGTGATCCTGTAAGCACCATATCACACTCTTCATATGACCAAGAACTGCAAGGTACGTGGCTTGGAGAGCAGAAGGGCTTTTGGAGAGCAGAACAGTTTGCAGGTGGGAAATGTCAATAACTCACCAGGGATTCTAGATTTCTTTTTGGACAGGCCTGGACTGGACACGCAACAAGACTCAAGTGTGAGTGGTAATGTTTGCCTTAGTAACTCCTGATGGTTTGCTTCTTCCTACAACAGTCTCCGGCACTGCTCTGCACTGGCTATGCGACACAACCTTGGCACAAGAGCAACACTTGAGCTCCTGGAGAGCTGCTTGCAGCTAAAAAGCTCCAGACTGGCCACCCTGCTTCCCAAGGATAGGAAATGTAAGTATCCCTAAAAATACATGTGTGTGTGTTAATCTCTCTCTCTTCATTCTTTAAAAAAACCCCAAACAACACAAAAACAAAAAACAGGAGGTATTTTGCAGGGGTTTTTGGATTACTTTTAAGGTGTAGCCTCAGGATCTGGCCTGGGAGGAAGGAAAATCCATCTCAGTATTTTCTCTTTCCTTTCCTCTTCAGCTTCTTCCAACTTCCTTTACACTCAGTTTTTCCACTTCATACCTATACTTCCTTCCAATAAAAGCTTGTTGAAACCCCATCAGAGTCTTTTTTATCCTTTTTAAAATCAATGTTTCATCTACCATTTGGTTAAAAGCAGCAAAAAAAAAAAAGGTACCTTCTCCAGCCCTTTATTGCACTCTTCCAGTACAAAGAATACTCCGACATCCCTGTCTCTTGAAGGAGCCAACAATATGACAGCCTTCTGTTCCCTTGCATGCATTCCAAGTATTTCCCAGGTATCTCTTAATTTGAGGACTAAATTTACTACGAAGACACATGCTTGGTAGACATGCAAGAATCAGAAAAGTTCGGAGGGAATGCACTGATGAGCCTGCCAGCAACCATCTGTTACGGAGAAGGAAACAAAGCCACAGATTGCTCCTAGGCAGCTCCCCACAGATACTACTTGAGGACTGTTTCTAGCTTGTGGCTAGAAGGTGTCCAATAAATTGAAAATTTCACTTCTTCCCACAGAGTTTTCTGATTAGCAGCACTGAAGCTGGTAGAAATTACTGTTATTTTCACTTTATTAGTATCATATCAAAGTGTGTGGGTTTGGCTTTTTTTTTGGGGGTGGGGGGGATTAGAGCCAGATGATTGGATGTTTAGCCCTGTAGGGAAAATTTTCGCTTTCACATATTCCAAAAATTTTTAACTATTCTCCTACTATTACACATTACCTTATTTTCTAACTTCTACCAGACATTTCTGTACGTTATTAAATGCTTGTTCCATTTCAAATGTAAAATTCTAAATAAACCTCAGGAATTAAAAATAATCACTTTCTAATATGAAAGACAGGATTAACAGACGGCTATTTATGTGGAAATAGGATTTGAAAATACATCGTATTGCACAGCAAACTTTTCTGTATAAAATCTACATTAAGCCTGAGAAATAATAACAAACCAGTTTAAACTCACACAGCAAAGCCATCATAGACCAGGCCTGTTTCTGAACAATTGCTAAAGCTGGTAGAACCATGACAATTATGTCCAAGGGATCAATTTGAGATAATTTTTGTGCATTTTACCTAATTCCCAAATAAATCCATTTAACAGCAGTTTCTCCAGCTAGCGATTTTGAACGAAAGAGGAACACAGTACTTCGCAGGTGCCACTGGCGATCTCCATCACAAATTGCTYTACTGAGGAAGGACACTGCACCTGACCACAAAACAACAGAATGAGAAACCTCATTATTTTAAGCACATATAAAATATTCACGGATTATTTCTTTCCCTTCTCCCCTTTTCTTCTGCCCGGCCGTCCCTCACCCTCGTTCCCCTGCACCCCTGGCAGCCGAGGCCCGTCCCGGGCGGTCCCTGTCAATCCCCTCACTGGGACAACCCCGCCGCCCCCCTCCCCGCCTCACCTCACCCCCCCGTGTCCCTGGCGAAACCCCCGCCCCAGCGGAACCCCGGTGCCGCCGCTGCCCTCCCCCTCCTCCTCCCGCCCGCCGCCCCCTGCCCTTCCCTCACCCCTCAGCCGGCGGCCGCCCGCCCTCTCCCGCCTTCCCCTTCCCGCTGTCACTCGCGGCTCCGCCCGCCCCCTCGCCCGGCCCCTCCCCGGCGCCCGGCGGAGGAGCCGCCGTTTCCGGAGTACACAGAGCGGGGCTGGCCGCGCGGCGGGGGCTGTCGCGGGCAGGTGAGTGAGCGCCGCCGCCGAGCCCCTGCTCCCGCCGACCGGCCTTCCCCCGGTCCTGCGGCGAGGGCTGTCCCCGGCCGCTGCCCGCGGGCGCCGGGGGGCCGGCAGCAGCCCCGCAGCCCAGCCGGCGGGGCCCTGGCGGTGCGAGGCACCGGGCTGGCATGGACGGCGTTACCGCCGCTCCTCCCTCCCTCCCCGGGCGCCGAGGGGGACGGGGCGCGGAGGAGGGCAGCCAGCGCCCTGCGGCCGCTCGGGGGAAGCCCCCTGGGCCGCGGCGGGGGGCGCCGGCAGGGGCTGGGAGGAGCCGCCGGCGGCGCCTGCGAAGAGCCCCGGCCGGGGGGAGGGCGGCGGCGGTGCCCCGGGGCGCGGCCGGGGGTTGTCGCCGCGGTCCCTCGGCGGGGCCGGGCCGGCCCTGTGGCGGCGAGGGCGCGCAGCCCGGGGCGGTGGCGAGGCTGCGGCCGCCCACCCTCCCCCCCGCCTCCCGCCGCCGTGACCCGTGTGCGGGCAGCCCGGGGAGCGCGGCGGGGGCTGGGACTGCGCCTGCGGGAATTCCTGCGCACCTTCCTGCTAAATAGTGACCCGCGGCCGCCCGGGGCGCCAGCCTGCCCCGGCCCGGCAGCGAGACCCCGCCGCGGGGGCCTCGCCTCAGGGCGGCGCGGCGCCAGTTCCCGGCGGTGAGGCGGCCCCGCTGGCCGTGCGGGCCTCTCGGGCGGTGCCGGTGGGACCTGTCCCTCGGGAGGGGTGTAACGTCGGCTTCCCGAAGGCACACCTCGTCACGGTGCCCGCGGTGGGTTTTCTTCGCGCCCTCCGGCCCGAAGGCCTGCGGGGAGGTGTGTCTCCGTCTTGGCGGCTACTGCAGTGGGCTGTGCTTGTACGGATTTTTCACCTGATGCTAACTGAAAGTGCTGTTTGTTGTTATCTAGCCTGATGTTTAGTGTGTTGTATGCATACAGTAACTGCAGGCAGAAGAGGATAACTCATTTTGGGCTGTAGCTTAAAACTTTACTAAAATACCTTTGCTTTTGCCTGCTTGAGGGGTTTTATCATTTGAATGGAGAGGAAATGGTGCAAGTATATATTTGTTAGGTGGGTGTTGGGTTAGAAATTTGAAAGAAGTTGAAAGAACTTGTTTGTTTGTTTTACACGAGATTATAAACCTTGTTACAGGTATAAATAGGTTATTATTATCGTCACTATTGGTATTATAGAGGAACAGATGTCTAGGTGTCTTGAAGAGTGGCGTACGTCAGTCGTGTGTAGCCGCAATAAACGGCTTGGCTTTTCAGAGTCAGTCAGCCTGTGGCTCCAGAGGCACACGCAGCTGGCAAAAGGTTGAGGCTTGGTTCCCAAAATGGCACTGCATTTTGTAACCGCTGGTGTGGCTGTTGGATAATCTCAAATCTAGAGGTTGGGGAAAAGGTCGCTGTGGAYTTTAAGGCTATTGTTGCTTGATGTTTTTGTTTTCTCAGCCCAGTGCTGTCTTGCAAAGGGRCAGTGGTGCTCTTGAGAAACTACTGTTGTTTTCTGTGGGTGACATGCAGCTGAAGCTCCCTCAGTAGGCTCCCCTTCCCTCACCTMTCTGAGGTATGTGKTATGTGTCGTGTAGCTCCCAGCCACATGAAGGTTTTGGTATGCAGYTTATGGGATCGGGAGTGTTGGCTGATCTTGGTATGTGCACAGGTGCTATTTGTGTATTATGGGTATCAACATGATTTTGCACTTGGCTGGAGTCTTCTACTAGGCAACATTTCTACAGAAGATAAGCTAGATGCTTCTTCTGTAAAGAATTGCTGTTTTTCCAAGTTCGAGACTTGCTCAAGGTTTTAATTTCTTCCTTTATTTTCTTTTCTGTACTTTCCCTCCTAGAAGGATGGACTTTCGAAGTATTTAATCTCTGGTTGTGAAGAAGGTGTATTTCAGGTCAATGTACACGTTTCTGGTGCTTCGTGGAACCTTTGGGGTGTGAGGAACCAGGCTGGAAGCAGCACGGAGCCACTGCTTCCCATGTATCTTGTGGTACTGCTTCCTAGGTCAGCGTAAGGCATAAATCCTTCTGTTGACATTTCTCGTTCTGAATGAGGAGTTACTCAGGGGTGTTAGGAAGCTAGAAATAATGGTTACAGGGAATGTTTTTCTAGTCGAGAGTCTCTTCCGAGACTCTGAAATTTAATTAACAGGTAAATAATCCTTCATACAAAGTAATATGAAAATATCTGCTAGAAATGTTTAAAAGAGAAGTCTAGGTTTCTTCCACTTCTTAGGCATCAATTTGTATTTGATCACTTGAATCTTTTTCCACTTGAATCTTATTTTTCTGTGTGTTTTGTTTCCTGCTGTCTCCAACCTGAGAGCTTTTTTCCCCTCTTCTTCCCACTATTTTTTAGTTTTCAGCACCTCTTCTTCCCCAGCATACAAATGACGGCCAGCTTTTCTTTGCAGCAAAACAACGGTATTTTTGCTGTCCTATAAGGTAAAAATAAGCTTCCCTTTATACCCTGAATTGACTGTAGTTTTAAGTATTGCCACTTGCCTCTCGTTACTCAAAACAGGATTGTGTCAAGAGAAATTGTGCTGCTGCTTTTGTTTATATAGTAGTACTGTAATAGGAAAAGACTTGTTCTTGGTACAATGAATGCTGGTACACCAGAAATCCTGCTAATGATAGTGATTAATGGGTGCTGCTTAAAATAGCTATCACTGCTGATATGACTAATTGTGCCATATGAAAAGAGCTCCTTTATTCCCAGTAATCTCAAGGTGTTCCTACAGTTTTAGAGAAATGCCTGATCTGTGCAGACAGATAAATGCACAGTGAAATGCGGAACTTGCAGTGAAGTATGGCAATTCTTTAAGAGCTTGCTGCTGTGCTGCAAAACCACTTGGGGCTGAAAATGAAGAATATCTTCTTGTGGTTACTGTAGGTAGATAGAATATTTTTACTGGAATTGGATGTTAGCCAGAGCAACACCCTACATGTTGCAAACAATACCAGGGTATTGTTAGTAGCTATAGAAGGGGTTTTATATGATACATGAAAGATGACATTTCCAGCAGCATGGGTAACCTCATCACAAAACATTGTGCTGGGGCTGGCTCAGAGGGCAATTGGCTCTGTTAGGCTTGACAAAATGTGTGTTATAATCGCACCGGTCCTCTTAGARCTTGGTGATATATCTGGATTAGTGTTTCTTAACCTTCATTGGCCTTTGGGTAACAGCAATTTATTAGTAACATGCTGCAGGCAATTTTGTGCTCTCCGGGCAATATCGTAGTCTGGGTTCTGTTTAGATTTTGTATGTATTGTGGCTGAAAGCAATGCTGGAAGCTTATATGGCGACTGCAGATCTAAACCATAGAAGGTGCTGTTTCTTGATATCTGTAAAATCTGAAGTTCTGCCTGGTAGGATGAAAAAATGTTTTGAAAGTGAAGTAGAATTTGTTGAAGATGGGTTGCAAACTCACCAAGAAGCAGCTAGTAGTAGTTGTGTTTTGTTGTGCCTCTGGCTTTGCGTGGGTTTCTTCTCTTCTGCTGTTTGTGTACCTCAAGATAATTTTATGGCAGGAGGGGTTTAGACGTTCATCCCATCTGCCCCCAAAGGAACTATTAAGGTCTGTGTGTGGGGAGTAGAAGGCATTCGTTTCACAAATACTGCTTTGCAGGTTAATTGCTGATTTGGTCTGATATGATCCCAGTCTTACAGTGTTCTGTGAATAAACCGTTTTGGTCCAGACCTTGAATTTTGCCAAAACAGTAATTAAAAAAAGAAAAAAATATTACGAAATTTCAAAAAGATGACAACGGTGTTAATGAGGTGTGGTGTTAATGAGGTGTGTTTCACTTTGAAGTGCTCTAATGTGACAAGACAAATTATTTTGAGAACTGTGGTCTTGAAATATCAATCTTGTCTTACTCTGCTATAATTAATGAAGATTAGTGTGTTGATTACTTAAGATAAATCKGGGGGGATTGATCTGTGTGGTTCTATTAAGGTCGTAAACTTTGCATGAGGCAAGCTGACTTCCAGAGACCTGGGCTCGAGCAGCCTTGGAGTACAAGAGAAATATATTTTTAGAGGGTCTAGAAATGCTGGTTAAGCTTTGAAGAATGAAAGAAAAGGGCTGAAAAGGGGAATGCGAAGTACTGCAGGTGTGGCTGGGGGAATCCTGAGATGTCTGTGAGTGAAGATCAGTGTGGATGTATCTGAGGTGGGAGTAACTGAGGCTCTGTGAGGCTTTCTGGCATGTTCAAGAGCCTTTATAGCAAGTCAGACATTTTTCCAGCTGTGGTATTGCATACCATTGGTGGTACATGGCTTCAGTCTAACRATAACATACGTCAGCTTATCAGGGCAAGCACCTATTACAACTTTTTATTAAAACAATTCAAGTTTGAAGTGGGATATTCTAGGGCTTTGCTTTGAAGAACTATTTTCACAAAGGAAATAAATACTCTCCCTTCTAAGGAAAGCCCTCACATGAGAACRTGGTAGCACTAGTAGATAGAATTTTTGCTGTATTAGCTAAAAAGCAAAACAAAATCTTTAAAAAGTTCTTGCTGTAAAGTAGCTGTCTGTGTTTTTTAGAATAAATTTTTGCCTTATGTGTTTTTACTGTTAAGGTCACATCAGAGAAAATAATTCCTTAGGAAACATSTTTACAATACCTCTGTAAATTGTGACCAATTCCTGCTGATGTTTTTAGTAAAATTTTCTCCTTGAAATGGCTGATGCATATTTTCTGTTTTAGGCTAGCTAGACTTTCATTGTCTTGCAACATAACTGTATTCCTTCTTTGTGGTCTTTTGTTTCTTGCTTTTCTAACAGTTTTCTGCTTTTTCAAGTGGTTAGGGTTTTTTGGTCAATGCGACTGTCTTGTTTTGTTTTATCTAGTCAAGTTTCAGTGGGGTACTTGTCAGATGCTAATGTTTTCTGGTAAGCACTTCTGTACAATAGCATTGCAAAAGACAGATTATTTGGAAAATTTCAACAGGAAGATCCCTCCACCACCTTGTCAGCCACCCCTTTTCAGGTTTACATATTCTATTTTTCTTTCCTGATACTACMTGTGTGTTGATTCGAAAGTTATAAGGGAACATGTCAACTGCTTGTTTAACAACAGTATTTTAGGTGTGATTCTTGTTTAGTTGTGCACTTAAAGTTGACATTTAAATGGTACTGTCCAATTACAGAAAATTCCTCACAGGCTTTGTGCAGTGTACTCTGTGATCTGGGAACGGAACAAAACTCCTCAACTTAAACAGTTTCTGAACCGAAGAGAAAGCTTGTTTCCCTTAATAGAAATAATAATATTTAACTTTGATTCTTTAATGCTTTATTCTAACATGCTGTATTTTGGGAACTTTAAAGCAGTGTATGGAAAGTGTTGTAGATAAGAGGGTAGGAAGAAAGGACCGTGATGGACCTTTTCTCCACTTACTTTCTCCACTTACTTCTCCACAGGCATCCATAGTATGATTCATTAATGTGAGAGTTATCTAGCAATGAAATATATATCTTTATATATATCAGTCAGTAACTGAGTGTTTTTAGTTTCCCCAGTAGATTACCTCACTGTGATAACTTGGTATGTTTGTGAGTTTCTGGATGGTGTTGGGAATTCCTCTGGATTTACTGGGGTAAAATTAGATCCTTTGAAGCATGTCCACATGGTCTGTCTGACACCAGAGCAATGTTCCTAGGTATTTTTTTTTGTTTATGAAAGTTGAACTTCCTGCTCTTCTGTACAGATTACAGAACTTGGCTGATTGTGCCTTAGAAGAACAGTTTGAGTCCAAGCACAAGAGCTTCCCTAGAGTAAGGTAAAGCACCTGAATGTCTACAGCTCACATTCCAGAAAAATCTGGAGATCTTTTAAGTGTTGCTTCCTAAGAGTCTAAGTACAAGGTAGTATTTTACAAAGTTCCTTAAAAATACTTGCAGCTGGCAATCTCATCCTGAAGAAGGGAGACATTCTTTTTATGTGGCCCAGCGTATAACAGAAATGCTGAAAACCAGTGAAAGCTGTAGTGACTAGAAAGGACAGACACAGAAACACTCTTCTTGTTGTTGAAAGACTTTTCTTGTGTCTGCATCCTCACAGCTTGAGTAGAAGAGTGAGTATCGGAGGGGAAAGATCACTTTGGGTAGATGTAATTCTATGTCATACTCCAAAAGATTAGAGGAACATAATCTCTTTCTGTTAAGTATTTAAAGATTTTTCTCAGAATGTTATTTGCAAGTCTTGCACCAGATGGTATTATGTAGAAGGAGGAAGAATACAAGGAGGAAGAGGCTACCTAGAAATTTCATTTTTCCAGATTTATATGTTCTTCTGCATGCATCTTGCAGGGTAACTTCAATGTAGAATGAGTTTGTCATCTCCAAATGCTCAGAAGAAACCACGTTTGTCAAATGAAGGTAAAAATGAATGCAGGTTTTCATCATTTGTTAAAGGCACTTGTGTTTAGTAAAAGATGGAAAGATCCTGAAGATAGGAGTTTTTTTGGCGGGAGGGAAGAAGAGCAATATTGCCTGCTGTTGAGTGGTCTGCAGTTCTTTGTCCAAGCAGACCAGGTAGTGTAGAATAGTGCTAACTAAAACTGTGCAAATATGTTGTTACAGAATCCATCTTCATSAGTGCACGTTTCATAGCTCCAGAATAAACTTTATTTAGCCTCTTACCAAAGATATAGTTAGATATTTGTGTTTTTTTGGCTGAGCAACACAGTTTGCAAATATTTAAATAATAAGGTAATAAGATATACCCTTTTTCCTACATGAGATGAGCAGATGATGTAATCAAGAACTTYAATATGGTGCTGAAAAATAGGTCTACTGCTAAATATGCATGTATAATTTAGAAAAGCTAACACCTTTCATTTATTAAATAAAAAGCAAAAGAGAATGAAAAAAAGGTGTAATATTTGGTAGTGATCGGAATTTTGTTTACTGAGTTCAGCTCTGAGTAGTGCAAATGAAATAAATCATCAAGACTGCCAGGTTGCTGCTGTCGTCGGCAGGAAAGCAGAAGTTTGAGTGGATACTCATACATTCTTCACCTACAGAGAGCAAACTGGGTGTACTTTACTAACTCATAGCAGAGTACAAATAAACTGTCTTTCTACCAGTGTAGATACACAAGCTATGATACAAGCAAGGTTAAGGTTTTGGTAATATTATAACTTGCACTTCTGATTTAGCTATTTTTGAAGAGAAGTTGTTGAAGTTTATGTATAGAAGAACAGGGTAGGCTAACTAAAAATTAAATTTCCTACATTAAAGCAAGTGTAAGTGGACTTTTAATTCTGTGGCRTGTTTTTCTTAAGAGACTTCCATGCTGATGAAACCTGTATTGGGATGCTGGGAGGAAATGCCAATTATTAGAATGAAACCCTGAAAAAAGAGCATGTGTACTGTTATTGGGAATATGCTTGGTTGTGTATTAAAATGTTGGAAGAGTCCTTACTCAAAGAGCTTCCAGTCTTTCTGTCTCTCTTGTGTTGCTTTCAGGAAAAGAATGAAAACATTTTCTCTCAAGCAATCCTATTAGATCTCATAATAAACTTCTTTGTCTAAACATTGCAACAATTTCCAGGGCAACAGATTGTGATGTTGAATTCAGCACTTCGACCTCATTTCAGGTCCAAAGAGGAGTGAGTATCATAAAGTTTTAGACAAGTTATTACAAAATAACTTTGGTAATTAGCAAACTTCATATAAAATTTGGCCATGAATTTAACATGGGTTTGTTCACAAGTTCTTCTTAACTTGGATCTGTAGAAAACCTTTGCTACCAACCCTAATTTAAATCTTATCTTTCATATAATATTTGGTCTTAAAACTGAAATAGTAATTTGGGTCATGGGACAGCATATGGTCTAGTTTGGCAGTCTTTGGTCAAGTGCACTTACTGCTTTATCCGTGTGGAAAAGTGGTACATCCGACCTGTGCTATTTTGAAATTAATCTGTTGCTTGGTTTTGTGGTTAGAAAAGATCCTGGTCTGGTTAAGTGAAATCTATTGCTCTGCAGATGTTGCTGGACATGAAATCTGTTGAAAACCACTAATGATACATTTTTTGTTTTTATATAGGAATGTTACATTTTTGTGGTGATGGATTGGTATGATAGAGTAAATCTGTAGTTGACACACAAGATTTAGGGAAATGTTTTTTGGGAAAAGTGCATTTTCTTCCTTTGAAGACACAGCAGGAGAATAACTTTTTTCTTTTTTCCATTTTAGTTTCTGGAACAGTTGGGTTTTAGGAGGTTTGATTAGGATTGTCTGATACAGTCAGACGAATGAATAACAGACCATGATTTGCCTCTTAATTGTTTCCCCTGAACATGTGTTAAAAGATTCTAGCTCTTCTCTCACTCTGCCTTCTCTTCCCATGTCACAGTGACCATGAGGGTTGTAGAGGTCCCTTTCAAATCGTAGATGCTGTCTTAAGCATCAGGAGGTGTACCTCTAACACTATTTAAGTTGTTGCTGGTCAGATGTCAGAGAGTTACTACTCCAAAACCTTTCATGATGTCTTTGATTCTGGATGCTTTTCTGAAGAGTATGGCTTAATCAATATGTTGTTGGACTGAATACGGCATGTGTGAATTGCTGTAGCTTGCAGGTACCAGAGTTCATGGTTGAATAGCTCCTCTGGCTTTAAAGGTACAATATATTAAGTTTGTCCTTAAASAGCTGCACAGAGTTTGTTGCTTGTGCAATACATTGACATGTGGGGTTTTTGTGACAATTTAGTGTGTTTTTAAACTAAACTTCTCAAGTCAGTTTCTGAGGAAATATCTATAGATTAGATTGTTGCTGTTGGTCTCTTCAGAATTGCCTGTCCTTACCCTCTTATTAATTGTTTTGTGTTTTAATGTGTGCTTCTCTATCCTTTGGGGGATTATTGATGGAAAATGTCTGTCTAGAGCCTGCCTTCTCTTGTGTTTCAACATCTTTTGCTATGTGTTTGTTCCACTTGAAAGGCCTTCATGGCCCTCAACTTTGTGCATTGTGATAGATGGAGAAGACTACTGCTAATATGATTGATAAAATTTGACTTGAYGTTATGTTGCTGTTTGTTTGTTCTTTTTCCTGAGACATTCACATTTTGATGGGCTTTTTCAGCTTCACAGTGCATCCCATAGATGCTTTTCTCTGGTGTAGTATGTTGTTACTGATATTTCAAGTTGCATCCTGAAACAGGAGAAAATTATGTATTTCGGTCAGTGACTTTCTGCTAAAAAGTTGTATCTGTATTTTGTTTGGAAATTGTTTTAACACAGATGAGGCAGTTTCTTTTTTTCAAAAATTCTTGTGGTTTCAGGGAAATAATATATTGTGTCTTCCTTGCATATTCTATTGGGTATATTCTGTTCTGGAGCATGAGTTGCTCATCTCTGCTGTGTTGCTTGTTTTTCACTGCACATTAAATCGTATATCAAGAAAAACAAGGGTAAATATAGTTTATGAAATTTTTTCCACTACATAATTATGCTCCTTTTCCTTTTAACTTAACGTTTTGTAAGTGATACAGTCCTCATAATTACAAGTGTAGATAGGAAGGTATGCTGTATTTTGATCCAGTTGTTTAGTGTGTTGAGGAATAAATTATAATATGAATGCAGGGCATCTTGCATGCTATGTCTATGCTAAATATTTTTCTCTAAAATGAATCCTAATGTGAGCAAAGTTAAACTGGTGTAATTTCGAACAGTAGACTTGGAGCAAATATTATGAAACTACATATGTGTGAATATTGATTATAGTGCTTGGTAGCATGAGGAAAAACCTGATCATGCTTCAAAGCACTGTTGACTTAGTGGACTTCTTATTCCTTATTTAGCTGTCTCTAAAGATTTGTGTTGTGAGGGTTTTTTTTTCTTCTTCTTTTACATCACACATTGACTTAAGACCTATAGTTCATTGGCTTTCACTTACCTTACACTGTCACAGGCAGATAGCATTTTGGCCAAAAGACAGTGTTGTAAGGGACAGTACTCCATCTGAAATAGTCCAAACCTGGTGATCTCAGAAGACCCACAATATATTCTGTAAAAAGCAGGGAACAGTAATTGCAGCTGTAAAATATCCCTGAGAGGGGAAACATTTCACAAGTTGACTTACATATAACAATATGTGTCCTCAAATGCAAGATGCCCTTGTCTTAGAACTGTTGTGTATTCTAGCACTGATAAGACCTTCTGTATCTTTTAGGTAAGAACCAGCATTTTAAGAAGTAATACTTGAAATTGATGCTTTGTAGTTGATGTGAAGGAAAGAATTCTTTTTTGTTTTCACTGGTGAAATTTTTTTTTTTTTCTAAGACTGCTACCTATGTTCTTCCATATGGAGGGTATTGCCTTAGCTTGGACTGGTGGTAAGCTGTAGGTTGTGTGGCAGGTATTTGTGGCTTACTCGCACTTACACCGGGATGCCTCTCCTTCTGCTTTCTTCTTCTCTTGTTTGTTTTCTTTTCTCTGTTCAAAGGTTTTGGTTTCTTGTTAAATACCTTCATATTGGAGACTGTGGTAAGAAACATAGCAAAGCAACTACTCAGTCATAAACTCAATGAGTAATCATTTAGATTACTCAATGTAATCTTTTAGAATGAACAAATAATTAGGTAAAAAAAYGTTCTGTTCACTTATGAATAACAAGCTTAAATCTGACACAAATGAGGATAAGATACTCAGATTTTTACAGCATTGGTGTGTGGTAAAAAACTAGATGCCACAAGATTTTTTTGCATTGACTTTTTTTCTTGAGTAGTTATCTTCTAGGAACTTACTAGTATAGATTGCTTAATATAACATTGAAATTGTTTTTATTAGTAGCRAATAAGTACCACTTCTGACCAATAAAAATCCACTGTCTTGTCCAAAATATGGGCAAAGAAATGTCTGCATGAATGGAGTCTGTGTTTCAACTTCAGGGGCAAAGAAATGCCAGCATAATCACCTGAAAGATATGAAAAGCCATCCATGGAAGAATTTTCTGTTCCAGACAGAGAATAATAGATTAGCTGTAAGAAGAGATAAGACTCCATTTTACAAGTGGCTATACTGTTTAAAAATTATTTGCTGATATGCATACAGCAACTCAAAAAGCAGCAGAATGCAAACTAATAGCATCTGAGAGCCCTAAAATATAGTTTAATCTCAATTTTGAATATCATCATATTGATACACTGTGAAGAAAACCATCAGTTTCATTGCCAAGCCCACAATCATCTGATTTTCTTATGCTGCTGAATCCACTCACTCTCCTTTTCTTTTCTCTCTGATTATTTCTTTTTCCTACTTTTACTGCTTTTTTCCTGCTTTACACTTTAATTCACATTTAAAACACTCCTGTCTGTATGTATTACACAGTGGGGATTGGAATGTTAGCTGAAAGATGGAGAGAGGAATCTGCCGTGCTGCAAATGCAAAAGATTTCCTGTTCTAAACTCAGTTTGGTACGAGTGTTAGTGTCCATGCAGCTGAAGCACTGCTTAAACTCTCCTGCTGCACAGGAATACATGAGTGGTAGTTGAGGATAAAAATCCCTTGATGTATCAGATAATACTCTGACTGTGGTGAGTCCTAGTTCTGACTGTAGTACACATTGTTCCTAATAAAATAATAAATGCAAAAAGTGGTATGGTCTGGTCTAGCTGCATAGTGTTACTGGACACTTTGAAGGAAGGTAATTATTTCTAGAATGGAAATTTTGAGAAAATGACTCATTGAAATTCAAATCCCTTAATAAAGGAGAACATACATCATGTAGTATGCATGTAACAGGTATTGTTAGGTGTATGCAGGAAATAAGTATTTTGTATTGTGGATAAAAACAATTATATAAATACCTTAGTGTGTAGTAAGGGTCTCTAATACTGTGTTTTTTAAGCTTGCTGGAGTGAATCTGAAAGTAGGAAAAAGAAATTGAAAATAGGACCAATGTTGAATTAAAAGCAAGGAAGTAAGACATTTTTAGTGTTCAAAAATTGCAGGTAACTACAAACTTAATATTATAATAGTTGTTTTTTTTTTTTAAAGATGATGCAAAAAATAAATGTAGCGTGCCTGTGTTTATTCATGGTAGTGTTCCCTGAGAGAATTCTGCAGATATATATTGTAGGCTTATGCAGAAGCTGTAATTGTCTAACAGGATAACTCTAGAAATAGAGCAAGATCCTTACAGAACCTTGGAAGGAARGAATATTAGTAGCAGTAGGAACATAGTTTTCTAGGTTTTTTTTCCATAGAACGCTTTGGAGAACAGGAATGGTTTGGAAATCCTTCCTGCAAAAGCGCGTTAGCTGTTTTGATTGTGCAGGAGCGATTTGCACTTTCTGCTGCCATCAGTAATTCAGGAGCAGAGTACACACAAGTTCAGGTTTTTGTCAGGGCTTGCCTAATGGGTAAAAAAAGTGGAAGATGATCTGTAAATGGAGAACATAGTGAAGAACTAGAGTGGAAGTTTGAGCCTTAGATCTTAGGGTCTATCAGCAGGGTTCTTTCCAAACAGTTAATTGTTCTGTGGGGGTGTATTACTGTGTTGTTCATCTTAAAGCAGATGTAAGGTGAACTTTTTCCTAAGTAATAACTTCACTTACCTTCTCCTGAGACATAGCCAGTGTGATGGTTCTGCTGGGGTTGGAAGAACTTGGAAGCAGTGAATAGGTGGGGATGTTTTAGACGAGATCTGCGTTCAAACAGAAGATCCCTGACTGTGGTTCTTGAGAGGTGTTGATTACAACGGTGTCTGGCTTCTYGCAGGAAGGTGGGTTTCATAGCAGGCTACAGGCTCCTGGGAAGGAGAGCTGCATGTGGGCTGAATCAGATGCGTTGTGGAAGTTTGTGGCAGGTAGCAGAGAGTCAAAAGGCACGTGTTGTCTATTTTGGCCACTAATTTTATCTTAAATATAATGTCTACTAGATCATGTTAATATTCTTGTAGATCATGTTAATATACTTAATATTTAAAATTGAATTGTTAAAGTAATTAAAAAAATAATTTAATAACTGTATTGTTAAGTACCAAACAAAACAATCAGCCATTATGATGATCAGTGTTCATTTCTTTAAGCTCCAGTACTGACAGCAGTAGTAACAGTATGGCTGTTAGCACTGGGATGACTTCACCTGATGATGCTGATGGGCTGTAAGGAGAAGGCATTATTTTTCAGAAATCCTTCTTGGATTTCCTTTCAGAAATTTAAAAAAAATCCCTACATTTTCAGTGAGCGTAGATGTTTTTTCAGATGTTCATTGAGTAATTTGAAAGTTTCATATAAACTATGGTGTGTTAAAAGGGTTGTTTTGACTTAGTAGTATGTTTATTGCATGCTTTATCCAAAATTAAGGCACAAATTATCACGCATCTGCAGCCTGCATCAGTGATTGTACTCCAGGAGCCCTTTCCCAATGAAGTAAGGATTTTAAAATGGTGTCAAGTATGGATTTACTTTGGTACATACTTGGCTTTCATTCTTTATGACTAATGCAGAATATTCTTACATGGCTAAAACCACCTATGCTGTGTTTCCACAAGTTTATGAAAGATGGGAGTGGAAACAGTTTTGAAAAAGTAAAGACCTTAATACTGTCTTCAGTGAGGACTTCAGAATTGCTTCTGCAASTTTCATGCTAAAAGCAGAGACTTTGGGGAAACATTTTAAAAATTATATTTACATCAACAAGCAATATTGTATTAGTTCTTTAATTATGTATTTTATGGAGACCACAGTAATAAAATGCTTAAAGAATTTAGTATTTTGAAATAGTTGGGTTGTTGGACAGTGGTGGTGTGATACTCTTTTTCCATTTGAATAACAGTATCCTTTTGAAAACATACTTGCAAATATTTTCCTAGTGCTATGATAAATTTTTGTGGCTGTCATTCATTGACATGAGAATCTCGGTGAGGTTTTTTGAAATGTTTCTAGTCCTCATTTTGAGGTGAGGTGGAGAAGCTTTCAAATGTTGACCCTTAAGACTCAATGAAGTTACCATTCAAAATATGTTTTTAAAACATCCTTTTTTTTGCTGAGGGAAGGGCAGTCCTGACTTGCAATTATMATTTATGTTGACAATGTAATTTTACTTACTTTTTTTAAGTAAGGGAAGAAAGGATTGTTACTCCCCCAGTAGCCACCTACGAATGAATCTCATGTCGGGCTACTTCTAATTGCACTGCTCCTGTTATTGTGCTAACTTTTTCTTCATAGTATAAATTGATCTGATAAGTATGTCGATGAGATGACTCTTGACTTCACAATTTCTGTATTTGTTTTCTAGTCCATTTCACAATCCAGCTCTGCTACCCTAAAAATTTCTCACACTTGTTTTTCTCTAGTCTGATTTATGTTCACCTGCTTTTACTCTTAATTGCTAGAGGATGTCCTCTTACCTGCACTACTCAACTTCTGTGGAACTACCAATAAATTCAAATGATGCCCTGCTGAGAATAGGATGGAAGCTGAAGAAGTGGGACAGAGCAAGTAGAACAAACTAACGGTATTTACTAGAACTGCTTGTGCAGACCAGTGCAAAAAAACCCCGTATTTATTGTAAAACATGTTGGTAAGATATATATATAAATTTAACAAAAGGCGTTGTAACACTTCCCTGTCTTAGTTCAAGGATTATTCCTCCTTTCCTAATTTTACCTGTGTGGTCAAGTTGTCCCATAACTGATTATGTCTAAAATATAATTCAGAAAGTAATTTTGTGATGTACTAGGGACAATTTCTTTGCTATTAGCATCCTAGGCTGTCTAATTTTCTGATTAATCAACAGAAAGTCATGTTAATATAGTTGGCCTTGTTTTGAAAGGCTAGCTACTAGTTTGGTATAAGCATTATAAATACTTTGGTATGTGAGTACATTGGAATTCACTTTTTTTTTTTTTTACTTTCACTGTGTGTAAGTGAAGGTATTCACTAATGCACAGTGACCAAATCAGTTCCTCTCTGCAGGGTAAGCACACAGCCAGCTGAGCAGTGACAGACGTTCCCCCCACGCTCGGTGGGGATGTGTTTTCTGGGACTGAAGTAGCTTATTTTGGGGTAGGCAGAAGAGTGGCACATGAAAATGCAGACGTGTACTTGTAACTCTCCGCAGCTCTGAGAGGGCATGGCTGTGTCAGACTGCAACCTCCAGGCTTGGGACACATCCTGGAAACTTCTTGTTTTTCAGCACTTTGGAGACAGAAAAATATTTTTTCATGCTTCTGGGAGCTGTTCTGTATCAAAGTGCTTTTGTGGGAGAATTTGGGCATGCAGCAACATTTTGCCCTAGCAACTGCGCAAATTGGGTATAATTGATAAAAATATGGAAGAGGGTTATGGATAGTACTAATTAATTAAAAGTATAAATTTTTARCACTGCTATTGTGGCTTAGATGGACCTCTGATCTAGCAGGCCATTTTTATTTTAATTTGTTTTGTATAAGAACTATTGGCAAGCAAATGACATATTTTGTTGTTGCAAAAAACCAAACGAGTTTAAGCAAAGTCCTTCTCATAAATAGGTGGTGTCATATGAGAAGACTTCCTTTGTAATAAACCCCTGTAATTTGTAGGACTTCAGCTTAATGTTCACAGATACTCTCCAAGTATCAATAATTGCTGGAAGTTAATGCTTTGCTTTGCAAACTGCCCTGAAATGCAGATCTGTTGTATTTTAAGTTCTTTATCACAACCTTCTAACAAATAAAGCTGTTCCATTGCAGTGGAGTACTGACAGTACTGTTGAAACCCTCTTTTTCAGAGAAGGCTTTTAAACTTATATTGTGTAAATACTATATGTTTCTAATGCTCTTAAAAGTAATGTAAAATTGTCCTCAACAAGAAACATGTGGTTATAAATTCTGACGTACTCTGTGTGCTATCCTGACTATAGGAAGCAAGAGTCTGCAACATGGAGGATATTTAATTTAAAAAATTGGGATAAGGGTCGTGAATTGTATGCTAGAAATAGAAAATAAGATTAGAGGTTATGTTTCAGGCATGGAGCTGTCTCTGGGGGGGGGGAACAAAACAAGGTTACTTCAAGGTTTGGAGCCTGGTTGGGGGATGGGGAGTAGGGAGGAAATCCAGCAGTGGCTAAAAATGGTGCCTGGGGGGGTTTGTAGTAATATATAAAGTAAAAATTGCCAGGCATCGCCTTGATGCTTAGTGTTATGTATTATAGCCTTCTCCTTACCATCGCTTGCTGATGCCATATTAGTGATGGGCAGTGCTTGGTACCAGTGGGGTGGTCCTGGCTGTCAGCATGCCCTCTGCACAAACAGTCCGGGTGGCGAAAAGGTCGCTTTTTCTAAATTTAATACTTAGGAAATATGGCCAGATCTGTAATAGATGCATCAGCTGGTATTGAAACATTGCTTAAATGTGTTTGGCATCTTTGCAGCGTCTTATGGCTGGCAGAGCTTTACTGTGTCGCAATTTCTGCAGCAGAAGGCCCTTTGTCAACATAAGTTACTGGGAAGGAGTGTCAGCATGGCTTAAATCACCTAAACATCATTTAATGTAAGCCTAGTCTTTCACATTGATAATAATTTTTAAGTATAATTGACACATCAGAAGATACCACTTAAAATTTTAAATGTTTCTTTCCAGTCTTCAGTTGTGAACAAAATTCAGCTCTGTTAATGAGTATTGAGAGATACCATTGGATGTACTTAATTATGAAGTTAGGTATGAAGTTAGGCTCTTCCACTGATGCATGTGTGTGATATGTTGGACTGTTGGTACTARGTGCTTCAGGAGGGAACACACGTGAGTTTTCAGAAAGATCTAACAAATAATAAAAGTTTAAGCTTAAGTCTTCAGGTTTACTTATGGATGTTTGATTTCTACTGAAAAGATCAATCACATCATGTTAATTTGTTTTATGCATTAAAACACTACATCTGTTTCTCTTTCAAAATGTATTATACCAGCATAAATATCCCATTGTATCTTCTGCTGGGCAAAAAATTCCTTGCACAACTCTGCAGAAATTTTGGCAGATAACCTGGTGACAAATCATGCCCATGATTGAGGGCTTAGTTGTTTATATAAAACTATCGGTACTTATACTTTCAGGACATGGTAAGGTGGTCTGACTATGCTTTATATGTTGTAAATTAGGATTGATAATTATTTAACAATTGATAATTTTATTGGGAAATATTTGGAGGGTTCTTTGGGGAATAATTTTTAACCTGAGAACAGTGCATTTTTTTTTAAAGGAAAAAATCACATTACATCTCTCAAATCACATCAGTATTTATCTGAACATCAGTTTGACAGTTGTATGCCTTTCCATGCCCTATGCTTAATGTAGCAACTTAAAGCCGGAAGCTAGAAAAGCTATGCATGCTGCTGAGACCTGCCGGCAGAATTCCATGTATGCATTTGTTAGCAAGTAGCTCTTGTGGGAAGTTATTTATATTCCTTGGTAGCATCTACACTAGATATAAAAAATGAGATTTATTTTCCAAATGTGTAAATTTATTCGTACTGAAACAAATTAAACTTCATTATTAAGAGTGTTAACTCTGTTTTTAAAGAAGCGGGAAAACAGTAGTCTGTTAAAATACTAATATCTTTTCCTTTTCTAAATAAAAGGAAAATCACTTTAATCGAGCTAGTCTTYCTAGGAAGAACATATAAAATGCAAAAACCAAGTAACTAATTGCTTTTAAAACCAGAAATTTCTTACAGCTGTGTCAGTCTAAGGAGTGGATGGAGACCTAGAATTGCTCTCGCATTCATCAGCCTTCAGTCTGCAGCTTTTTGATTTTAAGTTGACCTGTGGTCTACTTTGGCATTTACATTGTGTGGCTAAAAGGCAACAAATTATTCTGTGGACTGAAATAGAAAGCAGGATTACTGAAGCAGCTAATAGAAGGCAGTAGATACTGGAGTCTCAAAGGTGTAAAGTGTTGCCATTGTGTTGAGGGTGGGGTGAT
This sequence comes from Oceanodroma leucorhoa, assembly GCA_030449065.1. Taxonomy (NCBI): domain Eukaryota; kingdom Metazoa; phylum Chordata; class Aves; order Procellariiformes; genus Oceanodroma; species Oceanodroma leucorhoa. Next base: position 10,435,708 of record JASVER010000007.1, on the reverse strand, counting down.
ACTTTCTGGAACACAGGCTTGCTGGAGAAGGGCAAGAGGAGAATCCAGTTTCTGGTGCTCAACTTGTGTTTGAACCAGTTGTTAATGGCATTTGCAGAAGATTGAGCTACTCGGTAGGATTTYTTTAGTTGTATGTTGTGTAAAGCAGGCAGAACAAGTAGATAAGCGCTAAGCTTTGGGTGTTCTTGAAGGGGGGAAAGGTTATAGTTGGCAAGACTTGGCTATATTTTTCCCTTTTTATTTGTATTAGAGATTTATAAACTGGAAGGGTGCTACATTTGATCTTATAACTAATCATGTTTTGACCCCAACTATGTAGGATGAGTTAATGCTATTTTAAAAATCTCATCTATATTTAATTAAGACTTATAAATTCTGGTCTTAATGAGGAGGGAAACGGCTGTGCCCAAGACACACAGGCAGCTTTTTTGATTAGAAAAAATGAGGAAAGGTTATGAAGTATGGATGCTATAGTTTCTACTTTTTTAATCTTTATGATCTCAAATTACTTGTCACCACTGTTCCTTCATCAGCTACCGAAATTAGTTCTACATAATCTAATATATTAAAAACCATAGATTTGTTAGAAATAAAACATTCTRACAGTCCCAGAAGTCTCCTATTACAAAGATCTAGTTCAAGAATGATTTTTAGAATTAAAGTTAAAACTATTCAATTACTACTATTTATGAAATCGCTATTTACAGTAGTATTGTATGATGCTTTTGGAGTATTATGTACATACTAATGTTTGGTTTTGTTATAGKAGGGAAACTGTTATTCACACTGGATTGCTCTGGTTTATTCATATCCTGTGACAGTGAATCAGATATTGCTGTCTATATACAGACTGAATTGCCAGCCAACTTTGGGCCCAAATATGGTAAACATAATTATGTTCATTTGCTGTAAAAATACATTCTCCTTAGTTTAACATTTTCATGATTACAGTTTTCTGATAATTCCATAATTTTCAACATGAGAGGGATATGAAAGGCCTAATCATCGTGTCCCTCTCTTCAGTATAGAGTATAGTTTGTTTTCCTGGGCACAACTCCAGCTGTTCAGTGATGAATCTACTGCTGCTCAAATACAGTAAGCCCRTAAAGCGTTTGGAAAGTCTGTTCTCAGAAAGCAGGAGTTGTGGTACAGAGACATGAATCTGCATTAGCTAGACAACAAAAAAGCTCGTGGCTGCAACTGTCACGAGASAGTAAGTGTATGTGCTGATGTCAGTTTTTCTGATATGTACTCCTGTTTCCTATTTTTGGAAATGAATTTCATACAATTTCAGAATACTTAATACTTTTTAAGTAGGAGACTTTCAGTGAATGAGTTGGGAGAGAAGGCAAACATTAAGATAAATCTTCTACCATGTACTGAAGAGAATAAATATTAGTAAATATTGGATTAGGTTTTAATTTTGGTCACAAAGAGATAGTATAGTAATATTAAATATGGAAAAGTGACTAGTTTACATATGGAAATAATATGCCAATGGTAGCCACTTCATTTATATGAGTGGGTTAGGACTAGTATGTTTAATGCAACTAGAAAAACACATTTGCAGGGCTTTTTCTTTCTCTTTTTTGATTTAGTCTAATATCAAGAGAATGTTGTAGACACATTCTGTGGCAAGTGTTGAGAATTCAGAAGAAGGATAGTAATTTGGGAAAGGAAAGATTGTTGGCGTTGAGTTACTCCAAATGTTTGGAAAGCTTTCATTATCCTTGCTGCAAACAGGCAAAAAAAAAAAAAAAAAAAAAAAAAAAGGATGAAAAATCTCATAAAGGCTTTACAGGATTTTCTGTACATAATCTGTCTTATGTTTCTAGTACTCAAAACTTCTTTCTTCATAGAAGAGCTTTAAATGTGTAGGTGATCTGTAATTTTCACTGCCTTGAAATATTTCTGTCTAACACTGCTAAAATAATTAAAATATGTACTGAAGCTACTCTGAGTTTGGGTTTTCTTTTTAAAGTTGCATAGCATCACAAACTCAGTTAAAATAGTCTAGAAATTTGGTTTAGGGGTATTTATTTCAGTGGAAAAAATCAAATGTGTATATGCTATTAAGTATGAGTACTGTGGCATTTATGAAATGAGGTATCTATGTTTGCAAGAGCAGCAAAATGGCTGGAAGCCTTGTCTAAAAGTTAACAGCTGATTTATCGATGAGAAAATGCTTCTGTTTCCAGAGCAGTTGTAAACAGTATGTCATTGTGATATACTGCTTTCGATGATCACCAAGTTGGAGTGGATAAGAAGGTAAAAGTGGCCATGCTGATTCAGTCTTCAGAATTGATCCAACTCAACCTTCTTTATCCCATGGAGGTTATAAATGGATACCTAGGGAAAGGCAAGAGCGGGGTGAATTTGTGGGCTACACTCATTTAAAACTGTCTTCAACGATTTGCTGCATATAGGATTTCCTGAGCCTCTGGTTAGTCTATTTAGTAAGCCAAATTAGCCCCTCTGGAAGAAAGAGCAATAAGGAGACCAGAACTGCATGCTAAATTTGAAGTGTGGGTAGACCATGGATTTATGCAGTGGCATAATTACGTTTCTGGCTTTCCCAACGCTGCCGCTCCCTTCCGAATTCCTTTGCTGATAATTTGTAATGTAAGATTTACTCTTCAGACTCTACCATTCAGCATCAGGCTGACATTTTAGCAAAAACAGCCAGTTGTAACACCGAGATCATCTTCCTCAGTGATAATGATCAGGCCAGAGCCCATCATTTTGTGTGTGAGGCTAGGATTGTTTTTCCCATGTATGAGCTGATAAATTTATCCATAATGATTCTAGTCTCTTATTTTAGTCCCTCAGTCCTGTAAAGTTATGCCATTCTTTGTGTGTGTTTATGTATATATCTATATATATAGTAGTGCATGTCGTATGTCATGCCTAAATGCTGTAGTATTTGACTTGGGCTCTTACTCCCACTTGTCTTTCCAAGTCTTGTTTAAGGTATGATTTGTTTGGGGCAATAAAAACTTCCTCAGAAGAACCTGACTTCTGAAAAATGTATTGAAGGTAGCATTTATAGGATGTCTTCAATTATTTCTCTAAGTACTTTGCCAAAGGGTGGGAATTATTCYCATTTTTCTAGGTGCAGAAGCTTTTTATGCGGTATTTGGGTCCATGGACAAATCATTTTAAGCCGGTGGGAATAAAGCTCTACATAGAGCCCTCTGCTTGATTTCTTGATCTACACTGACTCAGCAGTAACTAAGCTCTTCAAGGCGATTTCCTAAACCTCTTTAACAAATTTTAGTAGAAACTTTTAGCACGCATTTTACAATGTGTGTTAAAAACCTCTCTTCCTAGTGAATGATACTGAAAAATACATATGGCATTTGCTTATGCTGGAAAGCTGCAATTCATGATTTAACGAGGTACTTGAGTATGTGAGAGATACCACTAACTTTACTGGAACTAATCATATGCTTAAGTCCATTGCTGAAGTGAGCCCAAAGATTAAACTGTTTCCAGGTTTAAGATATCTACTATGAGATTTGTAGGGTGTTTTTGGTGGATTTTTTTGGTGTTGTTTGTCATATCATGTACCCTCCCCATGCTGAAAGCTGGTCTTCTGCAGAAACATGGGAAATTGTGATTTTTGTAGCTGCTATTACAGAACTGAGAAACAATTATATTTTGTTTTCTTAATGCTTATTTTCTGTTAAGTTTTAACAAGGAAATACCATCCTAGACTCTTTGTGCTTACTGTATTTAGAAGTGAAACTGTAATCAGGAGTAACAGGATGAAGAGGAATAGTCTAACGTGAGTGGCTTCTGCTGTAGCTTAGAAAGACTTAGAAAGTTACACGTATGATGTGCTGGGTGGGTTTGCAAGGAAAGACCTGAGGAGGGGGGGGCTGGGGAGAATTATCTCAAATGGCCATAACTGGACCATGATGCATAAGCCTGACCAAGTAACATTTCTGTTCCACATAAGCTTTTATTGAATATTGCTCTGGTTCAGCCTTTTCTTCCTGCCTTCCCTTCAGCAAGAAGTGAAATCTGTGGCTGAAGAAGACCATTTWTAGGAATAGATGTTAACTTATTCTCAAGATTTTTCTAGAAATAGTCAGCGGTCTCTCCCATCCTTGAAACCATGGCCTTCAGTTCTTCACTCGATTTTGAAGAACAGTGTATTTTTTCCGATGGCTGGCTTTCAGTGTGAGCAGGCATCTCTTCCCAAGCAGTCTGCAGGTAGTGGCCAGAATCAAAGAATTCTGTAGGCRATCTATTCCGGGAGGCGGAGCTGTGCCTTTTCTACAGAAAGTTTGTGCTGTTCATGCTCGCTCTCRCTGTGGTGCCATGAGCCTTTTCTTCCTCTTAGCACGTTATACAGCTCTGAGAGAGCAAGAGAGTGTGCTTGTGGCTGATGTTAAGTGCTCCCTTTTGGGACATGAGGGATGGAGTCTTGAGTCTCCTGGCTGACAGTCACATTGCGTGGGAATTCCTCATGCTGTGTGCAAACGCTTTGTTAAGCTACTGTATCAAAAGAATGGACATTATTTTCTTTTCCTTCTCGTCTGCACCCACAGTTCTCTTTCAAAAGGGGAACTGGTCCTGCTTTCAAAATAGATAACCTAAGTACCTATTGCCAAGGGAGGATTGAAACAGGGATCCTGATCTGACGCAGGTATCTATTTTTGCCATTCAGGGAGGCACCCAAGTCTGAAAGAAGGTCTGGTTTAACACATTCCTTTCACCAGCTTTTCCTTTTGCTGTCATATCTTACTGCTGAGACTTGAGTTGGTGCAATTCGGTGTGTTACATGTTTTACTTCAAATAATGTAAGAAGCCTCCTTACACACTGTAGGCTCTGCCATGGAGCAGTCCAGCTCTGTATACTGACAACTCCGAATCTGATTCAGAGGTACCTACCTTCCATGTGTATTTTATAGAGAGTGTAGTTACATAGTTCAGGGCTATGGATTCTTTTCTGGAGGATTAAGGGTTGGAAGTGAGGTGGTGTAGTGCTGAGCCTCAGTCCTTACCTAGCTCCAAAAATTTCTCCGATGTTCTTCAGCCTTTTCCGTTCTTTCTGTTTCTGAGTGGTTTTCACGACAGTCTTTAGTGATTTGTTTTTTTGGGGTAGGGGATGGGGGTATTTTTGTCTTTGCTTGTCATTTAGGGCATCTAGCATAGATGTGCCTTTAGAGGATTTTTCAGTGTAAGTGCAAAAGACACAAATCAGCACAAATAAGTTAGTAGCTTTCTTTTAAGGAGAGTCATTTTGAAGGGAAAAAAGCTCTAGACAAAGACATAATGCATTAGTTCAGAGACTGTCTATAAATATTAGGTAAATATTTCATCAGTTAAATTGGTCTTTGAGTTAATAAAACCAAGTTGCTGGAGCCTTCCACTTAGGTTTAACAAATCTCCATACTTCTGTTTGTAATTGCTTGACTAGTAAATGAGATCAGTTTCTGTATTAATAAGGTCACCTGTTTGTATACATTGATTTGTATACATTTAAACAGGATGCTCAAGCTGATGTTAAACTATGCTAACTACATAGCCCCTGTGGAGTATGTCCTGTGAGTGATGGTCCCCATCTGGTGGGAGGGAAGACTCTGAATCGGTTTTAACACGGTGGCTATTGACACCGATCCAACCTTGGAGCAGCCAGAAGAGCAGGCCAGAGCGTCTGGTGAGCTGGTATTAAGAAGGGGAGACCCTGGAAGGAGGATGTTTCCAACAGGCGCTTCACGGTTTCGCTAAGGGTTGGCTTGCCTACTTTTTTTGTTTTGTTTTGTTTTTTTCTTCCAACTGTTCTGGGCAAGCAGCCAAAAAGGAATCCCAATAAGCAATTCATGAGCTAACAAGAACTAAAATGATATTGGTATAAGAGGCTGTTTCTGTCTCTTTTCCCCTTTTTCGCCTTCTCCTCCTCTAATAGGAGATTTTACAACTTGGATGACAAAAAAAAACCCACCAAAAAAGCCATGCAGGAGGTGTCTGGGTCTTCCAGTGGCTGCAGCCCACCCCATTGGAAAGGCTGTCAGCCTTGAAAAGTGAGATTGGTTTTCCTTTCTGGCTTTGTAGCCTAAGTATGGGCACCTGACCAAAAGCAATCGGGATTTGGTGGYGTGTGTTGCCTGCCAACATGCTGAGCTGCCACGACGTGTGTCCTCTCCCCGCTGGTGCTCGCGGGCTGCTGGGGTGTCTGTCGTGTGCCTCCATCCTGACAGCTGCGTGCAGCCAGTCCCGAGGAACTGTAAGCCTTGTCTGCCCTGACAGTGAAGATAATGATACTTGTCAACCGCTATAAAAGCATTTGCATGCGTTAAGTATTTATGATGTGTTGGTATGAAATTACAGGTGCAAAATAACTTAGTTGGTGTCAGAGATTAATGCATATTTTCTGCCAGTCAGCATTACTTGCAGATGGCTGTTCTTGTCGACTGAAAAGTTTAATTTTCAAAACATAGTTTCAGCTCTTGTATTATTCTGAAAAGTTTTATGTCCAAGATAGTGTTCAAAAATTAAAACAAATTTTAAAAGCCCCCACACTTAATTCTATGCATTTTCTTTTTATGGATGGATTGAATATATTATACAGTAGTCATTCTTATGGCAATTTTAATATTAATAGATGCGGTGTACTAATTGAGAGTGTTGGAGATGTTGAAGTCAATTTAATTTCTCAAGTTATGAGATTTGTTACTGAAATTTTAATATTCTTTATATTTCTAATATTCTTTATATTGAATCTCTGGTATGTGGATTCCAATTTCTAGTATTTTTGAATGGATAGGTTTTGTAAATGCTAAACACACTCTATAGCTGTAGATGTAACCCATCTTTAGTTTGGGATAGCGTAAAATGAATCAACTCCCAGTTAAAAATCTGTAGAATAYGATATTGATGTCTGTCTTAAAATCCCCCTCTAGAAGTAGTTCGGACTACTTGACTGTTTTTCTTAACCTGTTTATATACAAGGATCCTGAAAAGCTTATTTGGAGGAAAGAGTTTCTACCATCTGTCTTAGTTCATTTGTATCCTTACCTACAATTAGTAGCCTGTCTGAAAGGAGAAGCAAGAAATAACCTCTTACACCGCACGCAGCCTGTGGCTCTTCCCTCCAGAYGAAGATTTGGTACGGTTCATTTGTGCCTTGAGCACACTGGTACAGGCTGCTTCACAAGGCCCTGTCTGGGACTGACTTTCCATTTCTCCTGTGTCAGTGCTTTCGTGTAGACCACTGGTTTGAAACCTTTTCATAGTTGGGCCTCTCAGTGCTGCCTTCTCCAGAATCCCTTGCTGTTGTCTCTCCCGTCTTTCCTATTGTCTTCTCCTTGCCTTTGCCCTTGCCAGTGTGGTGCTCAGGGTGAGCAAAGCAGCAGAGCCTGACTTGTGATACGTTGCACGCTCGGCTTTGGGTTTGAGCCGGCTATCGTTCCCAGCTGGGGATCCCTGCTTTAGGCCACTGGGTTTCCTTGGCCAGGACGTTTGTAGTTGCGTTGCGAGGTGCCAATACAGAAATTGATGTTGCTTGGGCCTCGGCTGGTAACTTTTTTAGTTCTGAGCTAGCTAGTGGTGGGGACAGTGGAAGACTGGTCTTCAGGAAATAGCGTATGGGCTTCCCTCACATTCTGCTCCCAGTTTGCTATTCAGATGTCGAAGACCATTTGGGATATCTTTATTTTTTTAAGGTACCCGTGTTTGGAGTTTGGGTGACCTGGCCAGGTGATGGATCTGATGTACACATTAGTGACAGCAGAACTTGACGGTGGAATGCTGCCTTTCATAGCRGAGTAACTTTTGGATGTGCACAAGATTTGTGTAACTAAATGTGAGAGGGAATCGGTGTGCTCTCGACAGGAGGCCCTTGGCTCCAGCAGCTTGCTGACCTTTTGGCCTTGGAGTAGGCTTTGTTTGTTCAGGCTTTTCCCTAGTAAGCAATCTGGCTGTTCTGGGTCATTTTTTTTTGGAGTTACTTTTTTTTGGGACATTAATTGAATTTAGTTGCTTTCATGTTTGATTGTTTTACATGAATGGTGCTTGCGATGTTAAGTTCATGCTGAGATTTGGAATATCTATCTCATAAAGCTAAACCCAGTGTATAATATCTGGAAGTGTTACTTTCAAAAATTTTAGCTCAGGTATTTTGGATCATCTTACTCATATGTTATATTGCACAGTCACTGAAAGGACAACAGAATTCATAAAGAACATGTTTGCAAGCAGTTTTTAAAACTGAGATCAGAACCCTTTTTAAAGCATGATTTTTTTTTTTTTTTTTTTTATAAAAAAAATGTTTAACCAGTATGGCCTGCAAAGCATTCATGTAGATGGTAAATTAAGTTGGCTGAAAGGAAGTTGACAGTATGGGTGACTGTGTAACTAAACTAACTAGTGATAGACTTGTACATTTTGTTCACTACTTCCTCTGCTCAATTTCCTGTGTTGATTCAGGGAAAAAAGTTGCCTCCTCTTCTAACAGGGGAGTCCCAAACAGGATGGATGGGGGATTAGACCCCTTGTTGCTGGTCCAAAACAGAAACGGGGAGATGCCAAATTCCATTTGTCTGAAAGTCTTCCTTGTTAATTTGTGTCTCTTGCAATCAGTGAAGTTGGAGAAAATACTTCTGATTTTCTGGGAAGTATCTAAGCAAAAAATTTTGGATGTTACATTTAAAAAAGAAGAATGAACTTGATTTGCATATGCACTCATTTTCATGCRATTTCTGTTTCCTCTATATGCAAATGTGGCCATTTTTAGAGCAACTCATGCAGATGTCTGCGGAAGTTCAAATAGTTAAACTAGTAGCAGTTCCTTAACTATAGCATTAACTCCTTAAAGTGAGAACATAAACAATGTGGTGAGCTTTTTCAGTAGCATTTTAGAGCTGTCAACAGGATAGTGTTCAGTGTGGAGCTTGTTTTTATACCATATATTAGTTCTATTTATAATGTTTAATAGTATATGAATGACACTGTTCTTCATTTCATAAAGGAAGGAATAACATTTCTTTATTTGTGGCATGCTAACTTTTTTGATACTTTCTACACTTGATTTCTGTGAATATTTCTGTTTTCTCGAAAATGAAGTACAAGCTTAAGGTTTATATTTTGAACTGATAACATGTTGTTCTTGTATCACTAGAATGAAACACTTTGATCCCCTCCAGCAAGAGTTAGATTGGCATAAAGTTCATATAGTTACAATAATGGAGCCCCCACTTTTAGTCCATGTACCAAGAGCAGCAGGGGAACCGTAGCACTGCGGAAGGGAGGGTGGAGCGTGGGAACATTCTCAGCTTCACTTTTTCAGGAAAAGATACAAAAGGAAGAATGTTTATTTTGTACGTAGCATGTTGGAGATCTCATTGTAGAAAGTGTAAGACATGTAGCATTACCCACATGCCTAGTGTTGAGAACTGTAGCTTTCCTCTCTCTAAGTAAATATCTCTTTAGATGCTGAATATATAAGCTGTCCTCTTTAAGCTTTTGTGTGGATTTTATTACAAGGGAATATTGAAGTTGAAGAATTGAATAAGTACCTGCAGGTTTGATTATGAAATTGTGTAGAAGTAAAACACAATGATTTATCATGTTTGTTTATAGCTGTAGAAAATATGAAAATCACAAGGGAATATTGAAGAATTGAATAAGTACCTGCAGGTTTGACTATTAAATTGTCTAGAAGTAAAACAATGATTTATCATGTTTGTTTATAGCTGTAGAAAATACGAAAACACTGGGGTTTTTTTCTATTCACTGCATTTATGTTCTTTTAGGATGTAGCAGTGTTATGTATTGGCTAAATATCAGACTGTTTCAAATGATCAGTTCAGTGTCTTAGTTTGATCCTAAAAGGCTCAGTGTGTAATCAGAACCACCAAATTGTAGTGCATCTCTAATATGATTGTCTAATTCAGTGCTGTATAGCTTGAAAACCCCTTCTTAGCTTTTTCTGCTTTTGGTGCTAATTAACATTTAGATGTTTCATGATCATTTCTTAAGTTCCTCCGCAATGTGAAATTCATGTTTACATAGGGAAAATAATCACCAATTTACTTGCACAATGCATATAAACTAACCAACTCTTTTGTTCCATCTACATCTATATGCAATCAAGAAAACCAATTTAATCATGCTTTCCACTGTAAGGCACCATAGCTTGTAAAGCAAAGAGGAAAATACTTTCAGCTGTGCATATGATATCAAGAYCTCCTAGAAAATTCCATTTTTAATGGCTTTATTGCATTTTGATGCATTCCGTGTGAATATTGAGAGAAGTGTAAAGTAGTTAGAAAGTAATCATCTTGGAGTACTTTAATAAGGGATGCTGAAATGCATGTGGGAATTTCTGCTGTGTTTTATCTGATTATCATGTTTTAAAAAGTGGGAATACAAAAGAATATTTACTCTAGATCTCAGAAGCAGAATCATCTGCAGCAACAACTTCCTGAAAAACTTCTGGGTCTGTTGTTTTAGTGGATGTGAGACTATCAGGCTCTATATGTTGTTTTGTCCTGCTATGTCTTGCCTGCTKCTTTATCTGTGGGACTTCTGTATCATACGTATGTGTCAAAACACATTATGTGAATGAATTGATATCTTGTTTCTTCAGACAGGTGGAAATAAGAAATTTTGACTGAAGATCTTTATTCCCCAACCATTTTGACAATATTAATACAGGTTTCATATATCAAATATAATAGCTGAAGGAACATTTTGTTGTTGGATTAGAGGGCTCCTTCCTATTGTATCTGGATTATTATTTTAAGTGCTCAGGGAAAAAACCCTATTATGAGTTACTGTTTGATATTAGCCTTGTATGTTGCAATTGCTGCAGTAAGGAAAAGAATGTCCTTATTTGATCAAATCAAGTTATGTGTATGTGTAGGAGAAGGAGAGAGTGGCCTAAAGTGTGACTAATAGCTAGGACTAGATAAACTGATTGAACAAATTGTATTTCTCTACATCATACTTTCCTTCTGATAATGTCCTGACATTGTTAATCAGTGTCTTTTGCAGTCTCAAGAAATAGAACGCTTCTCTCTCGAAACAAGGAACACTGTAGAAAGTTACCTGTTCAGGACACTAGTATGGGGTTTCCCACCCTAACTTAGCTGGTGGGATGAGAGGTAATAAGGTCAATGCAGTTCKGACTCTGGCACAGAAGAAAGGAAGATGGTTGAGGTGGAATTAATTAACAAGCTATAAATTCATAGTGCATAAAAAAATTAGAAGTCTCTCGTCACACACACGTTTATAAATATATATATATATGTGTGTGTTTTATAAAATGTGTATATAAAGATATGTAAATGAGGTCCTAGGATAACTGTGACTGTTGTATGGATATATGACTCCAATCTGTAAACATGATCATGAGATGCCAAGCCTGTCCAGTTAAGAGCTGTGTTTGGCTAAGGGTAAGGGCATAAAAATCCTCATGCCCTTTTCCAGAAGCTCCGGTTCCTCCAGCCTGGCATTGAATGTCTCCTGTTGCAAACTGACCCTTTCTTACGGCTCAGGCTCTGCTCGCCTTCAAGAAAGTGCTCTTGGCTCTCCAGCTGCACCAGTTTGTTAGTAGGAGCAGGGCAGTACTAGAAGCTGTATTTCCTCCCTACTTTCATGTCTGGTGGGAATGTTATTTAAGGCCAATCTGTTAGGCAATTCTGCCTCATATAATACCTTGCATATCATAGATGCTGTCCATCATCTGAAATGGGATGTGTATGTTGTATTATTCAGCTAATCTCAGTTAGGATCTAGACAGATTTGTCTACCGTTGTACTGAAAAAAAATAAGGACCTGTGTCTGTTGATTTAGTAAATTATTAAGATGAATGGGAGTCTCATATTTCTGCAATAAATTATGGTGCATGAAAAAAGGTATCGACTTAATTCTTACATTATTTAAAAAGGATGAGGTTAGAAAATGTGATTAACCCCACCTGAGCTCTGCATTAATAGCCTTCCACTGTTCTTAACTGTATAAGGGTTGCACCGGGAATTAACTATAGTCTTAAGTTTGACAGTCTAGGATGGGAGAATTAATAAGAAAATATTCAGCAGTGTTGAGTTTAGTAACAGGATGACACCAACTTGTAACTGCCTTTTAAACTGTCACTGCAACTCTCCCTTCCTTCTGATCTTGCGTATTGTTCACAACATATGCCTAGAGGAGTATACCAGGGCAGTGCAGGAGTTAAAATCTTAAACCTTCTCATTGTTCTATAACATTTTAAACATTTTTTTTTTCCTTCACAGGAAATGACCTAGAGGCCTTACAAATACATTTGTGCATTTTTGTTCTGAGTCTACAATTGAGGGCAAATACAGGCTAGAAGCACCACTTCTTAATGTTACAACGGAAACAACTACCTCAACAAACACTGAAAGGGGAAGAAGGCTTGCARTAATAAACACTCTAATTTTTAATAGCTTATATTTGCAAAGTCTTCTGTAAACAGAGTCCAGATTTTTTTTTTTCCCCCCTCCAGTACTAAGAAGAGACACTACAAGTAAACTAATTTGGCAGACTGGATCTGTCAAGACATTTGAAGATATTTGATCTGCTGACATAAGGATTTGCTTTTTCAAGGAAGGAGCCTCTGCACTGCTTTTATAATCGCTGTTGATCGGTGGTTTGCTCCACTTTTCCTGATATTACTAATGGGAAAATTGTATTAAGGTATTGCTTCTAAAACTATTATTTGCATTGACAAAAATAACTTTTGTAGACTTAACAGCAAGTGACAATAATATGCTCACGAAGAAATTGTAGGCGATAACTTCTCTGCTCCAGCATTGCTTTTCTGTGTGCAGAGTGGAATACCAAGCAAGAGACATAACGTTATTAAGATACTTCGGCTTGCTTTTTGAGTACTGTTTGTAACTGCAGCAGGGCTGCACTGAACACTGAAAATACAAAGTCAGCAAATTTGCTGCCTTTCTSACTGCTGATACAGATTATACAGACGCTTGCCTTTTTGAAATGCCTTTTGTGAAACCTATGTACACAGTCCTCCACTGTTACTGTACATAACTATATATTTGAGGAAGGAATTTGACAAGTGATTGTTAATTCAAGAAATCCTTGGACAAGTACTCACTTATGTATTGCTGTAGTGCACAAGAAAGCAAAATGGACTATAAGCGGCGCTTTTTGCTTGGCGGGTCCAAGCAAAAAGTGCAGCAACACCAGCAGTATCAAATGCCTGAGCTAGGCAGGACCCTGAGCGCACCGCTGGCATCTACAACCCCAGCATCCCCTTTGGTCTCCTCAGCTGCTGCGGGCAGCTGCAACCACCCTGTGTCCCACACTACTCCGATCGCAGACATCCAGCAGGGAATCTCCAAATATCTGGATGCACTCAACGTGTTTTGCCGTACGAGCACTTTCCTTACAGACCTTTTCAGCAGTGTATTTAGGAACTCGCACTATTCTAAGGCAGCTATGCAACTGAAAGACGTGCAGGAACATGTCATGGAAGCAGCGAGTCGACTCACAGCAGCAATAAAACCAGAAATAGCAAAAATGCTGATGGAACTGAGTGCAGGAGCTGCAAACTTTAAAGATCAAAAAGARTTCAGCCTACAAGACATTGAGGTAAGTTACCTTGGGGGATACTGTTTTGCATGTGAATTTGTATCATTCCTTCTTAATTGGACTTCTCTTCAAAATCGCTTCTACACCAAAAGTTTGCCCTGCCTTGCGTAGTATTTGTGGACAATGCTGGGCAAAAGAGAAACTCTTCCTTTCTTATGTTTTCTTCTTGAAAGTGTTAAGTCATTTGCAGTGGCTGACTTCCAACTATGTTGAATTAGGTATTTAGTAGGTATGTCTGTATAAGAACTTGTACTTTATTTAAAGATTTCATGAAATAAGAAAGATGAGTTATAATTAAATTCTACTACCTATATAATTCTAAATGGTAATCTTCTATATGATTTAAACTTATAACCAGCAATCCAACAACCTCTTTCTTCTTTGGGGAAACCGTGCTTAGTTTAAAAATATTAATGCAAAACAAAAAACCCCCCAATACCCTGCCCCTCCAAACCAACTCAAAAGTTTTAAACAGTTTTCTGTTTTATGTTAGCTAATATTTCTAATGATATTAAGCCATCATATTCTAAATTAACCTATACTTTGCTTAGTATTATCCATTCTGAGGGGAGACCTGCACACTTGGGGAGTGGCGTATTGTCATCAGAGTTTCTGTAAAACTGCGTATTAGTTGACTAATGATCGAAATTTGTGTAAAATAATGCTTTATCACTCTTCAAAACATTTTTGTCTTTTTGGGCTGTTGTGCTTAAAAGAAAAATACCATGCTGGAGAGATTGGTGCTGTAAAAATTTGTCATGACTTTGCTATAATTTCCATACGCTGGCAGCGAATGCCCAACAGTCAGAATTCAGAGGTTTTGAAGTTGAGAGGATCCCCAACTCTCATCGTGCCTGGCTGGGTATTTCTCCTGTAGTGAATGTCTTCATTGTGTAACAGGCAGTGTTTAGTGATAGTCACATATGAATCCCTGGTGTTTTAAGTAGTTCCTTGTGTTTTGACATATTTTTTTACCTTACAGGAGTATTTGCAAAGTTATTCCTACAGAATTCCATCCTGAGTGGAAAATTTATTTTTGAGTTCTCTTATTTTTCATTTAGATTTCAGGTAGCTTTGTAAGGATGAACGTTATACACACTTGCTTATCAAGCATTATCTGCTTTCTATAACTGCACAACTTACGGATGAAGTAGTTAAGTAGAACGCTATTTGTAGTACACAGTTGTAGTAAGAAATATGACTGACAGTTTTCAGTGTTGTACACTTAGTATAGAATGAAGTAAGATTGGCTGTATATTTGTTATAAATGTCTTCTGTAGACTGGTATTTTTGGAAACAATCTAATAACATCACTATGTTTAGCTAAGGCTGTAGGAAAAAATATCTTTTTTTTTTTAAATTTAAAAATCAGTGTGAGYTTATGTAATTAAAGACCTTGATAAATACCTGTGCTGAAAGACTTTTTTAATTAAAAAAAGCAAAAACATACGAAGCACTACCTGCCTTCTAGGGTTTTTTTGTGGACTTTGAAACTCTGTCTTGCRAAGTGTTGGCAACTGCCTGTACACTGCTTTTATAACCCAGTCAAGCAATTTTAGGTGTTAATTCATACCCTGCCCCACACGCTTCTTCAGCAGTGAGTGGAGTTCATGAGCAAAAGCAAAGCATTGTTTGCATAAGTTGGCTGCATGTCCTGCCAGCTTAAAGCAAAGGTAGAGAAACTTGCTTTGGTCCCTGCTTTACCTGTATAGACCTAACCCTTGTTCCTGAGCTCCATGTGCACCTGCAGTGCKTTCTTCACCACGCGGCTCTGTGGTAGGAGCAAACGTAAAGAGAATGAAAGCAAAACAGCTGGATTGCTTGATTTTCTTTTTAGGCATATCTTGTGGAAATTGACCACTTGTCATCGTACTTTTCTTATACCTTTTCTTAATTAAAACTGCATCTTGCACATAGCTTTAAAAAAAGTCAATATGAAAGATTTATGGGAACTTTTGCATAATGAGACAAGTATTGCATTCTGCTTTTGCTTAAGAACCAGCAAAATTTAAGGATTTGACACTGACTCACATGGTTGTTTTAGAAGTCAGCCAGGAAGCATGGTTTAGATGACTTAAGTCTGTGGGCAAGTTGGATGATTGTGCCCAGGAAGCAGTTATCAGTTGCTCACTGTCGAAATGCACCTTGGCAGAGGTCAGTATAGAGAATATAATTAAGTTTGTAGGTGTCTTGAAAGTACCTGATACAAGTATGCTGGAAGACCTGCTGAATTAAAAATGATCTTGAATTGAACAAACGAGTTTTCCAGTTGGGATGGAATTCAGAGGCAAAAACTGAATGTTACAATATTTAAATAGAAATTTTCAGCTCACAAGTGTAGCCCACTGGACAGCAGTTCTGAAGAACAGTTCTAGGGCTTACGGTAGTCGTATGTTGAGTAGGAGTCAGTGTTGTGCGGTTGCAAATGATAAATCAATGTTGTWGCTGTTGTGCAAAGAGGCAGTTGTCATGTATTTAACACGACTATAACCAGCAAGAACCATGAAATAAGCATTCAGCTCTCTTCAGTTTGGTTATTATGGCCTTAAACACAACAGTGCACCCATGCACCACTGCTGTTGCACTTAGAGAAATAGCGAGCAACTGGACAGACACCAGAGGAGAGTAGCAAGAGTAATCAGACATCCAGGAAATAGGACTTCAGAGGACAAATTGAAAAGACTGACTCTACAGAAGAGAAAACTAAGAAGGAAAATCAGAATTGTTCAGGTATGTAATAAGCTGCCAGAAGACGTGGCAGTGTTCTGTTCTTCATGTCCATGTAAGGTGGAGCAAGAAATAATGAACTTAAATTTCAGAAGGAAAGATTTATATTAGATGTTGTTGAAATACTTTGTAATGTTAGTGAAGCACTGACGTGGATTGCTACAAAGGGTAGGGAGCCTCCATCATGAAGAACTTACAGAACAGGTTAAACCTGCATCTAGCAAAACTGACCCAGGTGAAATTGCACCTTGCTTGGGACAGTGGGATGACCTTTTGAGAGCCTCTCCTACTCTGCTTTTCTGTGATTTGAAGACTGAGCTATTTATGCAGAAATTTTAATTTTAAAAAGTGTGGTTTGTTTTTTTTCCCTCATCTGTAGTAAAGTTAACATTTCCTAAATCTACCAGCAGGATTAAAAAATTCACAGTGGAAGCAGAAAAATATAAAGGGCTTGTCTGACTTTGTCAGAGTTCACTGACCAGGGGAAATGAGGGGAAAAGTGTGAGAGGCAATGTAATTTTTTCCTTGGAAAATACAAGGGGGAAATACAGTAATATCTGCAGTTGCTTTTGCAGCTTCTCTAGTAGATGATGAAAGAACTTGCAACTCTGAGAAAGAATTGAGAGATGGTCGAATGTCTGAGTGGCAGCTCAGCAATATTGTATGAAGAGGTACTCCAGAGCCTCTTATTTGAGGGTCRGAGTCTGGTATTACGGAAGCAGTGGGAGGTGAGTTGTAATTCATGGTGGGGTSGGAGGACAGAACCCCAGATTCATGGGGACGACATGAGAATGAGGCTTTTTCTATGCATGAGCCCAGCTAAGGAAAATGTACTTTTCCTGAGCCTTCCTCAACAAAGACTGTATGTTTTGAGGAAGAATGAGAAATATGAGCAGAGCAGGTTTGGCTTTGGAAATTTAGGAAAGCGCTATAGCTTTTCCGAAGTGCCACATGTTTTTATCTAGTATAGTGGGCTCTAGCCCTCAGGGAGAGCAATGTCAAGAAAGTGTCGAGTTCTGATAAACATACRCTGACGGATTTGGACTAAAAAAGGTTGTGCAACCTGGACTGTAGCAGCAGTGGGTGAGGTTTTTAATTTATTTATTGTTTTTTAGCAGAACAGAGCTTGCTAGTTCAGAGCTGTCTGCCAAGATGTGTAAGAAGGTGACGTCTCTTGATCAAAGTGTTGGTGACAGATGGAGGTTTCCAAGGTTTCTTAATTTCAGAAATGCAAATGCTGATTTTTATTTTCTGCCTTTCCTTTTCCCCTTTCAGAAAAGTTTGAATTCTCAGGTGTTTTGTGCCTGTATGGGTRAGGAACAGCTTGGAAATCAGGGGGAACGAGAGTGTGTTTTATGTTAAGTTTTCCAGATCTGTTGTTAAAGTTTTGTAAGCTGGAGGAATGCAGTAAAACTGTACTTCTGTTAATAAATCCTGGGGGGGGGGGGGGAGTAAAGACTGGAAAAAAGTTTGTGTATTTCCTCATCTTTTGTGAAGCTTTGCAGCAGCCTCAGTACTGCAAAATACAGAGGATGAATCTTATTTTAGTTACAGGGAGCTTGTGTATTGTCTTAGAAGTGGTAGTAATGAGAGATGTACTTGTTGACTTCCTAAACAAAAGGGAAGCATGAATGGGCACAGGATATTTACTTGGATGCTCTGTTTTGTGTTAAATGGAGATAATGTTTGGCTTTTATGTGTATAAAATAAGATTTTTTTGGACAAGAAGCTTGTAGGACAAAAATGTCTGAATAAATATAAAATGTAGGCTTTCTTTAGCATTGTAAAGCCCAATTTAAATATTTTTTTAATTATTACCTTTCCTGTGATTTGCAGGGATGGCTTCAGACTTTTGCAAGTGGAGGAATTGTTAGTAGCAAAACGCTGCTTCAAATCAGTAGAAAATGCTATGGCTTGCTGGAATGACATTGTACTCTTGGTCTATAATCTCATGGTCTGCTCTCAGATCTGCTAGCATTGTCTATAGAAATATTTTGTATTACATTTTAATTGCTGCTTTTTATTTTTAAAATGCTTAACACTTAAATGCTTTTTTGCTAAATTATAGTTAGCATTTTAGTAGCTGTCAATATCAGATTATCACTACTGGGCTTTTAGGTTGACTGTTAGCAGAAATGAGTTTGTTAGGTTGCCTGTGTCTCCTAATAATGTAGATGTAAAGGTGCGACTTCTGTTGGGATCTAGTTTATCTTGCAGGTAACTCTTTTTCAATGAGCAGGATCGTGTCTGCCCTTGGAGGTGTTTTGGTCATGAGGTCACTCTTCCGAACTGCAGGGCATTGCTACATAGTAAAAATGAATAATATTCTACCCACTTTCAGTAATGTGTGGGAAACGGGGTTATCTCATAACCTGGTACACCAGTTTGAGTCATACCTCATTGTTAACTTCATTATATTGCTATTTTAATCTGATCTCTTTGGTGGGTAGACAGGTTATGCACAGGGCTTATCGGTACCAAAGCCATTAAGAACTCTGTTAAGGTAAATGAGGGTAGTAGGAAACCACTGAATAAGTGTGTTTTGGTTTTTTGAGGGTTTTGTTTGTTTAGGGAAATAGCCAAAAAAAAAAAAAAAAAAAAAAAAGGAGCAATTCTACTACATAAAATGGTACTTGGAACTTTTGTATGAGGTTTGGAAGACTGACACTGGTTATTTGCTAACTCCATTAGTGGTCGTGTTCTGTTTTAAAGAATCTGTTGTATAAGATTTGCTTGTCAGGGAATTTGCATGGCATCACTGTTTAGCAATGAAATCTAGCAGTTTTATGTGTGTAATTTCTCCAGCAAAATATTCCAAAGTTGATTGTGTGCCCCATTAGGAGGATAATATGGGACAGAGCAACCTAACACTGCATCTCCACCTGATGCTCCTGTTTGTATGTAACCAGTTTGATTAAACTTATCACCTGTTTCAGAGGCAAGGAAGTCTGAAGTGAGACCCCCCCAAAAAGTCCCATTGCTTCCAACTGCCTAAGCAGGAAGACAGATTCCTTTAGGTAAGGTTATTCAGCTGCTGAGATAGATAGCTGTCCTACCTGGTAACGGGTTAGGGAAGTCAAGGTGCTAGAGCTGTATTTCTTGGGACAAAAAGCTTGCAAGCTGAAGACSTCATTGTATATGCAATGTAAATGATTCTAAGGAATAGTTTAAGAAAACACAACCACTACTAAGAAAAACTTACTAGTTGACACCTGTGATGATTCTAGTTCATCTTTGATTACTACATAGTCTCTAGGTTTCAGTTAGTTCTTATTATGGTCTAAAGCAGGAAAGTCAAACACTTCTGCATGGGGAAGTAGGGAAAAATAAGCTCGAAAAAGAGATGGTGGTGTCTCTAACTGTGGAAAAAACMCGCATCCATATGCTAATACTGTTCTGCAGATTTCACAACAGACATTTAGTATATTGCTTTATGCCCTTCGGTAACTGCTGGCCAACCCTGGCTGTATTTGTTAAACTGGTGGCGGTTGTACTTCTTTCCCACAGTTAAGACAGATTCAGCTCTTTGGAAGAAAATCCTCAAGAAGTGAACTTTAAAGCAAAGTGAGTTTGGCATTTGCAGTGAGTGTTTAACAGTGCAGAAGTCATCCACCACTTGGATTTTATTTAAGCAGTTAAAACCATCCTTACCCATTTCTGAGGAAGACTGAAATAGATTATTTTTCAAACAAAATAGAAGTTCAGTAAAGCAGATGTTACTATTTATCTTTACTGTCTAACATTGTAAATTATACTAGGAATGTTGTGTGCTGCCACTTAAAAACTATATCATTTGTTTATTTTGTGCATTATTCCCAGGCCGGGGAAACTTCAACCTCTGTACCTTAAATATTCTTTGAAACTTAATCGGCTTGAAATTCCTGATGAGTCCTAGTTTCTTCTTCCCCTGAGAACTGCATTCTTTGTACACAGAAATATTCAGACTGCCAGTTGTCCTTTCCCGCAGTTTTCTTATAAATCTTTCTAATCTCGTAGCCAGGAAAGTTGGAGTTTCATTCATTTTAACATTTGCTGACTGCCTTTTTAATAAGGCRAACTCCACTTTCAGAGATCAGTCAAAGTACCAAAAATGTTTAATTTTATGCCTTGTACAAAGGAGGGAAGTGATTGAACCGGAATGGAATGTCAAAAGGAGTCTGGATGCAATGGAAAAAAGCATTGCCACCACTGGTTCTTCTGAAGTAGATAGTTAATGCATATAACTGTTCGTGTGACTACAGTCTTGCCAGTAAGATCATTGTGTCTGAATATTTTTATTCCAGAAGAATGTAGCTGAAAATAAGCCAGATGATTTATTTGCTCCAAGGCACGATGGCTTTTGTACATTATCCGTGTATTTTATGAATTACTCCTAAAATGGAATTCAAGTTGAGTCTTTTCTAATAAATCAAAGTCAAATATATATTTTAAACCACTTTGTGTGACAAACTCTGTAAAAGAGATGAAACTCTTTGAATATCTTTTAAATACTTTCTACAATAATTTGGAAAATACTTGCTTCTCTGCTGCGTTTTGGTTATGCTTTGTTGTAAGCTTTCATTTGCTTAGGAGAGCGTGGCCCTGAAGGTAGACAGAGCACTCCTGTTTGTGCTGCTTTGCTCTCCAGGTTGTCCGTCTGGATGGCTGCACTCCTGTCTGTTCTTCCACATGTGGTGGCTGCACCTAAATGCTCAGTTTGTGTGACCTGTTTTGTTTTGCTTGTAGTAACTGAGGCATATGTCTGTCTGCGGTGGTAATTCTCATTAGCATTGGTGTGAGAGAGGGAGGTAAATGGGGGATGGAAGCGTGCAGGGGACAGAGGTCCAGGATGCGGAGCCCAGCTCCAGCTGGCAGAGGTGGGCACCCCTTCCCTGGCGTGATGCTGGTGCTCCCTCAGCCCRGCGAGTACGGGGAGGGACTGGCAGCCCTTTGCTTCCCTGCCTTTCCTCGGGCTTTYCCAGTGAGTATTACATGACCCATTTCAGTGAAATGTTCTGAAGAGAAGATTTGTGCCAGCGTTAGCAGTTCCTGTCAGGCCAYGCAAGTGACAGGGCTGCAACTTTGTGCGTGCATTCTGCAGTCACTATTACATTCTAAAAATGGCACTGTGTGCCACTGTATTATGTGGCAAAATGTTTTTCATGCTTATTACCRGTTATTGCTCTGCTTGGAAGATAAATTGCTAGATTAATCTTTTCTGATTTTTATGATAATGTTTTAAAATTATTTAGATTTTTGTTTTGGGTTTTTTTTTTTTTTTTAGCATAAATTCAGCTAGGTTTTTGTGCGAGTGCATTTTGCTGTTGACTTTGTCCTTGTGATAATATGCTACTCCCATTTTTGTATTGTTTCATTGCTCGATATTGCTCAGTAACTTAACAAGCTTTTCATTCTTCAAATAACCATAACTTGAGTGCAGAAGTAAAAATGACATGGATCAGTCTGATCTCCCCTTAATTCATAGAAACCAATGCTCACTCACTGTTTACCTTATTTTAAGTAAATGGTTAGATATCATGTGTTATTTATCATCTGAAACGTTATTTTAATAAAAAAAAAATCTGAGTAACTTGGTTCCTTATCTCAAACATTGAACAAAAAGAAAGAAGGGAAACTTCCATGAAACCTTCTATTTGCTTGAAACGGGTTTGTTTCTTCTCCTGCAGGTACTTGGGCGATGTTTCTTGACGGTGATGCAGGTCCACTTTCAGTTCCTGTCACAAGCTTTGCAGAAGGTCCAGCCAGTGGCACACTCTTGCTTTGCTGAAGCTGTAGCTCAGGAGAGAAAGAACATTAGTGGGGCTGGAGCCTCAAATTTAAGCCCCACAAATGAGCTAGAAGATGCAATAAGATCATGGAGGGGAGCAGCAGAGGTACGGAAGTCTTGCTGTCGTGACATTATATTTAGTGAAATGGCAGTTATATTTAGTGAAACCTAGATTCAGGCTGGATGCCCTAATAAAGGAAGTTAAATCTCTGATTTTAAAGACATGCTACATTTGAAGGGGGGAACGTGGTGCAGTTAGTTTCAGATGCTAAAACTTGTTTTACCTATGTGGTGATTACACTATCTTTGTCCTGTGTAAAGTTTTCTTTGTGATATGATTGTACATAAGGAGTACACAAACAGTGGAAACAGCTTTTCGTTATTAGTAATGAATTAACAAGGTTCAAATGTGGTTTGGCAGACAGCAGGAATTAAAAAAAAAAAAAACATACAACAAGTCTTTGCAAAAACAGAGCAAAATCTTGATGAAAAATAATTTAGATAATGACTATTTCTCTTAAATTTTGAGCATGGATTCTATTTTATACTTTAAATCTTTATGGTAACTTTTAACACTTTTTTGTCTTCATGCTGTTAAGCTTGATGTTGCTTGATCCATCAATTGTTGGAATGTTAATCGTGTTACTGAAAGGTACCACTCTCCAGACTTGTATTTTCACAAACGCTTGCCATCTGTGGAATCCTTACTTTTCCTGCTGAAAAAAGTACTTACAAAGAAAAGTCGTCTTACGAGCTTTTTTGCTTTCCCTTGCACTATTGAAGCCTGCAGACTGATAGATCAAAATAGATTCAGATGCTGAGTGCGTGGTTTCCTTAAATTCAAGTAACTTGGAGTATGTGCTTTTGAAGTCTAATTTGGCAGCCCACGCAGGCTTGTTAATCATCTTGACTGGAAATCTCGTCAAGGTTTCCATTTATCAACTAACATCTGCAAGGTATATGAAAGCAAATAAGTGTCCATTAGAACTATGAATGCAGAGGAATTATTTGTAGTTTTTACTGCAGCATAAATTTATTTTACTGGATAAAATAAGGATTTGGGAGTGCTTTATGTGTATTACAGAAAATCATAACAGGTCTAATCCTGGTATAGCTTTACTCCTTTTGCATAAAAATAGTTAATTTTATGTTTAATATACTTAGTTCCTTAAAACTGTGTTACAATTTCTAGAAATGCCCTGCAATTGCTATCAAATGTGGTTAAAATTAAACTTGGGTTTGCAGAATCTGGGACTTTAACTTTCTTTTTTTACCTCCTTAACACTAATCAAATCGTCTATTAAACATACAGTGGAGAAGAGAAAAATACAGATTCTCCCTAGTTCCAGAATAACAATAGAAGAAACTTCTCAATTTTTATGATTGACTAAAATAACTAATCTGAAGTATTTGTGTGGGGTTTTAGGATAACATAAGAAAAATCTGTGCTCTGTAAATAAATAAAATTGCTGTCTCTTATAATTGTAGATAGATGAATATACAAGTCATTTTGATAGAAGGGAGATTGGAAATACCGAAATCTTTCCAAGTTTTTACTTTGTGGAGTGGAAGGCAATCCATTATTTCCATAGAAAATCAGCCTCTTTGGCAGGAGAATACACTGCTGTTTCAGAATAAAGTTTAAGATCATACTTTGTCAGTAGCTCAAGACTATTTTTGTTTTTTAAGATTTTTCACTTGGAAAATGCTGTAATTTTGTATGTGTCTATGAGGCGAGCAATGTGTCTGTCCATTGGCTGTAGTACCAAAAACCCCCAATTTGGACCTGCTTTAGAGCAAGACTCCTTCCTAGACTGAAAAATAAGCCATATCTGAGGCCTTAAATGCAGTTGAGAGTAGGTTTCTATTTGTTTTACACTGCTCAGTAGTGTAATATTTTACAGTTAAAACTAGATATTTGGCTTTTCGTATTTCTTATTTTTCAAAATCATATTACATAAAGCTATTCTCTTGCTGTGCTAAGTTGATCTTAGTCTTGTGTGGCTCTTCTCAAATTGCACCACAGTAATCACCCTTAATTTTATAAAAYATATCTTCTTATGTACACAGGAGTGTTTGTACACATGATTAAATGTATCTTTGGTTTCTGTGGCAAGTAATACCCTTTATGTTGAAGTTGTAAGTCCCTCCTCTGGTAACCACAGTCATCATGTGGCCTGTGTAACAGGATCCGTAGTCTTGAGAGGGAGCAGAAATAGTAACAGCAAACAATGTTGAATTAAGTTGCTAGCCAACACCTATATGCCGTACAAATTATGTGATATTTGTACTTTCAAAGTAGCAGTAGAGGTTTAATAAGTTATAATAAATAATCTCCTCCAGATCCTTTCCACCAGGTGCTGCTTCTCATCTCCTTTATAATGTTTTAAACTCTGTGGGGTTTTTCTTGCTCTTCTTTTAAATTTAATTAAGCTTGACCTGGTTTAATGTTGAACCTCTTTACCCTGGATTTTTATTTTACATTACAGGCCACATCTCGACTGCGAGAAAGAGGCTGTGATGGATGTTTGGCAGGAATTGAAGTTCAGCAACTTTTCTGCTCACAGAGTGTGGCAATCCCTGAACATCAGCTAAAAGAGCTAAACGTGAAAATTGACAGTGCTTTGCAGGTGTGTTTTTAAAGTCTGCTGCTTTCATGTGCATGTAGTACAGTCAGTGGGCCAAGGAATGAAATAGGGAAGGAGAATATTACTGCAGAAATATGTCCCACAGGAAGCCATGAGGTATTTGAGAATTACACTATTGGTATCATATATGATAAATGTTTGAATGCCGTAGAACCGCGTAGGGTAAATCCATGTAACAGTTCTTATGTATGTATCCAGACAYGATGACTGCATGCTTGCTTACTTGCCGATACGCCTGTGCTATCTCAACTTTTTGTTTAATGTCAGGCTTACAAAGTGGCTTTGGAGAGTTTAGGCCATTGTGAATATGCAATGAAGGCTGGCTTCCACTTGAACCCAAAAGCTATTGAAGCAAGTCTTCAGGTAGGATCTGCTAAACCTGCTCTCTTTCATCCCTCCTCACCTTGAAAATAACTATTTAAAAAAAAAAAAAATGGACTCATACTGGGATTTTCTAACRTCTTCCTTTCTTCTAATTGATCTGTTCTTTTATATTTCAGGGCTGTTGCAGTGAAGCTGAAGCCCAGCAAACAGGAAGGAGACAGACTCCACCTCAGCCAATTCAGTGTGAACTGCCCACCGTACCTGTTCAGATAGGATCGCATTTTCTGAAAGGAATATCCTTTAATGAGTCTGCAGCAGAAAACCTGAAGCTGAAAACGGTAATAACCCTGAATCTAACCACAGGAGTGAAGGGGGGGGYGGGGAGAGAGAAAAAAGAGTAGAACTCCTTAAAATTCAGAGAACAACTGCAGTAGAAGTTCAGTGCCAAACTTGTATTTAAAAGTGCCTATTTTTAGCCTGACTTCCTGTGGAAACAAGACTTTGAGAACATTGTAGGTCCGTGCCTGCTTCTGGTAATGTTTTAACCACCTGGGCAAATTCAGTCCAATCTGAGAGAAGCATAGAAGCCTAGGAGGTAATGAAGCTTCTGTGAACATTTTGAAAATAGGTGGGTTAGGTCTCAAGAAGTGCAGAGGAAAGTGAGTCCTTACAGATGCCCCAACCAGGTGATGCACTTCAGAGCTTTTACCTTCTTAGGTGCCAAAGTCTGGCCCAGCCTAGTGCTAAGGGAGGTACTTGAAAAAATATTTTGTAACAAAGCTCCTTTTAATGTCTTCTTACAAACTTTAATCAATTTTTAAAAAATAATCTAAAATTGTGGAGAAGTTAGTTGTATTTTCAGTATAAAGGAATGGCAAAGATGTCCATTCAGAAGTAATTTGGGTAATTTTAATCAGCATTTTCCCTTTTTTTTTGTTAGATAAGCCCATTTCCTTGCTCCTGAAAGAGTTGAAACAATCCACAGCTCAAAATGCTGCTTTTCTATTGTCTTTGCAGTGCTTTTTTTAGTTATCATTAAACCGTTTTGCAAGAATATAAGCAAAAATACTGTTTATGATTTTGGAGGAGTATTGTGTTCCGAATAGCAGAGACGGTCTTCCATATTTCTGTTCTGCAGTTGAGCTCTTCCAGTTATAAAAGACTGTTCAGAGGTAACAGACATTATAGTTGTTTGAAAAATGTGTAGAACAATGGTAAATACATATGGAAGCATTGGTGTTAACACTTCTGAATCATGTTTCGTATGACAAAGTTCTTAGGATTTTTTTTTTTTTTTTCCAGCACACAATGCTGCAGTTGATTAAGGAAGCTGGATGCCATAATGGACTTACACCACGGGATGACTCTCCTGTTACTGAAGTACTAAATCAGGTTTGCCCTTCCACTTGGCGAGGAGCCTGCAAAACTGCTGTACAATTGTTATTTGGCCAGGCTGGACTGGTAAGTGACTATGAATAGGCGTAGCAAAAAAAGGGCTACTTAAACATCCTGAAGAGAAACTAGATATTTTAACGAGTTTGGAAATTCATTTCCAGTGTCTTACTCTGTGTTTCTCCATTTTTAACACTGCAGCTAACTTCATTTATGAGCAAAATGCATCCTCGTAGAATGCAAGTTCGTAGATGGTATCTGTAGTTGAAAAGAACAGGAGGATGTACTGTGTACTTCATAGTCTCCGTTATTAGAGAGAACACAAGAAATGAAACTTCTAATTCATAGTGAAATAGAAAGATTTTCAAATCTATAGATGACCATGTTAAAAAGAAACACCCCCTTCCCCCACCCCCGCCCCCTTCTCACAGCTTTAAAAACTGCCATTTCTTCATTTCCTCTTTGCTTTGAATGGAAGCTGGGTTTCCTGCCCAACATAAACCAGGAAGTCCTCTGCACCAAGTAATGCTACCTGACATCTCCAACAGAGGACAGAGCAATTAAATACCTTGCTGTAGACATATGTGATTTTTAGAAACAAACCCCATGGATTTTACAGTATCTAAACAGTTGCTAAAAATAGATGCTTGGAACATACTCTGATAAGAAAATGTATTTGTGCTCCCGTAACTAATTACTGCAATCTCTTCATTTAATTAAGTGTTCATTCATGACACATAAGTTTTTTGGACTACTGTGAATTTTAATTTGAACAAATAAAATGGGGGCAAGAATGCAATAGGATAGGGAAGAAATGCAAGCATAAAGGTACACACTGTAGCCTATGATAGTTTCTGTCAAGTATTCTTTGAAYCATCCTTAACCTACAATGAGCTAAATGCTTCTTGTTGATTCATATATTGATTCTTTGTTCGGGTTGATGGCAGGCCATCAGGACTTTGTAACTAATTGTAATTTCTGATGAAAGGATCCATATTGCTACGTACTTTGTAAATATCACTTTTTCAAACAAATCGCACAGCTGATTAAGTGACTTTGACCTTCTGTCCTAGTTCATTAAACCGTATGTTATTTGCTACCATTAATAGGTTCTCCAATAACGGTGAATGATAAATAATAAATTTGTCAGATATTTCTACTTTAGCATTCCTTTGATACTAAATATCAGATATTAGATATTCCCTTAATATTGAATATCTGTTAGTGAAGTAGGTTCAAATCATACTGACTTTTCAACTGACTTTTCATGTAAAGAAGGCCTAAAATCAAAGGGACAGACCATCAATATCATAAGAGCAGTGCACCTGCTATCAGTCCTTACTTCACTGTGATGCAGGGATTTAAGGATAGGAGATGGCAGTGCATTAACCGCTTTGTATAAGGAGGTTTTACAGGGAGGCGTAAGAAGGTGGTATCTTTGCAGGGAGAGGAAGCAACTGTGGAATAGTAGGATTGATCAAATTTCTACTTAGGTGTTTTCAAGGAAAATATGTATTAAATATTAATAAATACAGGAAGAACTAGAAAAAAGGATATGGTTAAGTGGGATTGTGTCTTCACCTGCCATAGTTCATGGTAGGATGGGAGTCAGCAGCAAGGTACGGGAAGCGAGGCCAAGAAASAAACTGTTTCTCAGCAGCCCTGTGGGGAGTGTGCCGTAACTCAGGAGGAGTTCTTGGCTTCTGAGTGTCTGGATGAGGAATGCCTTGGAGGATGCTGCACCTCCCACCATTTCCTTTCCAGGGGCTTCCAGGGTTGTGCACACCCAAGTCCTGCCCTGATGAAATCCTGGGGAGTGGCCCGAGGCACATTTGGACTCAGGAGTCTGGAAGTCTCCTGGTGTCCCCCAGTCTAGACATAACTAGTTAGACCTGCTGGTAATTAAAGCGCTGATATTCTTCAGGTTTATCGTAACATTTGGAGACTTGTCAGCATAAAACTTACGTATACGTTCTCCCAAATGACAGTACTGATACAAGGAATATTACTTGTGTTGAGTCATGAATATCTCCAAAGATTTTTGCATGAACCTCAGGTTCTGAAAGTAGCAGGCCTCTATCTTCAAAGACACAGTAATGAGCTATACACATCACAAAATACTTGCAAGCCTTCTCTCCTTCGTTCATTCTCACTTTGATTCGTTACAATTTGGAAGGGTGTGAGCGTTGAGGTTTTTCTTTATAAACTATGTGCCATAATTTTTTACAAGATTCAATTATGCTTGTATGTAGCCTCATGCAATGATGAGAAATTGTAATTTGCTTCTTTAAAGCATTCTTTGGGTGGAGATGAGAGAGGAAACACCTGTAAAACAAGAACAATAGATGTCTGATGCACAGGAAGCTTTCCTCTAAGCACCCACCAGGCGGGGCGGGAGAATGTGTTTATTTTAAGTTTATTTTAAGTTTATTTTGTGTAGAACTCGGATAAATGAATCATGGGACATTATGTAGTCTTTGGTTTACTGCTTTTAGAAACTAAGCTGTCTGCATTAGTTCAGAATTGTGTGTAAATCTGTCACTTAAATGCCAAATTTAAAAAAGAACATTACTTGACAGTCTCACTATCTTTAGCCTATCTTGCCATGTGCCTTTAAAGAAGAAACTCATTAAGAGTGGAAAGCACAGTGAGATGTGACTTAGTTTGCTTGGTTATTTTAGGCTTCAGTTTTTTAACATAAGAAATAATTTTTTAAAGTGCAGTTTTTCAGTTTTTACTTTAGCATATATAGAATTGTATTTTCAGATTTGGGTCAGCTGAAGAAATCTCCATGTTTGAATAAAAGTAACATGTACTAAAATAGTTGAATTCAGAGGATGAGTGGAAATAAAACTTTGAATTGGCCTCATGCAAAGTCATAAAGAGAAAGGTTTAACTGAGTCTCTAGCCATCCTTTTTTGTGCTAGTCGATCTTTCTATAGCAAACAACAACATGCATTGCAGAAGCACTAAATCTCCTAGTAATGTTTAGATCCCAGATGTTGTAACTCTGACCAAATGTTGAGAAATGTAAAACTTTTTTTAAAGGGAAAAAAGGAAGGGAGGGGAGGGGAAGGAACGGGACACGACAACACCCCCAACAAAGCCCAGACCGTGGGCACTACCATGCTCCACTACCAGAAGCTGATGCAGGTCTGCACAAAACAGAATTTTAGTTCTGACTTAGAGGTCTGAGATGCAGACAGTATTTTTCTTGGGAGTTGAGAAAAAAATCACTCCTAAGTTCATCTTTCCTTATCGCAGTTATATTTGCAATATAGCTGAATTGCAGATGACCAAATTACATAAAATTAAAGTGGTACAAATACAAGGAAAAAAGTAATGGAGTTGCCCTGTTATTAAATGAGAGGTATTTTCATGAGTGGATAACAGCATGGTGTTTTGTCACTGTGCTTAGACGTGTTTTACAAGTTTGAATAAACTTGGGCAAATGCCTCCAGTCATCTGGAGGAGAACTAAGGCCTTATGTTGAAATATCTAAAAGGTGGGAAATAATTGTGTTCAGGTGTCATTGGATGGTTTTGTTAAAGGAAGAGAGAGAAGAGACTCTCGGCATTATTCATATTTCACATTTCTTCGTAACCAGTAGTAGACAACCAGTTAGAAGTAGAACCAGTGTAGGATGATTGCAAAAAAGCCAGTAATACCCCTTGAGGCTTATTTATACCGGAGGACTTTTGCCATTTCAAGGATAAATGGTACAGCTAATCTGCTAGTCACTGAAGCAAGAACTGCTGACTGCTGCCAAAAAGCTGCTGGTTCAGCATGACCAAAATAGGAAATTATGGAAATGATCAGAAAGGCCAACCCATGCAGACTGGACAACAACAGAAAGTATGAACCAAATATGGAACTTACTATCACTGGTATTAAAGTTTAAATGAAGCTGAAGTGCATCCATTCCTTCTCAATTCCATAAAAAGAAAGGTTCGTGACAGAAGGTTAATTTTCAAGACTTTCATCTTCCATATATCTTTATGACATCTTACAGAAGGCTCAGAATTCAACAAATTGAACAGTCACTTTTCTTCTTTTTATATAATAGGGAATTAATAATAGTTCCATTAGGTAGAATAGAGAAATGTTGGTGTGGGATTTTATAACCTTAAAAGAAGGGGGGGGGTGTTAAGAATTGTGAGCTATGTGAAGAGTTTCAGACTAAATACTACTTGTCTATATCATGCCATGCACTGCAGTTAAATTATTTCAAATGTTTTGATAAATAGGTGTTTGGGAGCTATTAAAGTAGTAACAGTGCCAAACCTCTCAAATGTAAGGGCTGTTATATGAAGCCATTGATAACTACCAGCTGTTAGGTAAAGCAGTTGGTAACTACGTAGTAATGCATAACTACAGGACATAATTGAGAAGAATTAAGTCCTTGAAATACAGGTTACTGTATCAAATTAATCATTTTATATTCCTTCTCCTTTTTAGATATTAAAATAGAAATCAACTTATAATGATTTTGTGAGTTGATTTTTTTTTTTTTTTTTTATCTGGTTATTTTTTGCACCTGTAGCGTGGCAGGGAGGTGAGACCATTGCATCTTAACTACAGGGGTGATAAAATAACTAGAATGAATTCTTAAAATCATTTCCCTTTTATTTTCATTTTATCTGCTAGGTAGTTGTGGACACAGCACAGATTGAAAATAAAGAAGCCTATGCTCCTCAGATAAGTTTAGAAGGATCCAGAATCGTGGTGCAAGTTCCATCAACTTGGTAAATAAAAATACTGTATTGCAGATTATACTAATAGCTATGATTGAAATATATAGGGAAAAATATTGCAGTACAAATGGAAGAGAGAATACTATGCAATTATGGCACATGTTCCTTAAGTTCCTTTATCTGGAACTGTTTGAATACCACCATTCCTGACTGACAGTTGTACTTTAGCTGTCTTTGTACTAGTCTGCCTCTGTTGGAGGCAACAGAAGAGAGGCAGTGCTGGGGCACTAAAACATACTTTTAGAGAAAAAGTAAAAGCTCGATGATGAAAGAGATTTAAAAAAAMCCCAAGCCAATAGTATTCCTGTTATGCTCCTCCCCGGCAGGTCCCCACAGCTGTTATCTCAGGAAGGCCAGGAATTAGATGAGATTAATATGAGAGCTTTGGCTCTTTCTTCACTGAACTCTTCTTTAAGTGCTGTCGTGAGCTGCAGAACTCTGTGGTCTGAGAGACGCTATTTCCACCAATTTAGTTGACTGCCTAGGAAAGAATGGTAGGATTCATCTGCAGTTTAGGTGAGGATTTCTTCCCTTTTGAAACAACGATTTGGAATTAGAACACTTCCTTTCTCTCTTACTTCTGAGTACTCAGTGTTACGAATTTTTCAGTACAACACAGTTCATTCATCTGAATCCTTAGTGAGATAGCCTGTTACTAGTGGTACCAATGGTATGTCCAGAAGTACGAGTCAACTGATAGTCTGTTTACCCAAATACATCCTTAATTCCTCTGTAGAGTATGAACTGGCACTTCTGTGTTCTTTTTATGTGAATTGCTCTATTATGAAAGAACTAAAATAATGCAGAGTGCTTTGAGCCAGGCTTTGTGTGCTCTGGAAGAGCTCCGCCTGCTGACACACAGTGAGAGTGCCTCTTACTCGTCTGCTGGAGGGGCTCGTTAAGTACTTGACAAACATGCGAATATTTAGATTTAAGTTACTGTGATTTCACCTCAAATTCAGTCTTAATTCTGTGCCATTAATGAGGAAAATTCACTAATCCTGCATCTTCACAGCTCAGTAAAATCTTCCCCAGACTGTTGGATAAGCTGAATCATTTTCCACATGGAGTCTGTCAGGCTGGGTGTTCTTAGCGTTGGACTCCAGAGTGCACCCATGTGCTAGTGTTTTGTGTCAGGTTTGTTGAGTGCTCTTGCCATTTTCCAGAAATGGGCTTTGTGTATTTGTTATTTCTTACCTCTGTGCCTGAATTATGCCTGCTCAGCTAAAGAGCTAATCATTAATCGTGATTTTAAGATAAATTATATAAATCCTAATTTTACAGTTAGATTAGTTGTATATTCAACAGTAGAAAGAAACTGGGGCYGCAGCCGTAGCCTTTAGGAACCCTCAGGCATTCATAGGTTATGCTGCCTTTATTAGTTGCACCTCTGTAGGAGCAGTAGTAGTGCATCAATTGGCCTTTTAGTATGGTAAAGTTGTTGAATGTAAAAAATAAGAATTTTGATATTTACGTTAAACTTAATGATTACAGGTGTCTGAAAGAAGATCCAGCAACAATGTCTTTGCTACAGAGGAGTCTGGACCCAGAGAAGACTTTGGGACTAGTAGATGTGCTCTATACTGCTGTGTTTGACATACACAGGTGGAAGGAAGGAAGGTACATCTCCTYTTGAGCCTCATGCTCTACTTTGCTAGTTTAAACAAAGCCGTCATTGTTGAAAGATCTGTACTGAGGAATTTGATAGTACCGGTTCATCAGAAGGGGTCAAACTGAGAGCAAGGAACTGGTGATCTACATAGGTAACTTGTGGGGACGTACAGCAGTCTTTTAAAAAGCAAATCAGCAGCTTCTCCAAGTCTACGGAAGTATTTGTTTCTCTCTTACAAAAATACTTGATTTATATTAAATTAGTCTCCATTTAGGTCTTGAAGCACAATTAAAATTTCTTAAAGAATGGAAAGTAGTTAATGCTATTGCAAATACTAGTAATAATTTGCGTTGTTACCATAAGAAGTAGCTGATGAACTTGGCAATCTTTGGTTTTGTTTCTTCCACTAGCTATTACCCAAATACATGTTTTCCTCCAAAGTACAAACTCAATTATGTATAGGTGGTTTGATATATGTGTTTTTGTTGATGCAGGGAGCAAGCTTTGCCTTGTATTCAGATCCAGTTACAGCGTGAAATCTCAGACTTTGGGAATCAAGTTGACATGCCATCCGGAAATGGAAGCAAATCTTCAGGTGGTCTGCAAAAGACGTTCTCGAAACTGACTTCACGGTTTACAAAAAAAACTTCCTGCACCAGTACAAGTAATACTGGAAGTTATTCAATCCCCAATACACCTTCCAAAAATGTCTTCATAAGTTCCAACTCAGAGGAGAAAGCTAAAATGCCTGCTAACATAGATGCACGGTTACAAAGCATTTTGAACATTGGTAATTTTCCTAGGACCGCAGATCCACTGCAGTCAATTCAGAGCACAAATAATCAGCTAGTGAATGGGTTTCTAGTTGAAAGACGGGACAACTTCTTCAAACTGGATGACGGCAAGGATGACAAAGGTATGAATTTACCAACTGACCAAGAAATGCAGGATGTTATAGATTTCTTGTCTGGTTTTAACATGGGCAAATCCCAGCAGACTTCTCCAATGGTGAAAAGAAGGAACTCTGTTGCATCCTCTACAGCAACAGAACAAAAATCAGGAACAGTGCAACAGCAGCCGCAGTCTGTCTCTCACACACCGCTGCATCCTTCTCAGCAAGGCTTGTCACAGCAACAACAGTCACAAAAGCAGCAGCAGCAGCAAATGCAGTATTACCAACACTTGCTTCAACCTATTGGACCACAGCAACGTGTACCTGCCAAATGGCTGACTAATTCTTCACAGCAGCCAGCCCAAGCTGTTGGAGCTGGATTGTCTCATATAAACCAGTGGAACAATCCTGGTTTTTCAGATTTAAGCTCTGATTTGTACAGCTTGGGTCTTGTGAGCAGCTATATGGACAATATGATGTCAGAGATGTTAGGACAGAAACCGCAAGGACCTAGAAACAACACATGGCCAAATCGTGATCAAACTGATGGAGTGTTTGGGATGTTGGGAGAAATCCTGCCTTTTGACCCTGCAGGTGTGTGTCTTTTCCTTTATTATGTTTTTTATAAGGGTTTTTTTACAAAGAATACTGTTAAATATTGCTAGCAGTAACTGTCATTTCCTAGTGCTATCCACCAGACGCTAGGGTGCTTACAAAGGCAAGCAAGTATTTATATGTATGCCTCTCTTCTTTTTTAACAGAAGGTGAACTAAAGTACAAGCAACTTTCATTAATAAATAAGAATGTGAACAAATTCCTTGTTTCTTGTCCCAGTTGTAGTAGTTCTGACCTTTCCTGTATGGACCACATCAAAGTGCTGAAACAGATACTTAGAGATGATGTTCCTCCTACAGTTAACTTGTAAAATTATTTAAAACCATTGTTAGCTCCTGAACTTATGTATTTTACYTCTCCCCAGAATGATCCTTCTTGCTCTTTACCAGTCTTGCAGTCTGAAGATACAGCCAGGTTGCATCTTTCCCATATCCCTGCATTTCCCCTCCATTACTGTGCAATTCCATGGGAGTCATACTGGTTCCTGTTCTACAGCTGTTATTGCAGTGAAAAGCTTGGATGCCAAAGGACTAGAGACTAAAGAGCAAGCGCTATGTGGTTTGCCAGATGTTTCAACCACCAATAAATTGTAAATGTAGAGGGATTATTGTCAAAGATGAAGTGAGATAAAATTTTATAGCCATAAGCAAATAGCTAAAGACTATGACTGTAGAGTCTAAGAGAAGATGAATGAATTCTTCTCATAGTAGTACTAAGAACAACTTACAAATCTATTATCTCGTAAATATAATTTCTGTTGGCCTGGAACATAGCTACAGAAACTTTGTAGTGTGCATTTATGAAAACTGCCTGGAGGGAGGCAGCACTAGAACTAACAGGAAAACCTTTTATCAAACCACGAATCTGTTTCCCGCACTCRTTTGCACGCGTGTGTTAGGACTGTGTAGGCATCTCAGAAACCAGCTCATTTGACTCATAATTTTGACAGTTATTTTGTCAACTTAGTTGATAAATTAGTGCAGCTCATAAGGCAAAAATAGGCATCATAGCTGTGTTATCAAAAGCTTCTTAACAATTGTAAGTCTGAAGTAGCATAATCTTATTTAAACATACCTATGGTATATACTTAAGGATAAAATTACTTTCACCAAGCACCAAATACATGTACGTGTAAGGAAAAAAATGCATGTATACAAAGGACTGGCATTTTTAGCATTTTGAATCAATTGTATTTCTGTAGTATTTTCCTTTTGGTCTATGTAAATCTACTTGTTCCATTTGATATGATGAATATCAAGGACTTTGAAAGCAATACGCTGAAAAGTTGACTTAAGTTGATAAATGGTGCTCTATGGATTAAGATACGTTTCTACAGTTGAAGTGATAAGTAAACAGTATTTTCCACAGATCTGGGGTTTAAAAAACCAAAACCAACCAAAAAAAAAMCCTTCCAATCAAATAGATTTTTTTCCACTGGAAAGATAACTTTTCTTCATATAACTTGTCAGGTTGAGCTGTGATGTAGGAATTTTCAATTTAAGCTCTAGTTAGTGTAGTACAGAAAGCTTTAAAACACGAACCACTTTTTCATTTCCAGACTTTCTTAGGACTTTGTACATTTGTCATTTGAAACAAATGGCATTGCTTTTTTTATAAATATTTTTAGAGCCTGAAAATGATGTCTCTTTTCAGATGCAAATTTGATAATTAAGAATTTATAAAATTGATGGCTTTTCATGTCAAAGGCTTAAGTAGCTACCAAAAATGTATTTTACAGTAGTTTTATCATCTGTGAGAACTCGATGAAGGAATGTTGTAGTGAGAACTAGTAGAAGGAATGTTGATACCCCCAAGTCTTTTGAATTATTTTCACAGATGTGAAAGAATAAAGTAAAACACATATCGGATAAAAAGCTGTTTACCTGATATGTTTTTGTTGAGGTAAAAATCAACACAAGTTGTTATTCTGAATATAACGGTAACTTAACACTCAATGCTATCCACAGGAAAAAACCTGTACGCTTTTCAGAATCTATCTAGAATCTGTCCTTAGGTCAGAGGATCTGTCTGGTTTCCAGCCTCATTTTAAGTTGACATAAAGGTATTTCTCAAAGAGAACAAGTATTAGTGGGAATATTTTGTTTCTGTACAGCTGTCAGATAGCTCTGTCCCTTGCTTATATAATAAAGAATGTATAGAAACAAAAGGTATTTTCTTCATTGTTGTTTTAATTTGCATCCAACAAAATACTGTGGAGCTTTTTTCTGAATGTGCCAAATGAAAACGGGGAAACTTTCCTTCTAAATGCTGAATTGAATGTAGGGAAGCCATCACATGAAAGACTGATTTCTGCTTTCCCAGCTGTGGCACGCTTGTTGGATGTTCTTCAGTCTTCACTCTTAATTTAAAACTGAGACCAGCAAGCCAGCAGCTCTGTACTTCCTGCTGCAATTGCTATGCATGTAGTCTAGACATTTCCACGAATTCAGTCAGATTGCAAGGTTTTCCCTCAGAAAAAAAAAGGGGGGGCAAAAAGAAACAGAAGCTGTGGAAACTCAATTACACTGACTCGTAACAGCATTTTTTTTAATACATGAATTATTTGCTCTTATCAATTGAGCATTTAAAACACTTTTGGATTAAGGATTTTGCTGTGTCTGCTCAAGATCATGCTTATCACTTATCAGATGTTTGGGACACATAAAGCTCTTTAAGAATGGAAGAATTTTTATTTTTAAGAATTACTGCACTTTTCTGTAAATATCAATCTTACTCTGAAATATTTTCCAGGTCAGTCAGAATGGTTTTTGAATTGTTGTTTAGCCTTTGAAGGAAGTAGGCAATTTCTGGGCTATATGATCAATCTGAGATTCTGATTTCTTGAAGTAAGCAGGATCACAACGTAGCTGGAAATCATGTTGCAAACTGGAATCAAATACAATAATTGGTGTGTTCTTTTTCTCTGAGCTTGGATAAATGTACAGCCTTTAATTCCGTYGGTGTCTGCTGATGGGATAGTGGACCTTTCAGTGTGTAGACATGATCATAGTGACAAATACTATTTCCCTGATGGAATGCAAGGGGCAGGTGTACTTCCATGTAAGAATTATTACCCACCATGTATGGATGGTGCGTATCTACTTTTTAAAAACATTTCCCATTCAGTGTTCTTCACTGCTCCATGAAAGGTATCGACTGTTGTCTGGCATTTATTATCAATGAGGGAATTATTTTCTGTTGTGGGGTATGGTCAAGCCTAAAGGATTGAATGAGGGGGGTAATTGCAGTAGAAATAGCTGAATGTCGGCAACTGACTTCTTGCTTTCTTTATGCAGTTGGCTCTGATCCAGAATTTGCCCGCTATGTTGCTGGGGTCAACCAGGCTATGCAACAAAAAAGGCAAGCACAGCATGTCCGTCGTCCAAGCAACACACGTAGCAACTGGCCTCTTCCTGATGATCCTCATAAAACCTGGCCCTTTCCTGAGTATTTCACAGAAGGGTAAGAGATTGGACAGGCTACATATTTCTGTTGTGTATGAGTTTATTTTACACTCAGAYTTGGCAGAAGGTGGAAATACTGGGTGTTTTTTTCCAATTGCTGCTGCATCTGTGAAAGCTGCACTTCATTATGTCAAGAGTGAGAAATCTGAGCCCTTCCTGCTCTGCTGATACTGAAGCACTGACATTTGTTTGATGTCTTCTTTAGAGTGGAATGTATACCGACTTTGACTTGAACAGAGGAAATACGGAATTTATAGCACAGATAAATTTGGAACGGTTTTCCTTCAGTATTTTGGAAACCTTTAAGACCTAGTTTTGATGAAAAGTGATGCTATCACAGTTGCATTGCCTGACTGAATTCAACTTTCCAGATTTTAGCCACTTAATCTTGTTACTATAAGGCAGGTACCTTACAGCAAGTACGTTAGTATTTCTTAATCTCTTCCAAATAATAACTATTTATTACAACAGAAGTGTTTCAAGATCCTCTGTCCATTTGTCCGTAATGTATTAGCTGTGACTCTCAAGCTAGCTTAAAACCAGTAGGACAAGTATGTGTTCTAGCTCAGTTTTGCAATGAAAAAGTCAAGTGCTTAGTGATTCCAAAACCAAGCATCACTTGTTTAAAGTGACTGTAACAGACAAAGCAGTTGATGTTCATCACTCAGAAGTAAATAAGTGGAAGTATTTGTATTACTGGCACATTTTACAAAATATTGAAATTTCTTTGTGCTCTGAGGTTTCACCTGTGACAAAGATTCAGCATAACTAGGGCATACAGTCTGGAYCAGGCACTACAAATACAAGGACTAATACAACTTTTTGTCTTACAGTGATGTGACAAATAGCTGGTCTGGTACTCAAGGAGACTCTGCCAGCTCAAGCGATGAGACCTCCTCAGCTAATGGAGACAGTTTGTTCTCCATGTTCTCAGGGCCAGACCTGGTTGCTGCTGTAAAGCAGAGGAGGTGAGCAAAATGAACAGAAATACATATCGCTTCGTAAGATTCTTTTCTTGATAATTTCATTTGAGTAGCCACACAAAGGAAATTCTTGCTAATTAGACAAAGTCATACAAATGTCAGTTTGTGTACTACACTGAAGATACGGATCAGTGTATAGTGTATCTGACTTAATGCTAGGGATTCCCAAATGGAGTTACATTAGTAGCTGTCTCTTTATACAAACTAGCATCTCTGCAAATAGCCAGTTGTTAGCTGAAATTCAGTATGTCTAGAAAAGATCTGACGCTTTCCCTCTTCCAAGATAATCTACTTTGGATGCCACTTCTAACCTACTGAGGCATTGGAGATAATCTTTGAATTTGTTTTCTACACTGTGTACTTCACTGCAGCTTTGTCATGCCCCTAACTTTGTGCATTTTGATGCCAGCAAATTCCCATTTCCTGGCTTCTACTGCAACTCTGTGGCACTCAAGAAATACCACTGATAATGTTGTGTAGACTTCTGTCTCACCTTGCCTACCACCACCATTTTAGTAGTTGTATATACATGCCTCTTTAGTCCTTTATTTCTGACAGTATGAAGAGGCTTAATTGCATTCATAAATAAGCTTAGTAACTTAAAAACTAAGCCAGGATTTTCAACTATGAACAATCCACGTAAAAGTAGTAGTATAAATTACAACAATTGCTTTCTGATTTTCTGAAGGGCTGGAAGCTGGGTATCTTTGGAACTTCAGAGATTCCATGGTAGAGGGTAGTTAAGACAATAATAAAAGGCACAAGATGAAGCATGAATACCAACCCAATTCCAATCTGGGATCATTCTCTCAAACTATTTTTCAGAGCCTTTTCTGAAAATAAAATAAGCTAGTTCTGTGGCCAAATATTCTRTTTTTGTTTAGATCACAGCATAGTTCAGAGTCAATACATTTAGATAAAAGATGGTGTGTCTGCTTTTTGGTGACAGGAAGAAGTCAGTGGATGTACTGCCAGTTTCCTGCAGATCATACCTGGATAGCTATTTTTATGTGTATTGCCAGAAAGGAAGTATGCTGGAGTTGAAAATAATGAGACTAAGGCAAGCAGGTTGAAAGGAATCGACCAAAAGAGGAGCTGTTTTCTGAACCTTTACACTCACCAAGACTTTATATAGAGGAGACAGGAATTGAGCTTCATAAATGCTAAATGGAAGTTAATGGAAGAGAGCTATCTAATAAGCAGTCACAGAAAAAGTAGTAATTATTTGTGGTTTTAAAAAAAGAACCATGGAAGGAAAACACAGTAAGCATATAATGAGTGAACTAATCTGCCAAGCCACCAGGTATCTAGAGATTGATCATGGAGCGATTCATGGAGCAAGATGTGCTTTATGTAGTGCTCTGAAGAGAAGAGCAGAAGGAAGTTTCCAAAGAGTGTGCTTCATTAAATAAAAACTTAAGCTGAAGTAACAGTACTACTGTCTTATGTTACTTTTAGGAAGAAAAACATTCTACAAGCGAGGGCCTGACAAAATACCATAGCTAAAACTGTACAGTAAGAGAAGGCAAAGGGGTTGAGCATTCCAAAGCTGACCTGCAAAGGCCTGCTTACCTACGGAGGCCTGATGATTGCAGCATGGTGATTTTTGTGGTATATTTTTTTTTTTTTTTTTTAAAACGAAGGATGAAAGGATAAAAGATTCTGCTTTAATCTAAACTCACCCACCTCACACCCACACCCACACCCACCCACACCAAAAAACAAAACCAAAACCAAGGAAAAAAAMCTTCCAGAATGCACATGTGGTCAAGGACTTCTATTTGATATTAGGCATTAGGTCACAAATTTAAACCAAAGGTGTAAYGTTTTTCCTCAGTAAAGTCACTGTGCTTTGGCAGATGTTTCACTTGCTCAACTGTTTCTTTTGTCTTGTCTGTAAAGTTATTTCAGAAAAGATACTTAAAAAAACCCCCAAAAAACCAAACACAAACACCCCCCCCCCCCCCCCCAAAAAAAACACAAACGAGAGCAGATAACAGAAGAAAAAAGGCAATTTCTGGCAGATTTCTTCAAAGTGGGTAGAAGACTAGCCCATCTTCCTTTCACCTCTACAAAAATGCATGCACGTTGCTGTAGCTCAAAGAAATACTGCACTGTCAAGCCTCTGACAGTCCTGAGTAATGAATTTCTTTCTGCATTGCTGCTTTTACCTGTACTGAGCAAAAATACATGAAACAAGATGAAACGTCAGTACACATTCTAGGCTGTCAAGTACGAGACTGAAACTACAGAATGGTGTATGCCAGTGGCAGATTAATGTGAGTGACTCGTTTTTAAAAAAAAAAGTAAATGTCACTCTTTTTTTTTTGGGCAGAAAACACAGTAGTGGCGAACAGGAACCTAGTACGCTACCATCACCACCTCTTCTGTCTGCAGTAGATGACCGTAATCAGGTAAGCTGAAAATGGCTTTGCTGAGTCATTTCTCCTGTTTGCATTTTGGGGTGGTTTACAGTAGGAAAACAACTAGAACAGCATCTGTATCTCTAGATTGCTTACCTCAGCTAAGACCCAAACCATTTGCACTCGAGTAGTACTAGATGCTTTTATCACAGTTACCAAGTTTAAATACTAAAATTGGAAATCACTGATCTTTTTCCCTTGTAGTAGAAAGACTGGGGCTACTACATGTCAAGCAGATGTGCTGAAGTAAATAAAAAGGTTTTTCAATAGGCAGTAAGAATTGAGAGTACTATATATATGCATCAATTCTGCTTTCAAACATAAATTAATCTTCTGAAAATGTCTTAAGGAGGGGATAAGGTGACATGTTAAGTATTGTCTCAAAAAATAAGTGTTTTGGTATTAAAACAAAACAAAGAAAAAAAAAAAAACCAAAACCAACTAATTATGTTTTCTCAGGATAATAAAACCAAAACCTGGCCTCCAAAGGCACCCTGGCAGCATACGTCCTCTGTCACGAACACGCTACCCAGTCAGAGTACATCTCTGTATCCTATGAGCAGCCCTGTCAGCCAGTGGAGCGACACGATGCAGATCCTCCAGTCACCCATGTGGGCAGCAGCCAACGACTGTGCTCCAGCAGCGGGAATTTCCTCTAACTTTGCCTACGCGCAGCAGCAGCAATCACAACAGGCTTCCCAGCACAAACAGATGAGTAAGGGCTTTAAATCTTTTCCAGTAAAGCACGAACGCAGACCATCTTACCTGCATCAGTACTAATTGCTTTTCATATTGGAAAATGCAGCGCAGGGCCAAACATAAATTACGTATACTTTGTTTCACAATTGTGTATTGGCTATATCCTGTTTATCTCAAATATGGAATTGAGGGGGTTTGGGTGAGATATACAGACTCTTGAATTCTGATTTACAGTGCTGAGCAAATATGGCCAATATGTTTGTTTGATGTACATGAAACAGCCCAAAACTGTGATGTAGAAACGCTTTTAAAAATGTGTATATTGCCTTTACTTTCAAAACCTTTTTTTTAAAAGAACTGCTGAAGGACTACCATACAAGAAACACTGTATTTTATAGCTATTTTTCATATAGATTTATAGTTAAAACATCTTACTGAAATTACATTGARTATGTTGAAGCAAATATATAGTGGTCACTTTGCTCAACACTGTGTTTAAATTKGTAATGGACAAACTGTAAAGCCTTTGTATTCTCCATAAATGGTCTACGGGCAGCTTTTTTTAAATGAAGTGCAACAGCAGCTTTTCATGTGCCACACAAGTGAGTTCATTATGAAACTGTTGCAGAAACAGTTGTGAAATTGAGTTTTGTGGTAGTTTCCTTACTCTAAGTAAAGATCAGCAGAACCACTCAACCTTGTGTCACAAATGTTATCTGAGCTGCTTAAAGTAGATGGCATCTGTGTGGATAATATGACACTGGTTTTCAAATAAGTACACCATTTCTTACTGCTTCATTTGGCCAAAGGCATTATCCACACAGTGCTCCTTAAGTGTGTGAAAGTATAGCCTGAAAGACTACTTGCATATATTTAAAGTCTTATTTCAGATGCTACAGTTGATTAAAAATTGTGAGCTGGCTCAGAAGATACTAAACTGAAACGTGGGGTAGCAGTTAGTTAAAAGAACATTATTTTTTTTAAAAGGATAAAGTAATTATTTGCAGTCAATATGTGCCATTAAGTGAACCTGTGGAATTAGGAATAATCTTCCAACCAAAGTGGATCCGGGAGAGTGACTGGTGCTTAAAAATTGAAGAACAATGGTAAATATATGTATAGCTAATCCCACTGTATATTAATTGAGATTACAGAAGATTCTTTATATAGTTAGAGCTTATTTAAATTTTCATATTTCATCTTTGWAAGAGTCTAAAAACCACAATATTTTCTGGTATAAGAGTTTTGACAGTATTAATCTTATTTTTGTATTTTTCTTAAGTCATATCATTCTAATACGTTAACTACTAGTAAAATGGGTTATTAGTTCTAACTACATAATTTTTTCAGTGAAGATAAAGCACATTTGTTGTTTTTGTTTTTACAAACTAATTACATCTATATCTAAAGATACCAAAAACAAATACATTATATATATATATATATATATATATAAAAAAAAAAAGTATACACAACACTAAAACTATTAAACATTTGGGTATTTAAAACCCATCCACCTTTTTTGTTTGTATGGTGATGGGCTGTATTTGCAGGCCCAGATTGTTACCTTTTGTGCTGTTTGAGGATGCCAATGTTGCCTGTATTTATGATATTGTCACCATGTTTTCTGAGACTTCATACTTACCATGTTTACAAAGATTCGTTTGCTGTACATAAGACTTTTTACAGTAATGTGCTTTGCACAATCAGTGTGGCTTCTGTCTGTAAATTGTTAATGGTCTGTACTACTATAATTTTGAAAGCCCTCTGCTGAAAATGTTAGTGGTTATTTAACTTGATGAATGGTTTTGAGTTTCCTAAATCTTGTCATTT
Source organism: Oceanodroma leucorhoa (assembly GCA_030449065.1). Lineage (NCBI taxonomy): Eukaryota > Metazoa > Chordata > Aves > Procellariiformes > Oceanodroma > Oceanodroma leucorhoa. The sequence continues at coordinate 10,391,988 of JASVER010000007.1, read as the reverse complement.
AGATCTAATATTAAATCCTAAAATTGGTTGTACTTACTGGTATTTCTTACTAAGACCAAAATGGAAGTTAATGAAAACACTTAATTTTAAACTTTTTCTAACAAGTGCCAAAATTATTGCTACAGTTTTTGCAGTTTATTCATAATTACAAATGCTGGCAAGTTTCTGGACCTACATAAGTGAATTGCGAAAACAAAGAAAGTCTGTCTGCATTTTGACTACGTAGGTGCTACTCTGTCCTTTGCTTCCGATTGTTCTGAACACTGGTAATTTTAAGAATTGTTGCACTTGGCAAATGAGTCTTGCCATTAAACTTCACTTACACTGCCAAGTGCAAGGGTTTGGTGCTTAGTTAACTTACCCTTATTGCAGTGCTTCTTGTGAATAGCTAATGCTTCTGAACTGGAACTGTACATTTTGTATTTTAAAGCTTCTGTAAAAGTAAACTATTTGCTTTATTAAAGATATACATTTAATAGGTCATACCTGTTTAAAATATGCACCTTGCTGAAACTGAGCAGCACCTTAAACTGTAACTTTGGTTTGTAAACAAAGATCTTATTTCATTAACATGGGATTATTTAACAGTCTGAAAATTGTCAACTGCCTACTTACTGACTCATCATATAAAAATGAACTTTATGCACTGTACAATCTGAAGCATCTTTAAGGCTACTTTTTCAAGTAGATTGCACTGAAGAACACGACACAGGAAATGCCTTAGCTGTGTTTTTGAACCAGTAGTGCAGATGAAGTTTGCCAAAACCAAGTTACTTGAATTTTTCGCAATCACAGAGTAAATAATTTTCATGGTAGTGAGCACAAACTGCTTTCCTCCCCCCACCCCCCAACAGAACTCCTCTCAAGGCTACTAGTTTAGTTCATGTTAATCATGCCACTGAAATGCGCTGAGGTGTGCAAGTAAGCTGTGCTCTTTCTGGATGAGAGTACACAAGCATACAGCTGAGCATAAATGCTGACAAATACCCAGGAAGCATATGAATCCATTTTGATTAGGCAAGAATTTACTTGTTTACAGAGTCTGCAGTACAGAGCATCTCAAGCAAAAAGGAAAAAGCCTTGACAGAACTGGGGCAAACATGCATCCTTCTCTCACCGAAATAAAGGCTTGGTTTCTCCCTTGCACTTAATTGCTCTAAGTTATGCAACAGTCCCATCTTTCCTAGAAAAGTTAACATTTCTATGTCACTAGATTACTGAGCTGCTCCTTTGTTAATATGTTACATTAATCCAGAATATACTGTAATTTACACAGAACATCTTTAGCTTATTAAGCACACTTCCTACAATACAAGATAGATACAAAACAGTCTACTGCTTATACATATGGCAATGTATGACTGACTGTGTCATGTTGGAGGTAGAGAGGTGTTACCTAGCTAAATGCTTACCCCATTCCTATACAACCTCAGTCATGAAACAGTCTCTGCTTCAATGAGACTGCAAGAGTTCTCCAAAGGCATCTCTGGTAGTGCTGTTCTGACAACCAGGCTATTTTCAGAAGTATACTACATGGAATTTTTCAGAGGGAAAAAGGGAATGTGATAATTATCATCCTTAAGTTCTGCTTACAGTAATGGGGAAAAAAGCTAGCCTAATATTACATCAAAAACTACATTTTCATTTTTAACATAAAAGTATGGATGACTTTTTACCTGCCTTTCAAGACCACACCTTCTCAGGTCTCAAAGTGGGACTCTAAACTAAGTGTTTCTACAGATTCTTAAAGCATCACTGCTCGTGTCCAGGTATGCGCAGTCAGTCTACAGTCTTCTGCGTGCTGGGTGGCGTCGCATCAGCAATTGTAGCTAAATAAATGAGGTTTCTATGCAGGATATGCTGGTACCTATGAGAGGAAGAAACATAATATCTGGGAAATGTGTTCTTTTCTAGCAAGCTACCCACACTTTAATAGTCGCTTTTGTAATCTGATCAATATTTGCTGTTAGGGAAAGAAATAGCAAACTATGAAAATAATAATATTAAATCAGGGCAAACACCCCCATATCCTGTTCTTGCTCCAAAGCCCAGTATACTGCACTGAACTGCACTCTGTAGCCAGGTATGTGCTACTAACCAACTTTGATAGTAAACATGCACATTAAGATCTTTGTATGATTAATACTGAAAAGATGCAGAACTGCAAGAGAGCAGCTCAGGGGCAGGAGATGACCGAGCTCCACTGGTGGGCTGGTCCGAACATAGAGCCAGCACGCGCCCAGGCTCGGCAACCGCTGTCAGCCCGTCTGTCGTTCAGCTCCTCCGCCAGTGTAAGAGCTGAACTGCTGCAGAGCCACAAGCTGACTACCCTCGCTCTTCTGTAAATACCACAATGGGGGGGGAGAAAAGCCTGCCCATCAGAGCTGGTTTTCACATTAACAGAGAACAGAAATCTTGACAAAAAGGACCAGGCATCAGATTTACTTTTACAGCGGCATAGTTGCTTTACAGATCTCTGAAAATAATTTTTGGGAAGCCTCTTAAGAAGTACAACCGCATTTTCTTCTCAACGGCAGGAAAGCTCTGGAGAGCAGGAGCCGCGTTCCACTCTCGTTAGCAATTTGGGGACTTTGAAGCTCTCGAGCTTCCGGGTTGCCCCGGAGGCGGCAGCGAGAGGCCTGGCAGGGGTCAGAGYCCGCCTGCCCGTCGCTGCCGGGCGCGCCCCGCACCCGCTGCCGCGGGGGCTCACTTACTGCACGCAGTCGGTGGCCCGGCCCTTGCTCTGGTACTCCACGATGCACCGGATCAGCTGGTCGTTCTCCTCCAGCAGCTAGAGCACAGGAGCGCGCCGTCACCGCCCGCCTCACGCGCTGCCTCACGCCCGCCGCCAGCCGCTACCGCCCCCCACCGAGGCCGCGGCCGCGCCGGGCAGGGCCGGCTCTCCCTCAGCCGAGCCGGGAGGGCCCGTGCCGCCGCCGCCGCGACCCCTGCCGTGAGCCCGCGCTCACCCGCTGCAGCGTCTCCTGGTTCACCTCCGCCTTCCCGCGCAGCCGCTCCGGCACGAACGCCACCGACATGCCGCCGCCGCCGCCTCGCGCAAGGGCTGACGGGAAGCGGCGCCCCCGCCCTCCGCAGGCTCCGATTGGCTCCCAGGGCCGCTCGCGCAACAGCCGCTGGCAGCCGCCGCGCGCCCCCCCCCCCCCCCCGTGGGCACCCCTTCGCGGGGCGCAGCCACGGCCCCCCCGCCGCCTCAGCCCACGGACACCCGGGGGCCGGACCGCAAAGCCGCACTCGGCCCCGCCCCCTCTCCGAGGAACGCAGACACCGCCCCCCCGCCACTGCCCTTAGTCACGAGAAATGACGTCAGAAGACCGGTTCTATTGAACAGTTTATTCTGGTTTAAAATAAAAAAAAAGAGAAACTCTCACTTCCGCGGAGCAGGGTACACCGAAGGGATGCCACGCCGCGGCTTCCTGGGCAGAGAGCCCCCCGCCTCCTCCCCCCTCCTGGGGACAGGCTGCCCTTCACCCCCGCACAGCACGCAGCGCCGGTATTTACAATTCATCGTGTTTAAATAAGCCTGGGACACCTCATACAGTATACATCGTTATTGCAACAGTACAGCACGTGCCTCTGCGGTCAAAAACCTCAACAGTTGTTCAGAATCATGATTTGTGGATCCCAAAAGGCATTGTTGTTAACATGCAAAAAACGTACTAAACAATATTATCTAACTTCTACGGTTGCCAAATACTTGACCTTAATAAGGAAACCAATTACAAAATACTTCCTTGTAGTGCTATACAAAAGTTATAAAATTAAGATTCTATCAACCACTTTTAAATATTCCAATTTTCCAACAGTGCAGTTTTCCACATCTTTATCACCACTGAACATTTTGAAGATGAAGTAAAAAAAAAATCAGCAAATTAGATCAAAATGTTTTAATCTTTGGATCCCTTTATTCCTGTGGCCTTCATATACATACAGACACAAATGACCAGGTTTCTATTTCAGCGTATCAAAAAGTTGTAACTAGTCGTTCAGAATTGGCATAAAGTCCATACCATGTCATTTGTGAATTCACGGTCTTAGAACCAGAGTCTCAATGTCTCCCAGCTATGGTCTATCAAAATGCAAACAACTTCAAACACTAAGAATTCTTTAAATTGCTTATGCCTACAGGTATTACAACAAAGTTAACATTTCAAGAATTGACAAATGGAGACATACTTTTGTCCCAGGCATTCCAGGAGAATCACCAACTCGTGTGCCTGGTCCATTATTAAAAAAAGTTAATACTTATCACTAAGTAAAATTAATTGCAAATTTTGACATACGAAAATTTCCTTTCTCCTTATTTGAAAATAATCTCCTTAATTTGGTCAAATCCTGTGATATGCCAGAAACTACAAAATCAAATTCTTGCAAGAGAAGTGAAGAGTGTATCCAGTTTCGTGTAATGGAAGAACATTTTCAAATCTTCATTATAGTCCAAATACAAAATCAAACATTTAAGCCTGAAAAGCTGCTAAAGAAAAAAACCCAACTAATTCAGTGTTCTTCAGCATATCAACTTTTGCAATAACACAGTATGTTTGCTGACTTAAAAATGTTTATTCGTTAAAAAATTAGTTGCTTTTTATACAGCTATACAAAGTTTGTAATGTTTCTTTGGCAATGGGATATAATGGAATTTTACAACTATATAAAAAGTTTCCTTTGCCTAAGAAACAGTATTTACTGTGTGTACATATTTGACTGACAAAGCAAGTTTTCTACTGTCCAGCACCCTAGTTGATAAAAGTACAACTATCTCAAAAGGGATATTACAGGATTTCCAAAAAACAACCTTCAGTGGATCAGAACACTCACAGTATCGACGGCCTTCTGCATACAATTGTCCTTACAACTTGAAGCAATTATCAAATACAGTTTAGTAATAAGAAAAATCCTTTCAGTGATGAAAAAATACTTAAAACTCCATCGAAGTACTGCTTTATAATTAACTATACATAAGAAATTACTTATCCTTCTGTCTCAAATATATTTAATGCTCACTGTTTTCAAAGATGGCCATTTTTCAAAAGTAACTGCATTACACCCCTTTGAAATTAAATAGTTAAATCCCAGTGCTGGTGACAAGTATACAGCAAATTAACTTCATTCTTTGCAGAGATTGAAACTARTTCTCTGGATCAAGAAGATCTAGACGTTCACCCGGTTTCAGCTTTCTTGTAGACTATGCAGCAACTTTGTTGTCTTTCTAGAGGGAACAACAGAGAATGTTAAAATTAATTTTGCAGAACAACAACAACAACAAAAAAAAAATCACAAAATTACTCTGGGCAACAGCACTGGGAGAAGATGCACTGTGATGGCTACTTCCCACCTCCTGCAATCAGAAAGGAGACCTCCCTGTGTGATCAGGTTAGCATTTGGCCAAAACACCCTCAGCCTGGCAGGCACTGAAGCAGCTCGTCACTTTGACTCGATGTCGGGCACAAACCCTCGGTCTTTACACCACTTCCTTTACACCTACTCATCTGGAAGGCTGTGAAATTCTTTCATTCAGAAATTCAAATCTCTGATCTTCAACCCCTCATTTCAATTCATGCTCAGCTACCAAAAATTTCTTTAGATCACAGGACTAATTGTGGCAAACTAATGAAGGAATGAATACCTGAGGGACAGTCAGAAATCTTCTGTGATGAAAAAAGGCTCCCCCCTCCCCTTTTTTAAAATTAAAAATATTTACATCTTCAAACAAAGATTTTGTGTTGCAAAACTCTAACTGCTCACGCAGTAAACTACCGGAAAAAGTTCTTTTGTCCCAGTCAAAATTGTAAAAGCCTACATTTACTTGCACCAACCTGGTTAATTGTATTCTAAACAGTATGCCAGTATTATTTCTGTTCCTTAACAAGCTAACGTTCAAGTTGAATATACACACTTAATGCCAAGAAAAATGGCTTGCACTGAAATTATTGAAAGATTCTGGTTTTGTGAGCAACTGAGCTCTGCTGATTTACAAAATCTGTATGATCAATGAGCTTTCATAAAGAGGAGAATTGACACCGTTTCCCAGAAAAAGGAAGTGCACCTAAGATACCACTAGCACAGAATACATCACCTTACTTGCTGCTGCTGACAACTAACTTTGTCCTTCCTCTGAATGGCTGGTAGGAAGAAGGGTTAAGATCTTCAACAGGCAACAGAGAAATGGATGTCTTAATAGTGTTGCAAAAGCAACAAATTGCTTTTTAGCAATCATAGCTCTTGCAGAACAAATTACTATTGCTATGCTTACATGATTATGAAAGCATGTTTGTACATCAGGTTACTTCAGTTAGCAGACTTAGATGGTGGCTTGTGYATAATGCTTAAAGGAACTTTAAGCTTCATTCATATTTAACTAAAAATAAAGTAGTAGTACTTATTTTAATCTTATAAAAACACTTTCTCTTCAGGATGGACAGGGATCTTTTCTTTTGAAGCTTTTATGCCCTATCTCCCACAGTTCCTTTTTCCTGAATGACTGCCGAAAAAAGTCGATCCTGCCTTAGCCTTCCCAACAGCTATTCGATATAATTACGTATAGTTATAGTTTAAAAAAAAMMCAGAACTCAAATATTTATCATCTTCCTTTTTGCAAAGGGTCATCGCTATGCTTCAGTAACTTCAATTACTCTATTTCAGGGGTTACATAGGATCTTAGTCTATAGGCTTTGTGCCAACTCCTTCACAAAGAATTCAAAAAAGTTTATTACTCCCTCTCAATCTTTACATTTTACAATATTGCTTACAAAAATGCTTGCAATTSACATTTCTAACACTTGTATTAAATCTGCAGAACTTCTACTTCCCCTCCCCCCCCGCTCCTCTTCTCCCCTCCTCCCCAATTCCAGCTACAGAACAAATATTTAGGGCATGTGAAGAAAGGTAGCTTTTAGTTTTGGTTGCTGTTGACAGTAAAATGATGCTATGTAACTAAAATTTCAGCATTAATGGACTTTCAATTAAGTAGCTCAGAGTACCTGCAAAATACTATTCAAGAAATTCTAGTTCAACATCAAATCTAAAAGCAGGATTTTTTTTTACCACTAGTTTCCAAGAGCAGTGGATCAGGTCATAGTAAGATTAAATATATTTTACCCTATATTCAAAGTCAGCAAACTCCCTGCCTCCACGACCTCCTCTGAATCCACCACGAAATCCTCGGGGAGCAGTGAAGCCACCTCTTCCACCTCCTCGTCCTCTTCCACCTCGGAAGCCAATCCCCCCTCTGCCTCTGTACCCTCCACGGCCACGATTGGGACGGAGTGGTATTCCGAAGGTCTCGGCATTTAATCTTCTTTCCTCAGCCCAGGTGGGTCGCCGTTCTCTGCCAAAAGGAACAAGGATTGTTTTAAAACACACTTCAGAAGGAAGACTGCCTGGCTTAGTTAGAATCGCCAGAAAGCCCATGAAATGAAAATGATACATTAATCACACTGAAAATCTCCACATTATCCCTTCTGCAAGAACCTAGGTGTCTGCCACAATTCATTTAACTCAATGAAAAGGGGTATGTTACATATTAATAATGCTATAAGAGTTTCCCATGTAGAAGGACACAGCGTGTATCCTCTGCACACAGCATCATATAATAAAATAAATAAATAAAAGCTGTCTGCAATTGAAAAGAAGAAACAGAAAGTAAGTGTTTGTAGTTACAGATGTTATTTAATCTAGCTGTCAGTACAACAAAACAATCGCCCCCCCCCCAGCCCTGTAATTCAAAATAGGTCAGCAATCCACATCATCGTGTCTAATAAAACGGCAACAGCAAAAGATAAGCTTTAATTTTCCCAAAATCCTATCTTCCCATTCCAACAACACTACTGGCCAAGGTTATGTAATCTACTTAGAAACCATTACCAAAGCACAATCATAACTGTTTTAACTAAGGTGGTAACTTAGAAGCAAAACAAAACAAAAAACCTACTTTAGTAAATCTGGGAAGGAGATTCTAGAGTATGTAGACTAAGTTCTAGAAGCATGGTTCTAAAACAACATTTAAAAATGTCTTCCTATTAATGTACTGCACTTGCCCACAAAGAAATTTTGTGCTTCGTATTCCTGTTTTATTTTTGCCCACTGCATGTGGAAATAAGCTTTCGATTCAGAGTTGATTGTAATGAGTAGTGCTGACACTACCTTATGACATAAACATGCATTAAGTAGACTAACAAGCTCCCCCTTGCAGGCCATACCTATTGTCATCACAGGAGATGTTATCAAAGAACGATTTGGTTTTGTCATAGTAGCAGTTGGGTCCAAGTGGATCTTCCTCGTCCGCATTCCCTTCGCTATTTTGGGTATCAACACCTGAGTCACCTTTGTCTTCCCCGTTTACAGGCTTTTCTGGTTTCTCAAGTTTATCTTCTGAAAAATAAAAGTGAACAGAAGCCTTCCAAGACCATCACACTAAACAAAACAGCACTATTAATTTATTCCCAGACAGACAGACACAAACCATAGTGAATACTCAAAAATACAAGATCCCCTCCAAAATCTAATGTGGAAGTCAAATAATTTGACACATAAATTAGGATGTTTTGCTGCTGCTGTCTGGAAGTTTGGTATCCTCTATATTCTCTGTGGGTTTAATTAACACAAAAACTTGTGGTAGAATAGATTCAACAGCCATCTATTTTCTAACCTCCTAGCTACCTCCTTTCCAGACTTAAAAGCCTCACTCAGTCATTCTTCATAAAAGCCATTCCATGTTTTTGCTCATCCCTGTTGCCCTTCTCCTTTGTCTTCTGGCTTTATCTCCTTTTAGACAGAGGGAGAGCATTCAAGATACTACGCCATGAACTGACTTTATGATCTATTTCTTTCCTAATAATGCCTGAAGTTCAACTTACTGTTTTGACTGGTACTGAATAAGAAGGTGATGGTTCAACACAACTAGCTACTATGATATTAAAGTCTCATTCCTAAATGCTTACAGCTTAAATCTCATGATGCAGTGCATAAACTTCAGATAACCAGCTCAACCTTTCCACAACACACACAAAAATTACCACTGTTCCATAAAAAATATTTCTGTAGCTCTTTATGGTTAGCTTTCCCTTTCCTCTTTATTATTCCGAAAAAATTACTATCAACAGCAAACTGTCAACTCATTTAAAAATGATCCAGAARAAGAGGCAAGCACCAGAGAGCAAATCCTATGGGCCTCGACTTCTGGTTTTTCTCTACACTGAAATCTGACCATTTATTCCTACCTTTTGTTTAGCAGCTTTTAGCCAATCATTTACTGAAATAGGGAACTCCCTAATTTAACCTATAACAATTTTGTCCAAAAATAGTAACGAACAGGTGGCTGGTCACAAGAGAATGAGGTAATTAAAACAGAAGCCTGCTAGAAAACAAAACAAAAGCGCTGGCAGTATGGATTCAAACTACTCCTATGTTTCTTTGGAAAAGGGTAAAAGCAAAGAAATGCTAGAAACTTTCTTAAATTGAAACTCTTGTGCATGCACAGCAAAGTTCTGATTCCAAACTCATGTTTCTGTGATTGCTTTTGGTCTATTAATAATTGAAAACATAAAATACGGGTTTTCTTTTATTCCACCTTTTCCAGAACTCAAAAGTAAATTCACATTATTAGGACTTCTGCTCAAGTAATCTGCATTTTTAACCAACAGACTTGTTAGAACATGATGTGTGATATTTGCTAGTTAAAATTCCTTCAAAAATCAAGTATTGATCCAAGTATTTAATTAAAATTGATCCCAGTTTATTTGTTCATTGATTATTTTTTTATTTTTTTTTTTAATGACTGCAAACATGACTTAGTGGGATATGCCTTTTAGAAGTTGTTCTCCAAGGCAGGATTAAAACAGTAAGACACAGTTTTTCCATGCTCAAATCTGAAGCAAAACTTGGTTTACCTTTTAATTTAAGTTTATTATGAAATTCTCTATCAATTTCCTCCTTGTTGAACTGTGCATTTGCACTTTCAAAGTCAAAGTCCTTCTCAAACTTCATTGGACCATCCCTCCTAATACCAAATCTTCCTCGGCCCCCTCTGTGACCTCCACGGCCTCTCCGTGCTGAAGGTCCACCTGGAACTGAAAAGAGGGAAATTCGGTTTGCTTTTGTTTTGTGGATTGGTTTTTCTTTGAGGGTGATGAGGGTGGTTGTTTTTTTGGGTAGGTTTTTTTGGTTTGTTTTTTAATTCCTGGGGTAACAGGTTGGGACTTCATGCATCCTCTTCCTGCACTTCTGTTGTCAAAAGTCCTGTCAGAGCAGCTTGTAATTTGTAAATTCACTTACAATAATTATGGCAGTGACACAGAAACCATAATAGTACTAAACTTGGGTACCAAAAGAYTTTCTAGAAGTCATTAAAAGCTTTTGGAAGAAGAGTTAAAATGTTAATGGCTTTTCAGTCAAGTATTTTCATAAAAAGGTAACAGGTTTTATTTCATGCTATTGTGTTTATAAAACCATGAATACTGCTTGGTTTTGCATTTTTATTCAAATTCCTTAATATAGAGCAACCAGAAGAGATTTTTCTCTTTAATGCTGACTTTCTGTGCTTGTATTACTCTGACCCAATGCAAAATTATTGTTACACACTAGAAATACTTCTGTGAAAGTATTCTAAATACATAAATTCTTTATTACCGTAATCTGAACTGCAAGATTTCTGGAAGTTAGAAACGAAGTCCTAGCACTTCGCAAACTATACACAATGCTGTATTTTAGCAGACTTTTAAAAAACTTAATGAAGTCTGAAAACAATGATAGCTATTTCTCAAAACAAGATTTACCAATTTGTCGTTTGTTTTCATTTCTGAGTTCATTTTCTGATCTTGAAACCTTGTGTGCTTCAGCTAAAGTTGGAAATAAAAAAATGATTTGTTTATCCAATTAGGTATTTTTGATCATACTTTTGTATCTAGTTATATAGTTCAGATTTCAAAAAATCCAAACCTATACAAGTAAACCATAAGTTTAACTCATAAAAGAAAAAAAAATAATTTAGAATATATGCTTGCATTTAAAAATAAATATATATAATCCAGGCCTCTACTGGCCAGTCTACCAGTAATGGACAGCAGGAAGATTCCTACACGTTATCCTTAAAAAGAGCACTTCGTATGTGTATGGAAGAAAATAAGCTGTATGAAAATTATCCAAAGCTACCTCGTCTGTGCTCTTGATTCTCTAATGATTTTTGGCTAGCAGACACCAAAGGTCTGGCTGGTACAGGACTCCTCCTCCCAACTGGTGCTGGAGTAGGCAGATGGGCTGAAGCTGTTTGTACTGCTTGTTCCATGGTGGGACTCCTTCTCAAGTGATCTATCTGAGGGCTTGAACGACCTGGGAAAAAGACAAAACAAAACCAAAATCCAAAGAGTTATTTCTCATCTACAAATTTGAGTTACTGGTCTCAACCAATCTAGACTGACAGGTTTATCTGCCTTACCAGTCAAGACAGCTGTGTCCAAAGAAGAAATAAATATTTCTGCACCCTCAGATCCACTAATCCAGAATGAAGGATATTTAGCAATTCCCCTTCCCCCAGTCTAAAAGAAAAAAATGGGTAGGACAATTAATCCCTACCAACCCATCCATGATTTGCATTTAGCTGTGGAATGAAATTTTTTGATTGACTGGAGGTAAAAATACTCTTTCTGCCTCCCTGGAAAGCCAAGTGGAAAGTGACTGCTCCCAAACGCAGAGATACAGTTATGATACTGAAATTTCATTTCATCTAGCACAGTCTATTGTATGATCACCACAAAATAAATGAACAGTGACGGCTAGTGCCAGGCATAATGCAGATGAAGGAGCTATGAAAGCTTCCCCACAAAGTGCTGTTCATACATTTCATTTTGCAGCATGAGTGACTGGAGCCAAAAGCATGTTTAGAATGAAGACGTTTGATCTGGCCAGAYAAGTTTATGACACCATATAGGTAAATTGACTAAGAAATTACAGTAAGACTCAATTCCCAGTAAGTAAAAGAAAAGAATAACATCGTACYCTATAAAAAAAGCTAAACAAAAGAAGAAAAAAAACCACCAAACAAAAACCCAAACCAACACAAGCCCCCCCCCCCCCAACCCAACCACACCACACTTACAATCTACAAAGATAACAAATATTTTGAAAAGCAAACACACACAGAAAAAACTTGCTGCTGCTCCACAGGAAATTTTGTGGCAGAATGTATGTTCATCTGGAGCATATGTCATACATTAAGTCCAAGAATCATACAGGTTTTAATTTCACCTACAGAAAACCAAGCTACTCTTTCAACAGAGAAATAGTAAGAGCTCAGCATACTTTCCCCCCCCCTTCAATTAATGCAATAAAGTAGAACTATTTTTGGTAATCCACTCAACTAATCCTAGAAAGCAGTCCTAATTGGTATACAAATCTCAACTAGAATTTGGGAAAAAAACCTGTTTGCTATAAGTAAAGTTCTGCCTTTTAACACGACTGCATAAACTTAAAAATGGCATTACGAATATATCTTAGCACACACTTTTACTCTCACCAATGAAGACTGGAAGAGCAGGAGATAACATCTTTTGGATTTTGAGGAGCAATCTTAAGACATTTGCATGAAGAGTGAGGGTGAAGGTGCTCAACATTTAGTTTCTTTTTTCTTTGCCACTCAAAAAGCATCAAGAATTTCCTTTTTGCTTCTACTTTCTTTTTCCAATATTACACAAACTACCCATGTAGTTTCTATTACTATTAAGCTGACTTAACTGTCATATCACCAGCTCTACAGGCAATCAGGTCTGCTGTTAATATTACTTATGTAAATATATATTAACAAAAAAAAMCCCATTAGGAATAAAGATTTAAAAATTGTAGGCTGAAGGCCTTCGCAATTCAGTCATCATGAAGTATCTTGAGTTTTGTCATGCTATCAATAGAACTAGATATTGAATTTCCATATGCACCTATTTGCTAACATTATTCAACTGAAGTAAGTCCTACTCCTCAATATAGATGCTTTAAGGTTAACAACAAATGTGTTGCTAACAGTTGCCTGTACAGCACGCCAAGATGTAGGAAAACACATTTAAAAAGCAAGTACAAAGCCTCTCAGTGCTTTCTGGTTTTAATACCAAGTGTTTTCATGACAGAATTCAGCTGTTTGGTTAGTGTTTCTGGCAACCACCTAAATCACAGGGGCACGATTGGTCAAAAAAGATCAAAGAGTTATTCAAAAAGATTTACCTTGAGACATCTGTGTTTTTAGTGATCTTGCATCTGTTGTAAATGCAGAACCAACTGCAGTGCTTTGGGACATGCTAGCACTGGCTGAAGAGTCTGTTCCAAAAGATGTTAAAGAACCTCCTGCTTTGAAAGAAATAATATAGTTGTAAAACCTGGTTTAGAGTTTTTTCTGTATTTTTTTAAATTAGCACTAAATGATTAGTGAAGCCATATTAAGCAGTTATTCTAGAATACGTAAGTCTGCCCTTCCCATACACTTTAAGTTTAATGTAATGTATGTATTTGAAGTAAGTTGGTAAGACTGTAATATCTTGATGCTTGTTATCTAAAAAAAAAAAATAAAAGAGCACTGATAACTTTAGTATCACAAATATTAACATAGCAGAGTCATGACAGCATCTTACAGAGTAATAAACAAATGTTATTGGTATATATTTCCACTTAAAATCTTTTAAACAACTTATTAAGTCACATCTTATTAAGTGATATCAAGTTATGGCCAATTCTACAGCCTTCCTTTCACATGGCTAACATTTCCAGTACCAGGAGTAACACTGTTGCTGTAACAGTTACAAGAATGTAAGTTCCTATGTGAAAAACTAAAATGTGAAATAAAAAACTTTAAGAGAGGAAAGAAAGTTGGTTGGTGAGTCTCAGAAATCATCTGCAGTATAAAGGAGCAACTAACCCATGCAGCTCACAAATACTTCAAGCATGTACTTCATGTCAAGCTAACATCTCATGAATAGCTGGAGGACTGTGCTGGCACATGGATTGCTGAATAATCCAAACCCTGAGTTAAGGCACACACCACCCGGTCAACTTGGGATACCAGATGTCCACAGCACAGCTATGGGTTTTTTGTGGAGGAGCTGCCTCTAGCACTTGTGAAATATAATGAATACATGATGAATGTCATGAATATATATATATATATATATAAAAAAAAAGGAATTCATGAATGCAGGAACCTTTCCCCACTCGTTCCTCTGAGATAGGGTGTTTAGTTCTCAATCATAATTGCTTTGACTTGAGCTGCAAAGACTATGAAAAACTCTCTACTTTTGAGCTAAACTGTGGGACTGATACAGATTGAAGACTTTGGATCTGCCCTTAGGATAAGACACTGATGGAATTATAAGCACTGATTGCTGTCTATGCACACAGAAGCAACTCCACTTASAGGAAAACATCAAATAAGAAAAATGAACATACCAACTCCAACAGCGCCGAACTGCTGCCCCACCAGCGGGCTTGGACTAAACTGACTGTATGCAGGCATTCTGCCAAAAGGACCATAGGACCCCACAGACTGGAATGAAGATGTAGTCGAAGATCCTAGTGAAGACTAAAGACAAAACACACTTGCAGAAATTTGTGTTTACGCAAAAAGTAGGAAATAGTTCTGCAAGGCAAGAAATGCAGAAGCTAAAACTATTTGTTAAATTTACCCTAACACCACCACTGTGGCTAATACATATACAAGACCTTAACATTCATAAAGTTGCTTCTTTTAACAGCAAGAATGTAACCGCTTTAACACAGAAGCAAAGACAGCAGAAAAAAATAATGAATTACACACATTATTCTGGATGAAAGAACAGACAACAGTTTGCAGAAAATATTTTCACAAGTATGTACACAGTTTAGAAAGCACTTTTACCCTTCCAATACCACAAACTTRTAAAAATAGTACCATAAAATTTTGCAATCTTTTCCCTAGAGCCTCAGATATTGGACTCTTTTGTCAAACGCGTGTATAAGCTTTTGTTGGCAAACTTGGAAAATGTCGTATCTTTTTCCCTGAAGTTTCAAAAACCRCACGAACAATGAAAGACCCAAACATACTGGAGGAGGGTGGGGTTATTACTATTATTGGGGTTAGCAGTAATGCGATTTCACATCTCTCAACTACCACTGGCAGAAGGAGTTGCACCAAATTTAGCAAAAGACCTTAGAGGATTGCAAGGGTACTTTGTAAGGAAGCATCAAGAATTTTATCTTACGGAATAGTTAAACATTAGAAACGTAAACACTTACATGGAATTATCAAGTTCCATTTGAACCAAGAACTTCTATCTTGCTCTCAGGGTTTAAGGCACCCCACAAGCACAATCAACAAGCCAACAAATTTCAGAGATCAAGAATAACTATCTCTGTCAGYCCATTTACTACAAAATAATAGATTAATTAACCCTGAAGGCTTCAAGTTTTAAGTTGCCTTCCCTTCAGCAATCAAGTATTCCCCTCTTCAAATAACTGCCCTTTAGTATGAAGCCTTTTTAAAAATACATAGCTAGATAAAACACTTTTACAGTCATAGCAAAAAGTTGAACATTAAACTCCAAAGAAAACAAAACAAACAAACCAACCAAAAATCACTAATGATTTGGAAAGGTTTCAGCAYCTACTCCATTTGACTTATACCAAGTCTTCCAAGAAGTCTTGCATACGTGTCCTCCTAAGCCAAGTACCTTTCAAAAAAGGCATCAAGGTCTACCAAAAGTCATTAGTTATTTTTGAAAAGCTGGCAGCTTTGGTATCCAGTGCATTGTGCTAGAGTTAGATTACAACCTTGATTTTCACAGTTAAAGACATGATTCAAAAGAGGAAAATCCTTCCAGAGTTCTTTACATTGGGTTGTGAACTTTACAGCAACAAACATTTTTATTTTTAAATACTCAGCTAGAGGCCACTTAAAGCTACAACGTCTTATCTTCAGCAACAAACATCTAAAAATATGTTTTCACTTACCTGAACAATAGCAGGGTCCTGTGGCAAAGAACACTGAGGCTTTGGTGGCTCACAGACAGTTAGGTCTTTAATGTCACTGCCACGGAATATAATATACTCAAAGACTTCATCACGAGGCGGTATAGGTCTATCAGTTGGTCTATCTTCTGTACCAAAGGAGCGAACTACAAAATTGGGAAGGGAGAAAAAAATAAAAACATCCCACGTTCAACAAAAAGGTTTCAAATATACTGCAGACCAACAGCTTTAAATAAAAAGAATAAAATTTGTTAGGCAAAAAACCTTATTAAATAGGCAGCATATTCTTTGCCATTATCAACTGCTCAGACATAAACAAGTAATTTGATCTCACAAATTTCAGTTAAAAATCAAGCAGAAAGACACCTCTTCTATTCCTTGAGACATTGCTTATGCTATCACTCACATGTTGAATATTTTGGCTGTTTTGTGAGGATAAGGGGAAGCAGCAAAGCATTTTTTTGCTAAGTTAACACTTTCTGGACATTACAGCAACAGGAACACCAAAAAAGGCTGGTAGGTCAGTCCAGAATCAAGGACTGCATGAGTTTACATACTTCATATTCTACACTTGCAAATCAGGAAAAAAATAATACGCTAATACTAGTAGAAACTAAAATATTAAAAATTACCGAAAGCAAAGTATTCCTCAATAGATTCGAGGTCTGAATCAAGTTTTAAATATAAAATAAAAAAATATGAATTCTGTAGTATGTATATACAACTTTCACTAAGCAAAATGCATTCTTCTTGCCGGTGTAAGGTTCATATGATCTCTGTTAAATTAGGTAAACTCACTAGGGCATAACTATCTTCCTAAGAAGGCCCGCGTAGTATGCAATATAMCAAGACATTACATTTATTTGTATGGACTTAGCTGAATTCCAACAGTTTTCAGATTGCATAGTGATGAAGCTTATAATGCTTTTCCTTTTGCACTACATATAATCACTACCACTGTATATGAATAGCCTCACTTTACTTTTGCTACCCTCTCAAAAACTTCCTCACCTTAAGACTGCCAACCTTAGGTGAATATAAAGTGAAACAAACAAAAAAAAAATMTGAAGAAAATCTGTCTCCAAGAGCTAGAGTTTTGTAAACAAAAACTAAACAATAAACTGAAACCAGAGAAGAAAAAAAAAAAAAMCAYGACAATCACATTCTACTGAACATCAACTTGCAGCTTTAACAATCCCTCACGGCTGTCTTTGCTCTAGCCTTTTAAGAGGTTTTTGTTTGCTTTGTAAGGTACTACAGGTTATACTGAGAAAACATCCATATTTTGCTTTAATTTACCAGAATTAGTTTTCCCTCCATTTTCAGATGCATCAACAATTTGGAGACATCATTAGGCACTTATTTGCAGCCATAAAAACATTAATCAAGAAAAGCAGAGTTTCCTGTAGAGCTGTATAAAGTGATACTGAGTCATTTCTCAGGCTGCACCAACCATCTTCCATCACTGTTGCTTCTTCTAGTACTGCATAAACAAAGCTTATCAGTCAAGTATTACAAATCTTTTTGAGAAGYATCATTCAGGGGTAAAGAGATCAACTCCACACTACAATGAAAAATAACATTAAGTGGTTACGATTATTTTGTTCATACTTATATCATCTACTGAGCTGAATTTAATCCACTTTTCTATTTCTGTGCATCTGAAAGTCTGCTCTGAATGGTACTATAAGATGTAAGTGCTGTAAAAAGGCATATAGYGTTAAGTGAATTTCAATCTTTGTTATAAGATAAATCTGTCTTCTCTTCTTCCTCTATAGAAAAAGATACCTCAAGCTGAAGAATTTGCAGACATTAATTCAAATACACAATAGCTTAACAACATTATCAATTGGTCATGTGCAYTACTGTAGTGCATTCTGTTGCTTTTTATTCATCAGGCTTTTCTATTTCACTGTCTTGACCAACGATCCACCTTCACTTTCTAGCTATCCTATACTCTATTTATTAGATAACTAATAAATTAACTTGGCCCTTCACTTCATCATTTGACCCACTGCCTTGGCAAGTAAAACCAAAGCTGATTTTGTATTGGTTCTCTCTATCCCACACTGAAATGGTTGCTCTAGTAGCCATTTTGTCTACAGAGGTGCACAAAAATGGCCAGAGTGATCAGTAAGTTACTGAAGTATTTCACTTTCTAGCTAAAGTGAAGGAACTAAGCAGTAGCAACACCATAAAAAAGGGTAGTAAACTAGAGGATCACATCTCACCTTTACATAGAAATAAAAATCTGATTAACTATGGAAGAAATCTGCTTTGAAAGTACTTCTCTTAAGACAGAGCTATGCTGCACGGATAAGTATTCTACTGCTAATACCAGCATAACCTGACACATATAGGAACAGTTTTAACACCTGGCAATTAACTGTCTCCATTCTAAACCAATRAAAAAAAAAGTGAACAACTTAACTTTCATCTAATCACACCTTAAAAAGGTAAAGGGACTTTACAGCATGTCAAAAATAATTTGTCTTTCTCCCTATCATAAAATTACAAAAACGTCAAAAGGAAGTATTTTCAATACCAAAAATTATATTTAATCTTGAAGAGATTCAGCTGTCTATGCAACTAGATCAAGACAGTGATAAGGTCGTCAATGGTTTTGCAATAAAACACATCAAGAGTTGCTACTAAGAGTTTGGGTTTTCTTTCTCTACCCCTCCCCTGCCCCAACCAAACTGGTTTTAGTGCAACTTTCTGCAAAATATAAAGACAATTTAATCCAATGAAGATTAGCTCTGCTGGAGAGGGGTAAGCAAACTCCTCTAATTTGGGGTTCAACCTTCCCCTCACCCCAAAGCAACAAAAACAGCCAACCCCAAGCCTAATGTCCTTCTAAAGCAAGGAACCAGAACTGCATGTGCAGCGATCTAAGAAAGCAGTTTAGGATAAGAGCTACTTAATGTTTTTGCAGAGTCTATCTCAACTAGGTCCTTCAGATAGTAGTATAACATGAAGAGTTGAATGTTACTTTTAATATTTTGCAAAGGGATAGCTATCTTTACAGTTTCTTCTTACCTAGCTTGGATTAGGATTTAACATAATCTGAGCTCATTAAAGTAAAATGTCTAATATTAAAGGTGGCCAGTACAATAGGATTTTTGAAGGAAATAGCTTTTACCATAGTTTTGCATAATCAGAAATACTAAGTTGCCAGAGTATCAAAACCACAAGGTATTGGAGCAGCAGCAGTCTTAGAGCTCTATCCAGCTCTGTCTCTTGGTGTATTTCCTCAGACTACATCCTTCCTCCAGAACAAGGTGCGGTGGTTCATACATAGCAAAATACTGAAGAGTGAGAGGAAATGAAAATAAGCACCTGAAAGATAACATAATCTTGTAACACTTACCAGGACTATGGTAAATCCATTTCATCTTACCATGTGAATTTAAGTTCTTTGGGTTTTCTGGTTTTTTTTAAAACGAGCTAAACTAGCTTAGGGACTTGTAAACAAAAAGGCAACCATCACATGTTAAAAGCAAACTTATTTTTTGTCAATATAAACACACACAATTAARTAGCTAGGTAGAAAGAAACTAATGCTGTTGAGCCTAACAGGATTCATGTATGTGACTTTATGCCCAAGTAGTTCCACCAGTTTCATATTAAAGTGCTGTGAGCAAATTTTTGTACAGATTTTGACTGACTTCAGTGTTACTACTATGCTACATTTGAATGTACGTTACTATATTATACTACTATAGCATCTAAGGAAAAGATTGCAACTTTCCCTATCAGTTAACAGAAATGATTATCTGTTGATTAACACAGAAAGATACTGTGTTAATCAGAAGCCAAGCTATATATTCTACTAGCAAAAGAGGACTCTCTTCCCATATAATATGAATTATTGCAAATATGTAGTTCAGTCTCTGTATGCAGCACTGACACAATCTTATCAGCCTTACTTTGTATGTAGTATACATACACAGAAACCAGTCCTTCCCTGCTCTTAAGGCACCCACGGGAAGCATGACAACTAAAATGAGACCACCACTACCAGAACAAGTAATTTCAACTGCCATCTCTCTTCAAAACATCACARCCCTTTCCCTGTAAATATGGTTAGATGCCTGCACACCACATTATGGGAAAAGTATTAATGTGAAGGAGCCAGCTTGTGGTGGGCTCATACCTTCAGAATAATTAATTCAGTCTGCATTCCCTTACTCGTAGGGGTGCTAAGTTAACAGGGACATAGATATGAGAGAAGTAGCCAGRAGTGGGCTTTGACAAGAGGAATTTTTCTGCTGACACACTATGCACAAGGTTGGTTTGGCACACATGGCCTAAACCTCAAGATGTGGAGGGAGCGTGTCACTTAACTGACTAAAAAATAACTTCATAAAAACTCGATAAAAATTTAACCCTTCCCTTTCCTGCTCCCACCCCTGAACTATAAGAAATGCTCAAGTCTTCACAAGAATTGAACTTTCTTCTGTCTACGTTTCTGAGGCTTTCACCCAATTAATATTGTGTAGAAGTCTAAAAGAAAGGGAAGTTTTCCCTTTCATGTGTCATTAGACTATGGAAAACACTATCACAGATGGTTGAAAATGCCAGAAATCCCAGAAGTTTAACTACTTCTTAAAGTACTGAAAGCTATTAATATCTATCAATTATAATGGTTCCAAATGCAACTCTCAATGGTCCAAGAGCTGGTAAGTGAAAACTGATGCATTATACCAGARAGACAGTATATAATTTTCTGTTTCTTATACTCACATGCCTAAGGATTCCCTACTGTTAACAGGGAACAAAGCCTTTTCTCACCCAATATGGTTGTTCTTACACAGCTTACCTACATTAAAAATCTATCTCTCTAAATCAGTGCCTTGAAATAGAAAGACATTATGTATTACTAGCATGAAAGATCACATCTAGTTTTTAATGCTGCAACATCAAGCACAATCCGTCATGATTATTCTATAACTGCCCCAGGTAGGGCAGCAATCACTTTACAGCAAGAAAATTTTACTCCTAACCCTGGCTTGCAAACACTCTATTCTTAAACTGGTTGGACTTAATGATGTTTAAAAAATTAAGTGTGAATTAGAAGTATGAACTAGAAGGACATTACAAGTTAAATTAACTTGAAACTTGAGAATAAGAGTGGGTGGTTTTTGGTTCCAAACTCTAGCTCTGAAAAGTTGGCAATCCAAAGAAAACACATGCACCAATAATATATAAAAACCTCAAATACTTGTATAGCTTGCTTAATATTTGGAATCTGATACAGATGGGAGTTTTCCCTGTTATTTAAATAACAATACACTTTAACATTTTGTGAAAGGATGCATCGCTTCCCCTTATCAGACTCCAGCTTAGGATAAAAATGTTATGCTCAATATTTAAACAGTTGCTATCTAACTCATGAGACAGAGGCCACAACTTCTGCTAGTGAAAGGATCACAGCTTTGTAAGTAAAATACTGATTAGAGAACTATAGGAGATTGCCCCTCGGTAACTGAAGACTACAATCCATATACCTTGTTAGCAACCCAAAAATGTTATTTCTGTCTAAAATCCCAAAAGATTTAAGATAAATGAAGGCATTCCACATGTACACCTTAATGAGATTAATCTCAGACTTCAGTTTAGCCCACAAAAGTCCTACTGTTAGGCAAATCTTATTCAAGAACAGATTCTACCTCTATTTTTGCACTTTATGTCACAAACAATTTCAGTGATTCCAGTTAGGAAATTAATAATGATAAGCTGCACTGCACTCAACCCAGGTAACAGTCACATGAAGCCAGCTATACAGCAAAGCAACTGAAAGCATCAAGTCATCTTTGGGGGCTTTTTTTGTCTCTTTCTGGCAGAAAATTTGACATTTGTGGTAGAGATCCACAGTAAACGGTTCTGGTTTGACTTCTGGACTCACCACAGAAGAAGAGAGAACTATTACCCGATCAACATATTTACAGTTACAGACAGTTCAGAAGGAAGATCTGCTTCTTTCACATGCAGACCTGGCCATAATTAACTACACTTGTCACCTTACATATATGCTATCATACCACATTCACATGACCTAAGCCTTCAYTTACTCAGAAACTTGAATACTCTAGAGTTGAACATGTTCTTCATGAGCACAGTGAACTGTTTTACAGTCTAATACGGTTGTTAACAGCTTCCAGATTAATCTCAAGATTTTTGGTTCTAGGTGGCCTAGAAATACTGGTTTATTCTCTTCTGAATCATGACACTATATTACAAAACACACATTCTTCAGCTAACTCAGCCAAGTTTTATTAAAGCAAATTTAATGGTTTAGATTTACATTTCTGATGAGAGCTATGGAAAGAGAGTAGATTAGATTTGTAACTGTAGTTTGATCTATCTTAAATACATACACTTTGGCAGATATGCCATAACATGACTTAACCACTCTTGAGAAGTCATGCAAAATTGGCTTGGTCAGCACTAAATCTGTCTAACTTAGGGCAATACTACCACAAGGATGGGATTCTTGTAAGTGTTTTTGYACACATGTTAACAGTCACAGCATGCAACTGGAATTTCTAAATATTTATTTTGAATCACAGTGCTCATCTTTTTCTCATATAAACAAATACTACCTGTCCTTTTTAAACAGATAATGCAATTCCAACAATTTAACCTAAAGGCAACTTTAGAAATAAGTAAAAAAATCACAACATGAAAGCTAAATGCCCCATAAATGAACTATGCAAGCCTGGGACCAAACCTACTATATAAGGTGTTTCAAAGCATACATGTAAGAATTTACAAAACAAAGCAATCTGTTTCTTAAATAATAATTGTCGGGAGGGCGGGGGGCGGAGGAGGGAGGGAAAAAGAGGGCCTTAAAGTGACAAGGCACACAAACAAGAATTACCATAAAGGCCAATGCGAGATGAAAGCAAAGAAACTGCTACACGGTATCAACTCCACAGACCATTATACACACCAACTATGTAAAACGTAACAGATTGTAATTATGCTAGAATGCTAAGCCTATCATATCAAACAGGAACTGAAGTTTGGAATACTCTCAGTCCCAAATATTTAATTTACACAAGGAGCAATTTTTGCCCTTACCTAATGGCTGGATAAACTCTCTGCTTTTATATATGCATTTAGATTACTTAGCAAGATTTTACAGAGTCAAGAAGTGTAAAGTAAAATACCACTGAGTTTTGCAGAATCTATAATAAAGAAGTTATTAAAAATCCTGACTTAACGTTTTACCTGACTATTACACATTTACTGCCATGGCTAACACACTTGTGTTGAGAGTGCATTATAATGCACAAGAAACAGCAAAGTCTTTCGGATGCCCAGTTTCAAAGATCCTCTTTTTTACTCCCCAGTCTCTGACTCTCTTCTCAGTAAACGTATCTTCTTAACTTTCTTATACATACACACACCCCTATATTCTCTGGCCAATACATTCTTATGCCATTGTCTGTACCCAATTTCGATTTATACAGTGCTATACAGCCACCTCCGAAATGAAGAGCTCACGATCAGCCTCCTTTGTTGATAACCTAGCACTCACACGATCCCTTTGAGACCCGAGTTGTCTTCTACCCCAGGACGCAGACGAGTTCAGTCGTACGCGGCCCTGTACCCTGTAAGTCTGGAATTCTTACAATGCAAAGAAATCCTCTCTCCAGCCTCCCCCTCCTACTCCCTTTTACGCACTAACTCTGGACCACTTCCACTGCTAAGGGCTTCATATTTTTACTCTATACAGAACTCCTTTGAGCAGCCCCTAACTTAACTAGGCACGTTCCTAGCTCCTTTTCGCGACGGTCCCTCCGCGGCCGCTCTGAGCTTTCCATACCCCTCCCCGAAGCCGGGGGAGCAGCCCGCGCGGCGGGAGCAGGGGCCTCCGCAGCGCTGTCGCGCCGCCGCTCTCCCAACCCCTTGCTCACTTCCACCTCCGCCGTGAAGCGTCGCGGGTCGCCACAGCCCCGCCGCAGACGCTCCGTCGGGGAGGATGGCGGGAGGACGCGCCTCCAGCCGAAACTACGCGGGCTCTTAATCAAAGCTCCGCCAAGCCCCCTCGCAGCTGCTGCTGGGCCCCCGTAAGCTGTAGGCCTCGCACCCCGGGCCTCCTCATCGCCACGGACAACTCTGCCGCGGTTTCAGGTTCTTGCTCGATCCCCGACGGGCCCCCAACAGTCCCTACGCCGCGGCACGCACCGCGATCCCGCTCCCCTTCCGTCTCCTCCCCGAGGCGTTGCTGGGCCGCCACGGCCCAGTCCTCTACTCCACCAGATCCTTACCCTTGGCCAGCGCCACAGTGGAGTTTTCGGTGTCGATGGTGTACAAGATCCCTTCATAGCGGATCTCGGCCTTGGAGATAAGGCTGATCTTGCTCCCAATGTAGGGCGTCCCCCCGCTCATGGTGCTGGCTCCTCGGTCAGGGACACCCCCCCTCCTGCTCCCCCCCTGCCGAGCGCTCCTGAAGCCGGGCACAAGCAACTAAACAAGCCCGGCCCAGACTCGTAGTAGGCGCCCTACTCCTCCCGCTTCGAGCCCGACCTTCCGCCGATCCCCCAGCGACGGCTCTCCCTGCGCAGACTCCCTCAGCACACCCCGCACCAAAAGCACCCTGAAGCTCCCAACATGGCCGCCGCCTTCATCTTCCCTCAGAGCTGCCCCCCCTCGCTCCGGCTGCGAAATGGATGCCGGGAGTGGAGCTGATCTCGCGAGAACTGGCGGCCAGGGGCGGGGCCGCTGAGGGGAGGGGGGCGGCGGCCATTTGAGCCCTCCGGGAATTTAATTTAGCGGCCTCGTAAACCCTGAGCTCTGCAGCGCGTTCCCGCCTCGCGTGTGGAGCGCGGCTTCCCCGGCAGCGGTGCGGCTCGTACGACAGGTTGGGCTCGGCTGTGCCTCGTCGCGCTTTCCCTGCCTGGCCTAGGGGTGGTGTGCGGGAGCGGTGCCGGGTTGGGGCTGTGAGGGGCCGGCTCCCCCTCCCAGCGCGCCGGCAGTTTCAGCTCGCGRCTTGGAAACCGCATTCCTGCCGTGGCCTGTGAACACGAGGGGTGGGTGYGAAAGCAGGTTTGGTGATTCGGGGTTTTCGGGTTTTTTTGAGAGAGGCCCAGGCCCAGGCCACCTCTCATAGAATGTTAAATTCTTGTCATCCTTAATAAGCAATTTAGAATCCAGTCATGCGGAAAGCTGCAAAAGTTTAGATGATGGTAACTATTTAGTTTCAAGGGGGATTCTGTTTTACTCAGTTGGCAGTGTTGAGATAGTTGGATCTTGCCAAGCAACATTAAGCAATGCAACTGTTGATGAAATCTTGACTAAATTGTGGAATTAATCCTGAAAAAATACCTTTTAGTACAAGTAAACACAAAAACAATCATGATTTTGAGATTGCACTTAACTTGCACACCTTAAGTAAAAATCACAAATGAGGCTTCCTCTTGGAGGCTTTGCCTGCTAAAACATAGTGCTGCCTCAGGCCTCCCTTTTTATATTTGCAGCCCAGAAAATTACATGCAACAAAAACTAACTTCTGGAAAGGGTACTTAATAGCTTTTGTTGCACCAACTGGACACCATCACGTTGCAAAGATTCAGCAAGTATTTTGTTCAAAATAGGGCTTTGAAACACAATAGCAACCCAGATTTTTCTGGAAGGGCCTGCATGTTTCTAAATAGGAGSTATACTAGACTTCTGGAAACTTTATGCCCAAGTTCAACTGACTGTAAAGTCATGGAGGACTTGAGTGCCCAGGGAGCTCTACTGTGATGTGCTTCCAGCATGTTCTGGACTACCTGAAAGATTTTGGAACAAACTTCTGCAGTTAATGAGTGGATATTCATGGCCATATCAAGTCCGTGGGAGACCACCGTTGAAAATCAGCATTTGTAACTCAGCTCAAAGTAAAGTTACTGTTCAGAAAACTAACAAAAGATAGCTATGTTCTGTTATAAGGAAGGAGGGAGATTCCTCCTGACCGCTAGAGGTTGGTCTGTGGCTGCCTCTCAACCATGGCAAAATAACATCTGTTGGAGGGGGTGGAGAGCCTAGTAACAATCTAGAGGATCAGCTGCAGTCTGTATTACATGGTTTTCCTGCTCCTGCCTCCTTACAGAAGGAGGTGCATCAGCTTCAGATATGGATGGGGCTTGGAAGAGGAAAAAAAGCTTTGGGGGAGTTTGCAGGTCAGATTGGGACCCTGGCTGTTGAAGAGAGAAGACACCATGAGAAGGAAGAAAGGGTATATCAGGGAGGCCTGCAATACTGATCTAAGAGCACAGAGAAGGGGAAGAAGAATACCTTGAAATACAACCACCTGCCTCAGAGTCATGTGGCTTTGATTCTCGCCAACATCTTCCTAAGTTCTCCCTCATCTGTCTCTCTCAAAATTGTAGTTGAAGACTCCCACTTACAAAATTAGGGTTCCAAGGTTGTGTGGTGAAGCTAGAAATAGAAATGGACATTTCTTTGAGCTTGGAACACAACAGATGAGCATTTCAGGAGAGAATTCAAGTGGAAAACTGTCAGAGTTTGCTTTTAAGTTTCTGAAGGAGAGAAGTTGGCCAGAATGAATAAAAGAAAAAAAGCTGGGAATAGAAAAGTATCCCCTTGAAAAACTTTTTAAGGGTTAAATTGGAACCTTCTTGATGTCAGATTTTCCCAAGCTTCTCCATCAAGTCCTGTCTAGGTGAGCACAGACAAGTATTTACAATTACAATTAGCTTCAAAACAAAAGCTCCTAAATTTCTATAAGCCATATATAAAAAAGAAATTCCACTGCAACTGAAATATATAAAACTAAATTTAGACGTATTTCTAGAACAGCTGTTGGTTACTCTAGCCATCTTTGTGTTCTCCAATTTGTGGAATTTATCATTTCTAATTCATACTTAAAATCACCAGTTGAAAGAATATTTTTATAGCATAAAGTGAATTTCAATTATATATGTAAAGAGTTCTGTAAATTCATTTTACGAAGTTATCTCAAAATCTTATCTAAACCTGGTAGGTACCATTTTAATGTTAATTTTAAACTTAACGGTGGTTAAATTGTATATTTGAATGCACTGAAAGTGTGTATTTGAAAGAAACCCATGTCACATACTAGAAAAATAGTGCTCCTTTCTAAGTGCTTTCACTTCTTTAAATGACAAAAAGATACTTGTCTATGTGAGGTGTTATTACTCGCTGCAGCTTAACATGGCAGTGGTACTTCTATTATGTAGTGAGTTACTAATGAAAAACAGGCTGCAAACAGGGCACAGGGTTTAACAGTCTTGATAACTGAACAGCAACTTAACAAGTTTTGTGGTGGACTTTCTTTCACAGGCAATTTTAAAACCATGGTTGGAAGTTAACTTTCTTAATAGACATTCTCTATTTCAAACAAAAAATAATTCAGGAAAGATTGTATTTTAAGAGATCAGATGAGATGATCAGTGGTCTCTTCGATTTTTTTTTTTATTATTATTATTATTATTCTATACATATTTTAACTCCTAAAAATGAAGGAGCAACAAATATGTTCAGAAATATGTTTTCTATGATGAAAAGCATGTAAATATTTAAAAAATATTTTTATAATAAAAGAATGAATACAAAAGTTCAGAGAGATTCTGTACTTTACTAAAAGTCTCATTCCCTATGGGAAAGCGAAAGCCCAAAGCCAGTTTCATCAACAAGTTTAGATACATTCTTATGTATGTCATTACTTCTTGACTTGAAAGGTATTGTATACTGTGAATCAGTATATATCATGTTTTGTTAAATAAAATACTCTATTATACTTCCTTATTCTGTGTTTATATATATAAACCAGCTCAATTAAGAAGCGATGAGTGGGAAGAAATACAAATTCAAGTTTTACAGATTACCCACCCACAAATGTACTTTAAAATTGTAATTAAAAGTAGGTAATTTTTTAAGTTTTGAAACCTGTCTTATAAATCATGACTTGCCATTTTTTCCTTCCAGTGGGAAGATTACTTTTTATCTTCTAAAGTTACAAAGCAATGAAGTTTTCATCCCAGCTGGTTTTTATGAAGACACCCAGTTTAATGCTGTAGTGTTAGAAAAATGTGTACTAAAACTTTTTGCATAGTGAGGAGTAGTTGCAGAATCATATGTCTAACTTTCTGTTCTCTTCTAAAAACAGTGGAGATAGTGGTATGCGAATGAAGTCCAGGATCAGGGCAAATAAATGAAGGAAGCATGGAATATTCTCTAATAAAATTAATAAAATGAGGGACTCTTAACAAAGTAATATTGGATAGATTCTGATATTTTTTCCAACCCAAATGAATATGTTTATTTTTGTGCAATAGCAAATTGAGTTATAGTCTACTATGTTTTAATTAAATTTCCAGGTAGAAACATTTGTTAAAAGTCCAAATTTAATTCAGCTGTAGCATTCCATAAAAGCAATACTCATTTGCYAAGCAAATTATTGATGTATAGATCTCCTGTGTACACTTAATACTGTTTTTCATAAGCACTACTGTGCTTTCACATTCACTTACGGCACAGTCTCCCATTTATACATCCTGAGCACGCCTTTGGGCCTTCAGTACTTTTACTGGCCACTTTATTTAAGAAATATGCACTGGTTTAATTTCAAGAGACATTTAAAGTCATCCTAATTAAATTAGTGCAACCTATTTTTAATGCATTTTAAAAGTGGTTTATTTTGATTCATCATAAACCTGCTCCTAAAAGTATAAACAGACGATCAGGAAAAACTACCCTGAATAAAAATGTAACTTACATTGAGAGGAAACAGAAGGTAACAAACCAGTTATTAGCAGTTTAGTCTTGTGACTCAAGCAACTCATACAACGTATGACTTAACAGATTGAGTCTGGGAACGGAGAAGAGTTGCATGCACTGTGAGCCCTTCACTTGTTGCCATCAGTGCGTTGTGCAATTGAAGGTGGGTTATTCACTGACACACCTTTTTCAATTTTGTGGAAAATCCTGAAAATCACAAAATGAAGAATGAGTCACCATTGCAGGCCACAGAGCAGCAGCTCAAATACATCCAAGTTTGCAGACATCCAGGCTATTGCAGGCCAGCAGAGACAGATACTGGAATTCAAGCTGCTTTCTGCTGGCAGCTTCACAAATCCATGGTGGTTATCACTTGCATGCAAGAACAGATGCAATGAACTGTGGGCAATGGTTATTCATGGGTAAAATTATTTATTTTGAAGGTCCCACAAAAGAAAGTGCCCTGTCATTAGTCAAAGAAATGATGGGTTAGAACCACTGTCTTTCTCTTACATGGCATTTCTGAATGCATGAGGCAAGGATTGATGGGAAAAGGGCGTACAGGAGTGCAGTGGCAAAAGTGTTAGTAACAAACTAAATTACCCCAACTGTCCTGTGGGGATGCTGAGGGAACACAGTATGTCAGAGCAACTGCTGTGATGATGCAAAGAATCTTATTTTTGGTTTACAAGTCTTCTGTTAACAGTGTCCACATTAGGAAATTGTATTACTGCAACCATTCTTGTCTAGGTAAAGCAGTAGYTTTGGACATCGATGTCTAAAACCCTAAAGCAGCCACAGGAGTGCAAATGTGAGTGCAGGTACTCTGCGTGCATCTTAGGATTTCAAACGGCTTCAACAGCACTCGAAGTTCCCTCCTTTGAAGGAGCTAGTGTGTAAGGCAGCTGAGCCACTACAGCCGACTGCATGTGTGCTTTCAGTTCTCCCCAAGCGTGCAGAAAATCGTGCTGGCTGCAGCGATCCTCACAGGGTACGAAGTGAAAGCGAAGAGCACAAAAATCATGTTATCTTTTGGCAGACCAAAAGATAACATGATTGCATGACACTTCAATTCTCAACGTGCAAGCTCACAGCCCTCTGTACTAGGKCCGCAGGCCTTCTCCGTGCCTCAAACCTCCCTGCCAGAAGTCCCTACAGACACATCAGTGGCAGGCTCCTACACCCCCCGCATCGCTAAGGCATCTGCCTGGACACACTGTAGCCCCTCGGCTTCCCGAGGCGGCGGGGAGCAGCCTACYGCCCTCTCACTAACGCCCCCGGCCCTCTCCCTCACGTAGCCGTCCCTCGCCCAGCCCGGTCAGGCCGCCGGGCCACTCCCGGGCCCTGCCGGCCAGAGCCCGCAGGAGCGCTGCAGAGCTCACCGGGCCGCGGAGCAGACGGGCGCAGCCCCTTCCCGCCAGGACGCCGCGACACCCGCCAGCGGCGCGCGCTGCCTCTGCCCCCGCCCCCGCGGCGGGGGAGGAGGAAGCCGGCCCCTCCCAGGATGCCTCGCGCCCGGCAGAGGCCGGCGCGCCTGCGTGCTGCGCGGCCGGCTCCCAGCTCAGCGCAAGATGGCGGCGGGCGCCTCGGACCCCCTGGAAGAGATGCTGCTCTTCTCCGAGGAGGTGGACGAGAAGGCGGTCAGCGACCTGGTGGGCTCCTTGGAATCGCAGCTGGCCGGCGGCCGGGGCTCCGCCGAGGCGCCCCAGCCCAGGACCTCCGCCCCGTCCCAGCAGCAGCAGCCGCAGCAGCAGCACCAGGGGAGCCTAGCGGGGGGCAGCAGCCCCGTCCGGCAGCAGCAAGGGCATCCCGCGCCTCTTCCCGCTCCCGGGGCAGAGGAGCCGGCGGGGTGCCCCGGAGCCGCGGAGAGCCGAGCCCCTGCCCAGGGGCCGCTCCCGTCCCCGTCCCCCCCGGCGGCGGCAGCGGCGGCGGCGGCGGCAGCGGCGGCGGCAGGGAGGGGAGCGAGTGTAAACAGTAGTAGTGTGCAGCAATCACATGGAGCGGCTCTCCTCAGCAGCGGCGGCAGCAGCCCCGGCGCGCCCGCCGCCCCTGCCCCGCC
>JASVER010000007.1:10277105-10361040 GCA_030449065.1 Oceanodroma leucorhoa | reverse complement strand
GAGCGGGACCCCGGCGGGGGGCGGCGGGCCGGCGGGAGCGGCGGAGGGCTCAGCCGCCGCGACCGTGCCGCTCCCCGGCGAGGCGGCGCCCAACGGGGAGGGCGCCGGGGGCCGGCCGGCGGCAGTCCCACCAGTCAGCAGCCACGGCAGAGCCGACGCCGCCACAGCACAGACCAAGCCCGCGCACGGGCCGCTCCCCGCAGTAAACGCACTCAGTAACTCCGCCAGCCCCGCGCCCGCCGCTGCCGGCGCGGCCGCCCCGCCGGGACAGGGCTCGGTCGCCAACTGCGCCCCGCCGGCCCCCGCTGCCGCGGCCCCCGGMGGCGCGCCCAAGCCGGCGGTCAGCGCCGCGGGCGTCGCCAAGGCGGGCGCTGCCCTCCCCGTCGCCCCCGCGGCCCCCCAGGCCCTGTCGCCCCGGCCGGCGCTGGGCGCTGCCCCCAGGATCGTGGCCCCCCAGCTGATCGTGAGGCCGCCTCAGCAGACCACCATCCAGCTGCCCCCCGGCTTCACTATCCCGCCCGGTAAGTGGAAACGCAGCAGTCGCGGGCTCGCCGCTCTTCCTAACCCTTTTTTCTTGGCTGAGGTTTTTTTTTTCCCCAAGTTGTCGTCTTGCCGCTTGCTCGACGTGCTGGAAACAAAAGAGGAGTCACCTGTCTGACGGCGACGTCTGACAAAGACCTGCCGTTAATGAGGATGTAATTGGTACGGGACGGGCGGTTGCTAATGCAAAGTAATTACCACTGTTGGTTGATGAGTTACTTGTTTTGTCTTAGGGGGAGAGCGGCAGTCAAGGTGAGGTATTTTGTGATGGTGTAGTGAGCAGTTGTGCACGAGATAAAAAGCTGGGCTGTTAGAATASTTTTATATATGTTTTGAAGGACTCTCTTTTCTGCTTCACTCTTGATAGTCTTGAAAAGTTTTCCTTCTTCAAAGAGTGTCTTCCGCCCTGAACAGGTGGCAAGATACAGGCTAATTTGTGTAATTTAATCTTAAATATTTCATTTCAGTAAGTGTGATGGTGTCATTGTCCGCTGTGTCTGGGCAGCGGATTTTGTTCCTAACTCTGAAGTAACTGTTGCGTCCTGTATGTTCTCCTTTTAGTTTCTTAACTTTTATTGCTAAAAAATGTAAGTTCAGCAAGGTTGCTAGCTAACCAAAACAGCATCCCTTCATCCTAGTGATTCCTACTCTTAACTGTATATTGTTTCATCTGAAATTTTGAGGGCTTTTGTGGTCCCCTACTTAGATTTTCATGTTGCAAAAAGTTGGTAACTTTGTGCCTTCTTGATTTACGAGATGATTTAACATTTAAACTAATTTTTTATTTTTTGCTATTAATATCAATAGCATGATAATATGTGGAGCTATTGATGTAGTCTGAAGTAACTAACTTCTTCCACCATGTTTCTTAAAATATTTTATATTTATTAGCTAAGTGGAGCAAAAATGTGATGGTGTAGAAGCTTGCTTTTAAGTAGACTTTTGGTAGTTGTGTCTTTGGCCATAGTTTATGAAACTCCTGCTCTAAATTCTAATGCTCCAACCTGATAAAGCTCAGTGGTTTCATGAAGACCTAACTAACTTAAAATGGATAAGAGGCTGCTGTTCAGACTGTATTAGTGCTTTTAGCCTTTGATTTCCTGTTGTTAATCTGTTTGATAACTAATATACACATACGATAATGTGTATCATAATTCTGCATAGTTTCTGAAGTTTATTGTGTCAACACTTTGTTCTGCTACTTAATTTTCAAACAGAAGAGGAAAACAGAGCCCTTAAAACCAGTCTGTCACAAGGTTTAGAAAATGTTATGGAAATAATACTGTGGAAAGTTATAATTTTACTTTATTACAAGATAGTTTGAAATCCATTAAATTTGCATAAACATGAAGATAGTATGTTCTAAGATGAAGGTATTCAGAAAATACAATGTTACTTTTGAGTTTTTACTCTTTAAATTAGTGGATCATTTATAATTAATTTTGAAACTCCCATGTTGTAAACTTCTGTCTGAAGCAGAAATTTAGAACCAGTTTTTGAGAATAGGTTATTTTAGCATATAATACTCTGAAGCTGTGTATTTCATCTTTACGTGGCTGACAGTAAGAAAAAATTTATCTCATAATTTAACCAGATTCTAACTTGTACATGTTGTTCAGTAAAAGAGATTTAAAGTCCTTCAAACTGAATTAAAACATAACATTAATATGTGAACATTTATGCATCTATAGTGGTAACTATGTCTGCAACTTTTATTGAAACTGTGTGGCATGTGTTGCGATTAATTTGTCCAATCCATTCAACTTTTTTTTAATTCAGAATGAGTTTTAGAAAATTGGAAGATAAATTAACAAAACACCTCTGAATCATTGTAATGCACATAGAGCGTGTATTTTTTAATGCATGGTAGGCATTATCCGATGCGGATTTTATATAGGATTCACAACATAATCAGAGAAGTGATACCTGTTTGGCCAGTTGGCAATGTACTAATTTTTGTGTGTCCAGATGGTTTAGGAATGGCATATATCAAATACATCATCTGCTTACAGAATTTTCTACAAATATAAACCCTGAGGTTTGGTGCTTGAAGGGCTAGTGAACCTAAAATGCTATCTTTTTAAAGAATTTTTATGGGGTGTTTTTTTTTTTTTCCCCAACTGTTCTTTTAAAAATTACTCTCTGGGCTTTGAAAGAGAGTTAGGATCATGTCTTTTAGATGTGGTCCTTGCTGTAGTTCTTTATGCCTTTTACCTTAAATCTTGATCTCCACAAGTCTTTAGTTTGTAGTGGCAGAAATTTGCCTTCTCTTTGTGCTTTTAGCAGTGGCGGTTGGGTGAGTTGAGGGCTTTTATTGGTGCTGCAGTTCACTCACGTTTTCATGCCAGGACTGAGATTTGTATTTCTGTGTCAGTCACTGACACAGTCAGACACGGATACTTTCTTGGTATAAGGTACTTTTGAAATTTGTTGCTTGCTTGATAGAATACTGTTGAAATTTCTTTATCCTCATGATATGTTGCAAACCGTGTCCATTTACTGAGGTGTTTTTTTTTTTCTGGGAAGCTAATAGTTATTTATTTTCCCTTGAAAAGTTAAAAAATATATATGAAGCAATTTGCACATAGAGATAAGTTGCAAAAATGAAGTCTACTGACTTTATCAGCAGAATAAAAGTTGACTTCCAAGATCCTTATTTTCTGGTTCTCCAGTAGTTATAGGCAAGATGTTTTTCTGCTTATAGACCCATTGTATCCTATGTTGTATCCTATCTAGGTTAAATTATTAAAAGGTATTCTGGAACTAACTTGGAAATTCTTGTAAAATAAATTGGCTGGGGATCTGCTTCTTAATTCTGAGAAAACTAGAGGAAGCACATCATGTGTTTTGCAGTGATCTTGAATAAGTGTCAAGCTCCAGATGATCCAGGCACCAACTTAACCGTTGTCTCCCCTTTTCTATCCTGCTGATTGTGGAAAACTTAGGCCAATTACACTTAGGGCAAAACTCGATGGCACTGGCTGTGTGGTTTAGAAGGCCTCTACTTGTGATATGTGTTACTAGAAAATTATCTGAAAGTAGTATCATTTACTTCCAGAAAGTTTTAGAAGCCAAGTACTCTGTTAATTTGAAAACAATTCCTTTGGTGTTTTCCGAAAATATCTGCACTGTATCATCTTGTGCTGAGGAGTAGTTGTGTTGGTTCTCTGGGTATGACAATATTTTTTCTTGATGTCTAAACCACAGGTAGTGCCTCCCAAAACAGTGATGGTGGGTGCCAAATAAATCCATGTGTTAATGCTTAACAGTTAACTAAATCTCATATATTGTATGCTCAGAAATGTGTCTGGTCTAATGTTTGCATGTACACATCCCTTAAAGCTGTTGTTTTAGTAAAGCTCTTATGCCATTGTCCCTGGTACGTTCATACCGATTTCTGTTCTCAGCTACTTGTTATAGTTTACTTTTAGGATTGTTGTTATAGTTTACTTTTAAYGAATATTTCTTTCTAACCTTATTCTGCTGACTCTGGCTAGACTGCTGAAAGTTGCTGTGCGCATATACACTCAAGTGACCATTTTTTGTCATCACTGTTATCCATAAACTGCAGTTATTTGAATTCCAAACTGAATTGGGTATTCGTTTTTGTCTGCTAGTAGGGGCTCCTTTTCATCGTTGAAATAAAATCTCACGTTAACACCAGCATAAAAAAAAAAAGATACAGTATAAAGAAAAATGTACAGTGCTAAACATTAATTGTATTCTGCAGTTAGATAGTGTTTTATATATAATTCTTCATATTATTCTTTAT
Source organism: Oceanodroma leucorhoa (assembly GCA_030449065.1). Taxonomy (NCBI): domain Eukaryota; kingdom Metazoa; phylum Chordata; class Aves; order Procellariiformes; genus Oceanodroma; species Oceanodroma leucorhoa. Next base: position 10,356,728 of record JASVER010000007.1, on the reverse strand, counting down.
TCTATAGTTATGGTTACTTTGTTCTCATTAGGTATGGTCTTGGTGCGCACGGATGCTGGACAGCTGGTAATGGTGCCTCAGCAGGCTCTAGCACAGGCTCAAATGCAGGCTCAAGTACAAACACAGGGACAAGGTCCTACCAGTATTTCACCTAGACTTTCAGTGCCCACAACTGGCCCTGTTTTTCGCCTGTCAACAACTCAGGTATGTCTGGCTTGATTTCACTTTACTTTTGTGCATTCTGTTTTCTTCTGTCTTACACCTTATTAGCTCATACGTTTTTGCAAATGTGCTTTCCTCCCCTTTTTTGTTGTGAAAACAGGAAATACTTACTCAATTATTTTCTGAGGCCTAGGAATTTTTTTTTGTATTTCAGAAAAAATCTCCTTGTTCAGACTGTGAGATCATTGGAGGCTAGAAGGCTCAGTCTTAGCCAGAACTTAGTTTGGACTGTATACCACTGGTTCAGTAAGCGCCCCTTGTTCCTCTGAATCGAAAGCATTGTGATATCCCAGCACGATGAATGAATGGATGCACAGGATAGCTAGATTTCACTAGAAATTAGAAAAGAAAAAGCCAAGCACATTCAATACAAGGACTTGCAATAATTAACTTTTCTAATATACTTTATTCAAAAGAAAGGTTTGATTCCTTTGATTTACCTCTGGGTGTGATCTGTCTACACTTAAAAGTTTTGTCTGTGTTATAACTACATTTCCTTTTTTATATGGATTGACAGGATAGCATGCTTTCCTACCCCAAACTCTTCASTGGAGTGTGTTTATTTCAACTCGGAACTGATTTATTTTCAAGGGTGAAGGTGTGTTGTTTTTTAAATTACTTGGTACGCTGCATTGGTTTAAAATTTTGTAGGGAGGCTGTTTAGCTTCGGGCCATTTGGGGCTAGAGCTGAACTATCTTACATCTTAAAATGTAGAGGCAAACTCCTTTGGATGTTAGTACAGGGCAGCTGTGCCATAATAGTAATAGGCAGAGTTTAAGGTAAGGTTTTACCTAAGGTCTTTGTTTGCAGAAGTTGTAAGTAATTCTGAGTGGAAAGAGATGAAGAGGATGTCTTTATAATTTTTTAATTGATTATTGTATAGGTTGCTTGAAATAACTTAAACATGTATTTCCCCATGTTTAACATTTGATTACTGTCCCATTATGTGCTTTGTGCATTACACCATATTTATAGTCTAAAAGATTGTTTAGTTCAAAACTGAAAACAATGATAAACTTGTCAGAAGAGAAGGAAGTCAGAATAAAATTGGAGACTTGAAAATCAGTTACTAACATGAGGCAATATAAAACACAGAGTAGTCAACTAGAATGTAAGTTTTAGAAATGAGTGTCACTAGGAAGATAGTAGCTCAATGGAATGTATCTTAAGAAAGACATAAATAAAAGCCTGGAAACACTTGAAGAACTTTATGCTCTCAGAAAAGAGGTAGGTGCTGTATTGGATGGAATTCATAAAAGAACTCTTCAAAGAAAAGGCGGCCATTTAATGTTTAAATTTGTGATATTGGGAAGGATAAGAAGACTAGTAGAAGCCTTCAAAGATAAATGTATTTCAGGAAAAATAAACACAGAGATAAGCCTGTGTTAATTTCGAGATTTTTTTGACTAGTTTGACGACAACAAAAGTCCAGACAAGTTGTTCTTTTCAGTTTGTATGTCTGTCTTTGGTTGTTTGGGGCTTTCTAAGTACAATCGGTTCTTTAGTAGTGACCACAAGGGACCGTATAGCACACATTCTAGCAATGGATCCTGAGACAAGTGCATAGCATAAATGCAAAACAGAAATTCTGGAGTGGGMCTGTACCAAGAATATGATCTCAGTTTGTTAGAATGAGTTTGTTTTAGCTGTTTCTGTTTCATACTGTCAGTTTTCATGTAACTTTAACTGCTGTGGCCAGCATGCGGAATTAAAATTCAGAGTGGAAACATTCATAGCAAATTAAATATTAACAAACTCTCTGTAGTTTGAAAACGTTTGAGGAATACACCCTTATTCTACATAGAATCTTAGGAAGCATGGAACAATGTAGACCAACTGCTTGGCTGTGTGTGTTCAGTCTTTATTAGAAGGCTGGAGTTTGGAACCCAAAGTCAACCTTAGGATGCGTGCACAGCAAATGTTGGGAGTTGATCATGTTGGCCTCAGGCAGCTGTTCTATAGTTATGAAGCAATTAAAGTTGCAGAAAGAGTATAATGTGACTTGCTGGGTTTATATAAAAATAAACCTGTGAGGATACTGCATGTTCATGTGTGTGTAGAAATACCTAAAATCTGAAGGAGTTCAGGTATTAGAAAGATGTAACTGTTTTTGTGCAGAGTGCTGCCTAGATAAATACCCCACTGCATCGTAGATATTCCTTTACAATTGTTAGTGCTAATAAGCTGGTTGAGAATAGAGGAAACCAGAAAGGCCTTATGAATGATAAATGTCTTACAGGATGCAAAAGTGTGATTATTTTAGTGTGGCAGGATTAGAATCATGGTATTGTAGCTTGTCAGGATTCATCTCCTTTGGCAGATCTTTGTGGTAGCTGCCCAAACTGTACTGCATCATTTCTTTATTTGTTGTAATTAACAAGGATAAGAAATAATTAGTATTGTCCTTGGGAAATGTACATTGCAGTTCCATGACTCTGCATCTGGTCTGCAGACTCTCCTTTCATTTTTACAGTGTTTATGTTTTATATATGTTGGACATTAGAGTGTTCCTTAAAAATGGTGGTTGACAGCCTTTTAAAACCAAATTATAAAGGTTTACATTCTAAAGGTTATCATATCAGAACTAGACACTAGATTTCTATTTCATTATAGTAGTTTATAACCAGAGACTGTTAATTGGTTTTCTGGGGGAAATGTCCAATGACAAATATTATGCTAAGGTTTTAGAACTGTCAGTTATTTGTTTGAGTAGTCATTATGATTAATGAAGAAAAAGGATCAAGTTCTAAAATACAGGAAGTTGTGTTTACTGACAAATAATTTTTTCAGTGAGTTTATAATTAAACTTTTTTCTTTCAGAATCAAATTCTGATGTGTCAAAAAGCTAAATTCTGTCAATTAAAATTTTCAGTAGAAATTTAAAATGTATGGAAAATAGTGTCTTATGTTTTTATGTCTATAAAGTATAATATTCAAAACTCTTAGTCTCCACTGTGACTGAAACATAAAAAAATTGTGTGTGCCGTTAGCTCAAGACAGACAGAATATAAACATTAATTGCTTGAGTCCTGCGAAATATTTTGCAAGATTGACGAACGTTGCAGGTGATGCGGTTTTAACCTCTAGAACATCAAATACTTCTCTCTCCAACATGTTAGTGGAATGATTGTTTTACTGTGCAGAGCTCATTAAATTTACTATTATGTTTTTATTCCATTATTTTAAGATCACTTTATTAGGATGAAGATGGAAGGTGCTTTAAATATGTAGAATTTAGTGATGTACTTCAGTCACTGAGTTTGTGTTTTACTCTACTTTTACCTGTGTCGAGAGTTTATGCAGGTGGAAATTTGCAATCTACCATGAGCATCCTAGGAAATAGTATCCTACTGCAAAGAATGTATGATCTGTCTTAGAAAAGCCATAGCTTTCATGGTTCATAGGTATTGTGGTTGCTTTTCTTCAGATTGTCCTAATTTTTAGCCAGTGTCAAGCATCACAAGTTACTCAGCGAAGTGATTGTTTTCAGTGTTATAGTTAATTTGTATATACACTTATTGTGTTAAAGTGTGTTATGGGCTATGCAGTTAGGTGTAAAACACAGGTTATTAAATAACGTGCCAAAGATTCTGCAAAAGCTGGCAGTTACTTTTGGCAACTCATTAAGAAGTGTTGAGAGTGATAACTGGAGAATATAAAATGAATTATGAATTACCTTTTTTAAAATTACAAGAAAGATCATCTGAAAAATTACCAAGTGTTCATCTAAATTTGAAAGCTCTTTGAATCTCTCCCCTCGACAACTAAGTAATTTCTTCTTCACTCTCAGAAAAGGAGGAGGGGGAAATAAGGAAATGTTTTAAATGTTCTTAAATGAGATTGACTTGATCGATACATACAGAACTGTCCAGATTCTAAACTGCTTCTGCAGCCTGGTAGTATAACAAGATTTTCTTCACATATCCCAGGGCCATCATCTGATACATCTTCTCGCAGTTATTTGGGAGGAAAACGAATCAGCTTTCCCATGAAAATTCCTCTAGCTTCAGTAGATGGGCTTAGATTCAGGACAGTATGTGAGGAAGGAGCCACCTTTCTCTAGGAACAATGGAAGCTGCTGAAATAGAGAAAGCGTAGCCTGTTTTCCCTTAGGTTTTAGTACATGGGCTTAAGATAATGCTTTCSTTTAAGACAGAGGGGCTTTATCCTTACATGTTGCATTGCTGAAGGTTCAGAAGTCAAATATCTGTATGCAGTAGCATTTACCTTTGTAGGGAAATGATATAGCCATCCCTCTTCCCTTCCAAGTTAAAAAAAATATTTTTGCTTGCAGTGCTAAACACAAAAGTGCAAAAAGATTAAGATACATAACTTCCCGTTCATCCTACATTAATCTCTTCTCTACATGTGCAGTGTATTACAGTCTTTGCATGACAAATGCACAAAAATAAAAGCTTCAGCTAGGCAATCAAGGCACACAATTGATGGTGCACAGCAAACAAATCTGACGTTTCTTACATTTCGAGTGCTTGGCTTCGCTATTGAAGTTATTGTTTGACCTCTATTGTTTGTAATACCTTTTTCTCATTTTTTGCAGCTTTTAGGAGTAGAGGATGTAAGCAAATGTAGTTACAGCTCTGGGGACAATTTTATGTTAGTTTCTTGGAAGAAGATAGGCAAATCCATTGTGAAAGGAAGACTTGGGTTCTCTTTTCGACTCTTAGGTGGGGTAATCTTTGATTAAACATTTACTTATGCTTCTCAATTGCTGCTGTGTAAAATATGAATAAAATCTGCTTGTTTTCAACTCCTAGTGGAATTCTGGAAAACTGGCTAATCAGGATGAGCAAGTACCTTGTAGGAAGGGTCTCAATTCTGATCAGTTTAGTGCCAAGCTCAAAGGCTCTGGAGCATGGGAATGTGTCTCAAAAGGATGTACAGCRTCTGAAGCACGGAGTCAGAAGTAGTGAAATGGATTCAGTCAGAAGAATCAGAATATGAAAGTAACAGAATAGTACAGAGAAAGCAGTAATTGAGATAAGTACCTGTAATAGATATTTTAATGATCTTTTACATTTACAGTCTTCCTGGTTTCTGTAAGTAAAGTATTCCAGAAGAGCATGAATAGGTACAATTGTACCATAAAATAGTTTAGGTCCAATTATAAGATTGTAGAGGACTGTAACAGGGGGATATTAACTACAGCTAACTACATTTTTTTTAGGGACAAAGTATTGCAAAATATTCAGGTATATAAAAACAAAACATTTTTTAGATTGTGAATATAAATTCGTCATCTTGGTGCAGCTACCAGAGGCTTGACTTTTTAAAATTGGTATCCTATGTTTTACATGGAAGTATTCAGTCTTATGGAAGATTTTAATAATCTTTTGATGCATTAGGAAGTGCAATTTTGTTGTACTGTGAATACATTTTCAGTGATAATATGCTTGTTTGAAAAAACATATTTAATGAAATAAAAAAGATTTGGATGTTTAAAATAAACATTGGTTTGAGTTAACCGTACATAACTTTAAGTGAACAATTTTCTCTTTCTTCACGATTTTAATTTCCTTTTAGAATATTAAAAAGTGATTAATGTTGCCAAAATTTTATCTGCTATAGAAACGTAGTTAAGGTATAGGATTTTTAGGGAACAAGCTATAATTTGGTGGAACTTTGGTTGATCTTAGAAAAATTTTGTTCTGGATTCTTGTATTAGAAGCAGGTCAAATAAGTGTGGGTTTGCTTGCATTACTATATTCTTCAGAGTTAGTAAGTCAATTCAGAAGACTTTTAAAACTGATTATTTAGATTGCATTTCATTTTTGCCTCCATATCTTGTTTTGAAGCTTATACTTGTGAAATTATGAAAAATAGGTAGGTGCTGCCATCTAGTTTTTCTTTGGTGAGTTTCTTTTGTTTACCTACATTTTTCATTTGTACAGTTTATGGCTTTTCATGCTTTTGATGCAGATTTTGTTTGCTGGTTTCAGTATCTTAATACCCRGTTGGGTTCACATTCATAACCAAAAAGCAAAAAATAAGTTACTTATTTAAATTATTTTTAGTTAAAATTATTTTATATTACAAAATTAAAGTGCTGCTGTACACCAAGAATACAAACTGAGTATCATACAGGAAAGACCAATGTTAGCCTGGCCCATAATATTTTATTACGGAGTACCTGTTATCGGAACTTACAAATCAGGTGAAATAGTGTATGTTGGAATTTTCATGAGACTGCTGCTGAAAATGGATTTGGTTTTAGAGTTTACTAATGTTTTTGTTTCAAGTTTGATTCAAAATGTGTTTTCCAGTATTAAGTTGCTTTAAATATTTTTAGCGATCAGAAAAAGTAGTGTAAAGTTATATGTAAAGTCTGACRGTTTAGTCCAAATATTTAGGCACATATGTGGGCTACTTAACAATTCTTCTGCTACAAATATGATTACCAATCACTTGAGTTTTCTTTTCATTGCATAAGTAGTCCAATCAATATATATGGATGTGTTTTTAAGAAAATGACAATTCTTTTCTAGCTTTGTTTTTTCTTGCTTTAGGCATTTTTCTAACTTCTACTCTACAGAATTTCAAGTTCACGATATAAACTTTACTGATTTATGTGTTTTGACATTCACTTTCTATTAAGTTTCACTTTACCATCCTTTTTTAAAATGAGAGGGAAAAAAAAAAAAGTCTTTTGAAATTGTGAAAAGTGTTGAATCACCTGCTCTGGAAGTGGCTGTATTTTTGCTATGAAATAAGTTTGATGCAGACAACAGCAGCTTAGTCTTTGCCATCACATGTGATGATGTTGAGAGCGGTTCTAAGCTTGGCTGATGATGAACAGCAGCTTCGCAAGCTGTTCTTGCTAAAGCGGAGCCTTTCAAATCTGAGATAGTTCTGATAGTATGCTATGCCTGTGTTTTCAGCAGTGGTTGTATTTTTATGTCATCTTTTAGGTTTGGTAATTTTTTTCTTGTTTATTGAGCTCTTTTTTTTTTTTTTTTTTTTTTTTTTTTTTTTTNTTTTCCTTTCTGCTTTTCTGACAAATGCTTATTTTACTTTTTGCAGAAATTTTAAGCAAATTGATAAATCTTTGTTGTTGCCTGAGGTGCATTAGCACTATTAAAAAATAAGCGATTCTGTACTATTTCTTTTGTATAGACAGTTTTTGGGCTTCTTGTGCAATATTCTGAAGAAGACATTTGTGTTAGAAGGGCAGGTAGGTTGAAAGGCCAGAGAAAGTAAAAAATGTGTGGTCTCGGCTATGCTTTAACCACAAAACCATTTTCCTTCCTTTCCTTCATGGTGRGTGAATGTTTTCTGTATAAGCAGATAGTAAGTTCTTACTACTTACAAATTCTACTCTTTACATTTTCATAGCATTAACATAACTTTTAAAACTTCTTAGAAAATTAATAAAAAATTTCTGTAAAATTAAACCTGCAAAGATCAGGAAATGCTATAAAGAAGGTTCCTGAACAGTATAATAGTGGCTCCCATGTGCATATGCATTATGTTGTGTGACCACATACTGCTGTTACTTTTGATTTCTATAGTGTGTAGGCTGGACAGTCTTAGAGAGGAATTATGTAATATTTTTTTTTCTCCACTGTTCAGTGGGTTGCTTCAGGCTTATTTGCGGCATATTATCTAAGCCCCCCTCTGAAGTGAGAATTAATAACCAAGCAGGTTTTTGTGTGAAGCTTATCCCTATAACAGCTTTCTCAACAATGCAGTTAGGGGATCATTAGCCTCTTTTTATAAGTAGAAAACAAAGCCTAATTGTCTCTACTTTAAATATTAAATTAAAAATACTGGTTAATTTTTTGTGTTCAGTTTGACTTCATTGTCTTCAGTTGGAGCCATGACCACTCCTAGTCACAAACCCCACATTTCAAGTTGTCCATTCATAAATATATGGCATAAGAGTATTGATTACAATAGATTATCTATATTTGCATGCAGCACAAGCACTGAGCAATTGAAGCAGGGGTAGAGTCTAATTGTAGGGCCAAAATTCAGCTGCTTCATATTCACCAGATTCTTTGCGTGAATCCTAGTGGTTATAGATGGACCAGCCACTTTACCAGAGAATGMGAAGGTACTTTGATAGTAAATTATATAGGTATTTGGTTACACCAACAGGATGCTGAGACTTCAGTGGTAGGGGTTTTGGACTGAGAACCCCTGGTTTCTGAAGGTTTTCTTTGGTGGCCGCAAGCTCCTCTGCCTATCTTGTCTAATTGCTCCCAGTCCTGTCTTCCTCCCCTGTTGTTCTAGTTTGTGAATCCAAAAGGGACATCACGGATATGAGGAACACAGCAGTGTCTCCCTGCTTTGGGTTCTGATGCTTGACTGCAGCGATGCTATGGTGTCCCAGAACTGTGGTGGCAATGAAAGTTCTGCYTCTGTTGGCTGACTTGTTAGAGATTCTGCCTCTAGTCATTTTCTGCAATTGCATGCAAACATCAAGTTTTTAAAGGGTTAGTACTTTGGCTCAATTTGGCTATATCTTTACCAGAATGAAAAAAATCAAATCCCTGACATACAAATTGCTCTGCAACTGRCCTTTAAGTGCATGTTCCAGATGAACCATAACCAAAAGAATTGAGAGGCAGTCAATAAGCGTATGAAGTTTCTCCATGAACTCTTCAGAAATCTGACAGAATTTTAAGTATCGGAAAATAGAGTTTGGCAGTGGGGAGTGTTACGATACCTTAATAGTAGGTTGTATAAATTCATTAGTTACTCTAAAATGAGCTACCAGATTTGACCTTTAGCCTATGCTTCTGTCAGTGTCTGCGATTCCACCTTAGTTTTCTCTTTGTTAAAGACTGTTTTTTATTGTCTGAGGCATCAGGGCATCTTAGCATGGCCTATTTTGTTTGTAAGAAGTCTTCTGGATTAATGATTAAAAATAAAATTGAGTTTTATTTCAGATTTTGCAAATTTAAATCTAAACTTAAAGGTCATATTCTGCTAAAATTGAGTTTTGCATAGTACCTAGCAAAGCTATGTATTGGAAGATAAAGAGGTGTCATGATGTGTATCATGATAAACTTGCCCCTGCTTTTGTGTTAATGTTTGTTCAGATGCTATTGGTGTATTTTCTTTCTTCCTTTTGTGATTGATAATGGCCAAGTTTATTGACAGGTCTGATCATGAAAAGATATATGCAACATACCTGTCCAAAGTAAGCTCTCTTACTTTGTAATGCAGAGACTGTGTTGCTGGTACCTGAGTGTTCATCAGTAGGTGGTACTATAGTACAAAATACAAGTATAYCACAAAGCTGTTTCCAAAGATTTACATACGTCAGTGTACTAACTTGTGGCAGTTTAAATTGTCTTGATTTTATAAAGCTGTGAATACATAATGCAATCCCTAAAATTGGTGTAGTCCTGCCTTGGCAGTGACAAATAATCCCTGAATATTTTGGCATATTTTCTCCATATTCAAGTGGCCTGTTTTTTCAAATGCAGCCTTGTATATTCCTTCGAATATAGAGGCAGCTTTTTTGTCCACAGCAGGTAAAATGCAATTCACTCCTGTTTACGCCTCAAGCTTTGCATCTCTATTCACGTGTCCAGAGCTCTGGGGAGAAGGTCTACATAGGAAACATAAGATATAGTTATTTGGGGAGTAGATTAACAGGACACAGAGTAATTCCACACTGACTTCTTCCGTGAACAATTAYAATGTGCAGTGACTGCCTTTGTGGAAGTGACGTATTGCACCTTGAGTCTGGAGTCGCTTACATTGTCTGCATAACGTGCAGGTGGAATGAACCTTGGGACATCCCCCCTCCAAGCTGGCCTGGCGTGAGCCAGATCCGTTTTGAAATCCTTATTTCCACAGTAGCACTGTGCTGTGCTCCACTTACAATTTCTAACCTCTCTGTGTGGACAGAGACAGCTCAAGTCTGTATACAAAAGACTATCTTAAGCATTCTCAAGTGTCCCCATGGAGATTGGTAGGGGATTGTATACTGTATTCATTCATGTTCTAGTTTCCTGCCTGTTAATGTCCGAGTACAGGGAAAAAGCCTTTAAACATTACTTTCATATATTTAGGAAACGTAAAAATATGTGATGTGTTGTTGTGGTTTAACCCCAGCTGGCAACTAAGCCCCACACAGCTGCTCGCTCACTCCACCTCCAGTGGGATGGGGGAGAGAATCAAAAGAGTAAAAGATAAAGACAGTTTAATAGGGAAAGCAAAAGCYRCGCACGCAAGCAAAGCAAAACGAGGAATTCATTCACTCCTTCCCRTGGGCAGGCAGGCGTTCAGCCATCTCCAGGAAAGCAGGGCTCCATCACGCGTAACGGTGACTTGGGAAGACAAACGCCATCACTCCGAACGTCCCCCCTTCCTTCTTCTTCCCCCAGCTCTATATGCTGAGCATGAYGCCATATGGTGTGGGATGTCCCTTTGGTCATTGGGGTCAGCTGTCCCAGCTGTGTCCCCTCCCAGCTTCTTGTGCCCCCCCAGCCTGCTCGCTGGTGGGGTGGGGTGAGGAGCAGAAAAGGCCTTGACTGTGTGTAAGCACTGCTCAGCAGTAACGAAAACATCCCTGTGTTATCAACACTGTTTTCAGCGCAAATCCAAACCATAGCCCTATACTAGCTACTATGAAGAAAATTAACTCTATCCCAACCGAAACCAGCACACGTGTCTAAGCAAAAATAATACAGTTACATTTGAAAATATATTCCTTTCTAAGTCTCTCTTGGTAATTTTGGAATTTAATAGCATCGTAGCAAACCTTAGCATTTTTTCTTTAAAGAACATCATAAATTCTCTTAGATTGTTCCAGTAGGCTCTTGACACATTGGGTTATGATTTTTTTCTATAATGTTGATCATTTTTGTTTTCTTCTTGATGGATTTCTCATGAGATCTGTTTACAGCTTTCTTTTCATAGAAAATGCAGCTATTTGTTTCTAAATCGTTTTTACCGGTTCTTGAAGTATTTGTGTTGGGAGTCCTTATAGGGTTTTCTGGCAACTTGTAGCTGTCATTTGAAGATCATTTCCATGATACTTAAGAATTTCTCTAGGCTAGTTCCTTGTTACGTTTCTCATCCACTCATTTCATATGTAACTTCTTAACATTTATGAGTTTTGGAACCATGTTAGTAAACTGTTGCATTACTTTGTTTGCAGTTCTTTGGTAGTAAGGCTTTTTCCTCATGTCCAACACATTAATAAATTTTACTGCCATTTTGTATCAAAGGCTTTTGTAACGATGGATTTTTAAAACTGTGGGTGAATTTAGTCTTCATGTTGCACAGTTTGCTTCTGTGGTCTGGCACGGTGCAATACTATGTGTGGAATGTATCGCATCCTTAGTTGGATAATATGCTGTTATGATACTGAAATTTTATATTTTAATTATATGCAGTTTTGTTTTCAAGTATGTTCCTGTGATGAATCGTGGGCATTTATTAGCTGAGAAAAATTCTCTRTCTAGCAGTCTGAGCTATGTATTTGCAGATTTCTGTCTGCAGATCTTTCTTGGAACTGAGTAGCTGCCAGAAGTTTGCCTGGTTATCTGCTTGCTTTGTAAATCCTCACCTCTGGAAGCACTTACTGACAAGAAGGGGGCAGGTAACATAGGCATGTTGTGGTTTTAGGTTGGAAACACTGATTATAAGCAAATGAACGAGATACACAGTATTTATGTTTTTAAATGCAAACCTTCATCAGGTAAACATAGTTTCATTCARCCAGTATTTTAAGGAAATTGAAGCAAGTGATCTTCTTTACAGTGGAGAAAAGAGGTATAGTATTTAAAAACAGAAAAAGCTTACATGATCCTTCTTCCAAAAAACCAGACAATTCTACCTATTCRTGATGGTGCTGTTTATTGCCTCTAGGCTGTCTCAGTACGGAATACATCCCTAGTCAAGATTTTAAAAATCTTGAAAGCTATCCAAACAAAAAAAAGRTTTTGTTCAGATGTTAGGTAGATTCCCCCTGCCCCAAGTACAGAAGATTGATATCCAGTAGATGATGTTGCTGGACTGATTGGTAAGGAATGCTTGGGGCTTTGAGTGCCTGCCTGGGCCTCTGTTCCTTTTGGAGATCTCTTAAATATACCGGATGCCCTTTGAAGAAGTATTTTATGTAGGTTTAATGTAAGAATCTAAAATAAACCATTCTTTATAAAAATATTAATTGTAGAGACATATAACTTAAATATGAATCAAGGAAAATTAGTTCTATCTTGTGAGAAACAATATTGTCCATGATTTATTACTCCAGCCACTTGGAAAATTTGTCTTTTCTAAGTATGTGTTTGAATGCAAATCTTAATAAATGCAAGTTACAAGAGTCGAGTGGGGCCTCCATTTTCAATAACAAGTGGTTCTCTTTTTGTMATAATTGCCATATTGTGTGATGTATTTCTTCCATAATGGTATTTACATTCCTGTAGAATTAAATAACAACTTTCCTGGAGACTTTTTTTTATTCCTAAATCTTGTCCTTTTATATGATGGTAAGAGATTTCAATCTCTCTCCCCAAATTAAAGTAAATTACAGAAACAATTAATATGTTTGCTGCATGAGGCAAATTCACTGAGTTGTAGAGTATGCTRCTGAGTGCAAGGCTGTAAGCTAGTCATTTTCCTTTGTCAGCACTTAACATGCCGGTTGCTGTCTGGTTACAAAGTGTGTGTTCTATGACAAAGATTCTCAAAATGCTTAGACTTCATTTCTGTGGAAGCTAGTTTCTGTATAATTTAATCTGAAATTATTTTGAAAATATTTTTCTGCGCTCTGAATTTTCTCTCCATACTAATTTTCTTCAAGAAAAAGCACTAGAAGAGGCCAGTAAATACCAAAGTGACCAATATGTGTTACTGGCAATTATAAACACAAATATTGATGAATACTGGCATGTAGCTATTACAACTGAACTAATACATCAATGTAACATCAATTTTTTTGCGGGTCACATCCTATTTTTTGTAATCTTTTCCACATAGCTGTATGAGAAATAGGTTTTAGGAGAAATATTGCAAACATGTYGTTGAATATAAGAAAGCTCATTTTTGCATTATTTGTGAATATATATTTAAGAACATATTACTGGTTTTGGTTTTTTTTCAGCATTAATAATCATTATTCATGTAGTCACTGTTATTAAAAAGTCTTGGAGATCAAGTTACTAAGGAGGAAAAAAAATAAAATRTCTATTTTTCCTTTATTAGCAACCAACTTCTGTAGCCACATCTACTGTTCGCCTCGGACTTCCAGTGCAAGCCAAAGTGGTTCAATCAACTGCTACGCCTGTCAGTGCTACGTCTGCTGCGACTCTGCCAGGAGGCTCTATTCTTTCACACACCACAGTAAGTTGTAAGAATATAAAAAGCAGAAGATGGGTGAAGAAAAGGATGTTTGTAACTACATGTGTTTTYGGAAGTGAATTTTAATGTTCATATGTTTGCTTTTATCGCAAACACAATCCCAGAAATTAATAATTAATGTATACTCCGACTGCGTTATGCAGGTGCTGAGTGATAGCCTAGATCTTATTTACTACTGTTTCCTAGACAATAAAAAATTTGAGGGTAGTATAGATTGAGTTTTAAGCTTTTTTTTAAAGAAAAAACTTAAATCGACTGGACTCACAGATACTGTGTCAGTGGCGGACACGCTGCACTACGTTTGTCCTGTCAAGGGCCGTGGTGTCTGCTGTGTGCTCACCAGCGCTGCAGGATCCACGGCACCACCTGCGGCATCGCCGTGCAGGTGCCTGGGCCACCTTGTTCTGCGCGTGTGCCCACAACAGAGCAAAGCGCTGCAGTCAGGAGGGACTGGGAGGTCCTGGCAGCTTCTGCTCAGCGAGTTATGCTGCCTGGCTGAGTTCTCTAGCTTCTGCTGTCCCGTTTGGTGTGTCTGTCTGAGACTTTTTGGCACTTGGAAGGGTGGCATATTAGGTCAGATAAAGTATGAGAGCTGAACTGGATGGGGGGGTGTGTGTGTGTGTGTGTGGTGCTCTGGGCAGCCTGATAAGCTTTCCAGCCTTCGAAGGTTGAGGAGTGTGCAGCACAGTCTTTGCGTGTGGCCCAGCTCGGTCCAGGACAGTTTTGTTCGCTAGGGCTTTGCAGTGGTGCAAAAGCATATATGCTGCTGCTGGGTTCAAATTAGGGTGGGAAGCTGTGTTAGTGCATTTGTGTCATCTGGATCTGAGCTGTCACTGTAACTGTGTATAGATAATTGTAAACCTGATGATATGACCACAGATCATTGGGAATTGACTTGTTTATATTAAGGGCCAAATTTACAGAAAGTTGAGTTACAGAAGTCACATCATCATGGCRATCTTGAAGAGCTGGGTAATAGCAACTCATTTTTTAGTGGTACATTTATTTCTGTAATAAAAAGAACTTTAAGGACTTTCACTGTTCAGTAAAGGGTGACAGAATTAGGGTTATAATAAATAAGTAAAGTCAATGGTTTTATTTTGTCAGTAAGGGTGTATTTGAAAGGAAACAAGTTTTTCTTGTCAGGCTTTCAAGAACTTTATGGTTGACTCAAAGAATTAAAAGAAGATAATCATCTGTTTTTTTCAATATAAAATACTAATAGGTATCAGTAGCTACAACAAGTGCTCAAAATTTATTCAAGACAACGGTAGCAACTGGAACATCAGCTTCTCAACAACCTGCAGTAATTACTGGTGGACAAACACAAGCTTCAGCACAAAACCAGGGTCAGCCTCGGCTGCCACTTCCACCTCACACAACAGCACAAGTACCAGCACAGCCCCAGGTCATACCAAGCTCTCCTGTACCTGGAACTACAGTTGTATCACAGGTAAGTTTTAAAATACTAGATACTTGGTTTTCTTAGTACTTTATGAACTTCTAAGGTCTATTCAGAAGCAGAAAGAACTTTTTCTTCATGCAAGCACACTTCCTGTGATGGAACAAATACTTTACAAACAAGAAACCCTTCCCCTCATTTCAACTAAATGGGATACAAATTCTGAGAGGGAGGAACAAGACTTGTGGTCAGCTTTCCCCATCTTGCTATGTGTGTGTCAGCAGTGAAAGAACTATTCTGTTCTGTAGACAACAATCGGGCCTTCAGTCTATGGACTTCATTATTATCATGTTGCTGAGCCTCAAAACTGTGGTTACACTGAAGTGTAACATTTCTGTTTCTCGGAGTAATTACACCGTATAAAAATAATGGCTTGAAAAAATTAAAGCAGCTGTTTTCCTACTGATGAAGAAAAGATTAGATGTGATGATGTTTAAAGACTATTTGTATTTTGACTTTACTGCTGTACCTACTTTATACAAAAACATACTGAATCAATAATTTAACGAATTAAGATAGCTTGGGAAACATTGTTCATTGTGTATTGGGCATCTCAAAGGAGAATGCGTCTCCAACAAATTGTTGTGTTACTTCTCATATTTAAGGTTATTTTTATCAAAACAGACTATAAAATATTAAATACATTTCTTTCATTGATTTTTTTTTTTGGTTAGTGTTCGTGAGGTATGATGCTCAGTTACATAAAGAAGTGAAGAAAATGTCAGGTAACTAGCAGCAATAGTAAAATAGCTGCAGATGTATTTCAAATATGTCCTGCCTGAATTAGAACAATTTCATCATTTTCCCTATTTATAGTGATCAGAGCATGCATTGATCCTGATTGGAAAATAGCATGGATCTGATATTTGTTTTCTTTGGCTTTTGCAGGAAATGCAAGAGAATGTGAAAAAATGCAAAAACTTTTTAGCTACCCTTATAAAACTTGCTTCTCATAATTCACCATCTCCAGAAACGTCCCGTAATGTGAAAGCTCTGGTTCAGGATTTGTTGGTAAATATTTAGTTATCTTTCATTTTGTCAGTTTTCTATTAAGTTTGTTATTTACGTATGCTGAAAACTATTGCTTTGATCTTAACATTTTTTTTTTTACTGTAATGAAAATGAAAGGAGTTGGGGTACATCAAAAACAAATATTCTGTACGTTACATATCTTCAAAAATTTGTTAAAGGTGGGCTTTCTCTTAGTTTCTGAAAGGGGAAATTCAACAAAGTATTTAATACGCATTCATCAAAACCACTCTTGTTTTGTTGGATAATATTTTCGTCATTTATTTAGAAAAATAGAGTGAAATACAGGATTTTTCCTTGACTACTCATTAAGTTTCTTTTCCTCCAAACCGTGATCTTTTCTGAAACAGTAAGAAGCTATTAAATGTTTTAACCACAGAATGAATGTAGATATATGCCTCCACAACGTGGCTTAGAGTTTCTAGGACTGAAGGAAAAGTATTTTGCTAAGCTGCTGAGTCCAAGCAGTTCTGCAGACAGGTGCCCCTTCATGAAGCCTTAACTGCAAATGGATTTCAAGATGTTTCAGCTAGACAGAGTCCTTGGGCCCGGAAGAAGTCTGGCTTACTGTAGTCTCCAGTGCAACAGATGTTTCAGTGAATTGTATAAATGCATTGCAGACAGAGGTTACTGTGGAGCTGGACAAATGGTCAAGCTTCTTAAAAGAAATTAAATATAGTCTATGAAGAACTTGGATTTAAAAGTAGTTGAGATATATTTCTTTGAATTCATTGACAGAGAAACCTGTGTATTTTAGACAAGCCTAAGACTTTTTTCAAGTATGAGCCATTCAACAATAATATTCAGTGGTTCCAGTAAAAATTCGTTTTAACTTTTGAAAACTAAGAAAGATTAACTAAGTAAAGGTAACTACTTATAATATTTTTAAACAAAGTAATGAGACACATGTATAGTAAAGATATTTATTGAAGGTGGTTTTGGTTTGTTTGTTTTTCTTGTTCTGTATCAGTCCAGGAAAGCTAATGGATGTTTTTATTACAACCTGAGATTGTAACTGATGATACTTTAGAAGTATTATAAAATACCCATGGGTTGTAGAGTTCTCCTGTATTAACTACTAAATAAACTACTGAATATATATTTCACATATTTCATATATTTGTAAGTGTATATTTTGTGTCTATATACACATATATATACATACACATATAGGTGAAAATTTTATACGTATACTTATATGTATACTTTTTATATATGCATATGCTTTACATATATAGTTTTACATATACGCATACGCATATTCTAAGTTAAATTGAACCTTCAAAATTGGTTTTGGAATTAAGTAAAGGTATTTTCTTATTGCGAGGGCTGGCAAATTTTATAATGGTTTGTAAGGTTCCTTCAACAATATTTTTTTTTAAATTAATATTTTTAAAAAGAAATCACTATGTAAATGTTAGCAAGAGAATGGAATCCCAAAAAAGACTTGAGCATTTGTGGGATCTTGTTGTATCTTAAGTTGTGCATCCCCACGGGAACTCCCTGAATACTGAGTGGCATGTTACATGTATAAATTATCTCTTGACAGAAGGATTTTATAGATACAGAGTTGTTGAGGGACTTCAGCTTCGAAAGTTCTTCTTGAATATGGTAGCCTATTTAGCTAGAGATATACACATATATATTATCTGGAAAAAAACCAACCGAACAACTGAACTGAGTTGTTGCTTTTTTTTCTTCCCCCTGCAGGATGCAAAGATTGATCCAGAAGAATTTACAGGCCGCCTTCAGTCGGAACTCAAATCATCTCCTCAGCCATATCTTGTACCTTTCCTTAAGGTAGTGTGAATATTGTTTAGATAAATTTATTTCAATGTGAACATCAATACATTAAGTTTTAAAATATACTTTTTAAATGGAATTAGCTTCGCCTGTCTAGAGCAAGACTACTCAATTTTTACTTCGTGCTGCCCATTTCTGCTGAAATATTCTTGGCTGGAAGTCATGTGCGGGCTCCATCTCTGTCAGGGCGGCCAGGTGCTGCTTACTGCTTTCGTGGCTGGGAGCTGTGGCTGTGTGCTGCAGCTGACTGCTCCCTGACAGGTTGAGAGAATGGTAGGAAACAGGGTTTTCCTACAGGAGGGAGACCTCATGTGTTTGGTGCCCTGGTTTAGGTTTAAGAAAAATTTATTTGTCGTCCAGAGCTGATCTGGAGTTTACTGCTTGAATAGCCCCGATCTAGAACATTGTAGTAATTAGATTTATATAAAAAAAAGCAATTACTGCCTAGTTTGGAAATCATCCATTGTCTGTTCTGTAGTGATCCTTTACTGTTATTATGCATATACTTTTCCATGGTAGTAGGTAATTTTTTGTGAAGAAGTACAGCAGTCACATTTGGAAGAGTCACAAGTTATTTCTATAGAATGCTTCAAGTAATTTAATAAGCTTTTTCCATATTGTTTTTGTAATCTACATCTGAGTCATTGATAACTTTCAATGCATGTGTAACGGTGATTATGAAAAACTAAACTGGGTAGTGCTGTTGAATTAATTGATAAGCTGATCCTGCTTGTAGTCTGGAACTAATCTATAATAGAAGTTCTAATGTGATACCAAATGGATTTATTGTTGGGTCCTAAGTTAGTAGACATGGGGGTAAATTTAACTTTTAATTGGTTCTTGTACAATAGCTTCCATATGCAAGATTATATACAAACATACAAAGCGTGTTTAATTATGCCTCAACAAAACCACAACTATAATTTTAAAAGCATTTCTCTTCTAGTCCAAAACTTCTTAGTTTAGGGCAAATTTCCTCTCTCTCTTCTCTCCCTTCAGCTTTTCAGAACTCTCTCCTTCTGCTTCTGTTTTTTCGAGTTATCATTAACCCTTATTTGTGCCTTTTTCTGTTCTTACACTAAAGTCACTTCTAGCATCATGATAAGTTTTAACTTGTTTCCTTTCTTTGAAGTCCTTTCTTGGCAACAGGCATAAAGTTTTTAAATAAATAGAAGTTTAGAAAGAACTGTAGCTTGGGCTAAACACTGTTGCATTCTACAGCTGCCTGGGGGGAGCACTTCAAAAGAACACTACTACCACTTAAAAAGTAGAAAGTTTATTCGTGAAGGTACAGTATAGCCTTTTAGAACTATATTTTTTGGTTGAACTGGTCTGAACATGAAGCATACAATAGTACACTTTTTAATCCAGTCAGAATACATTAGATCAGTAATAATACAGTAAACAGCTATTGCTGTAGGGCATCAACAGTTAAATCATCTTGTTCTAGGTACTGGAGGCATGTCAGGAGAAGTAAATTGGTGCAGCTTACTCCTTCTAGCATGCAATGGGAATAGGGTTGTTCCTACAGTTCTGCCTTTTCTATTTCCATTTTTTGCCCTTCCAAAGACCTAAGCTACAAGTTCTAGGTAGTCTTGAGGAGGGGAGTGTTACATTTTGCCGCTGCGGTGGAATTAGGGCACATCAAAATCTACAGGGTTGCTAAATCCAAATTGAAAACTTACTAAAAATGTAAACTCAACTTTCCCTCTTACAAAATACGTTCAATCTTACTTATTTTTGACAAATAGGCAGATAGTAAAATTGGAAAGAAAGCTGTATTCTTTTAATAATGCTTACATCAATTTTCAAAATAATTTTTGTCAACTTGCTAAATGTGATATTTCATAAACTTTCTTCTGTTTTTAGAAAAGTCTACCTGCATTGAGACAATCTTTACTGAATAGTCAACATTCAGTTTTGCAAGGACAGCCGTCTCAGCAGTCACTTCAACAAACCAAGCTATCACAAGTTATACCTCAATCTGCCTCTGGAAGCATTTCCTCTGTTGTCACAACGCAGACAATAGGAATAAGGCAACCAAACAACATTTGCACAGTCTCTGTATCAAATACAGTGCAGCCTCCTCAGGTTAAGGTGGTACAGTCAAATCAGAGTTCTCAACTGGTAGGTACTGTAGTATAAAAGAGAATTTTGTAACAGACTGAATGGCAGATTTCAATGTTATTTTTATTGCAGCTTGTTTGGGAAAATACTTTTTTGTTCGTTGTATCATATTCTGTGATATATAGT
The DNA here is from genome assembly GCA_030449065.1 of Oceanodroma leucorhoa. Taxonomy (NCBI): domain Eukaryota; kingdom Metazoa; phylum Chordata; class Aves; order Procellariiformes; genus Oceanodroma; species Oceanodroma leucorhoa. Next base: position 10,336,617 of record JASVER010000007.1, on the reverse strand, counting down.
AGTACCTCATTTTATGGCAGTTCACATGTATGTTCAACCATTAGTTTAGATAACATTATTAACATAGCTTAAATTTAAGAAATTATGCTCTTGGCCTTTTTGTCTGGAATACAGTGATTGTTGTATGAGCACAGTGGAATCTGAGTTAATTACAAATGTAGAACAGAAAGCTTTTCAAGACTACAGGAAAGGATATACTTTTTAGTATGTCATTAGATATGCTGCTTTACTTAGATTAGTCTGCATTAAAATTAACTCTATCTCATTTTAAACTTTTCTACACATAGTTATAAAATCTTGTAGAAGAATAGCTGTACTGTTACCAGCATGTTTTGTTTAGAAATAGTGCCATACTTTGTTTTTTACTGAAATATATCGTTGTGCATATTGGAGTATTATGTGCTTAGACTCATTAATTTCAAAGGCACTATCAATAAGGCAACTATACAGCCAGTTACTTGCTGAGAGCGTGGTGAATTTATCCCGCTGTTAAATAGGATCTTGCATGTGTGTTCACAGTTGTAATTAAAACATGTTTAGGATTTTTACAAGGCCTTGAGTTTATACAGGCATTATCATCCTTCAAGCAAAGATGTAAGAGTTTCTTTGTCTGTGGTTTCTGTGTATGTATGAGTGAAGTACTTGATTCAGGTTTCAAAATCAAATTGACATGTTGCATAAGGTCTATCAAGTTGGTAAAAATTTATATTACCAAGATTCAGAAATGCATGTATGATAATGTAAAACCTTACGTGATCTATCCTTGTGTTTATAGGCTCTATAAAGGATATAAATAATTCATAGGTGTGTGGAGAGGGAGTATTTCTTTTGCTTTAATTTAAAAGTAACAGTGCACAATCTGAAAATGTCTGAGCCATCTGAGCCATGTCTTTTGAACCTTACAAATACTTTCTAGCAGTTAAATTACTAACTTTAAAATGAAATTAATATCATTTTGCCATCCTCTAGTGAGCATAGTTTTAATGTGTAAAAACATCTTAGATGCTGAGACTTCTGACTCTGGCTTTTGTAGTACACACAAGACGTTTGAATATTTTGCATCTTAACTCGGCTGCTTTCTGTTCAGCCACTTGCATTCTTTCTTTTTCTAAGATAGGTTCTCCCCACCCCTTCTGGGCTGTTGTATTAATTAGAAAAGCGTTCCTCAGACTTTTCTTGACTTCTTTTTGATTTGTCCATGTTTCGTAAGACTGCATTGACAATAGCTTTGGTTCTTCAAGGTAGGGGAGCAGGAACTGGTGGTAATTACAGGCAGTAGGTGTAAAAATTACTCCTGGTCCTGGGGAAAGCAAATTTCTGACAGCAACTGACAGGTACCTTACAAGTATAAATGTTCATGGCCAGTAAGTCTAGCCTTATCTCATGCCACAATCTTAGGACTAACCTACTGCCAGGTAACATGGCTTTTTCCAATGTTTTGCAACCCACTTCAAACACTCCTGTGCCGACTAGGCAGGTTGCACCCCACCTTTTGAGAAACGCTGATGGAGAACAAAAGTGTATCATTAAGTCCACAGGAATTCTTACTCTTATTATTATAGTTCTTGTGGAATATTTGCTGAGTGGGATAAAGCCAAATTTATGGGAGAGACACCTTCTGTGTCTCTCTCTCACATGTCAATGCATACTCAAAGCAAGCAATYATGATGTTAACCTGAGTAGAGATAAACAATGTGAAGAGTTCCTCTGTTACCTTATCCAACATACCTATGCAATATGAGGGAGCTGAAAACTGCTAAAGTAATATATTGCRGAGGTTGATCTGATGGGCAAAAGAAGTTGTTTTTCTGTTTGTGAGGAGGTCATAGGTCTAGGAATGAATTTTCATCTTACTGGGTACGTGAAATGACTGCTACATTTCGAAAAGGTAGCAAACTGTGCAGAGCGAAACTATGCTTAATGCTATTCCTTTTCTAGAAAATACTTAGGGAGAAGTGAATACGTTAAAAATTATAATTTATTGGCTTTATTGCAAAACTGGCTTTCTGTATTTGCTTTCAGTTTATCAGTAATTAGTTGATAGAACCAAACATTAAATTAACCAAGCAATTCTTAATGGCCCTCAAATTAGTTTTATACAGACAAAAGCAGCATCAGACAGTAAGAGTTACTGCATTAAAAAAATCTTACATACCACAACAACCATCATCCCAAGTGCCAAGCAGACAACCCAGCAGCATCTCCATATCACACTAGTAATTGTTCGTAAGTATTGACTTTTTTGTGGTGACAGTGATCACACTCTTCACACTTCTTAGTGCTCCCCAAAATAAGAGCACAGCAAAGAGCTGCTGGCCATCTTGCCTGGGACTTGTCCGGAAGAGGAAGATTACAGCTGGCTTGCCTAAGGGTGGCCAGCGCTGATGGATGAAGCTGGCTGAGCTCCAGATTTTCCAAGCCTGAAGCTCACTGGAGAGAGTTCCAGCTGGCTTTGCAAACTGTCCAGCTGCAGAAGGGCAAGCCTGTTTTGGAACATAGATCCTTTCATACCAGCCAGTTTGCAGTAGTCTAGTTTCTTTTAAAATGTGGAGATGTGTTAGCTGTTCCTTTCTTTTGACTTTTCTGTTTTACAAAGGTGTCAGATGTGGTGATACTTTGTCCAGTTACATTGAGGTATCTCGCAACATGGGAATTCTGTGTACGCTGTTCAGCATGCAATGTAGATTGCGCAAAGGAGACTTCAGCATTAAAATGTATAGTGTTAGTGGAGATGAAAGAGGAGACTATTTTATTTGTCTGTTTTGTAAAGTATTGGAATCATGTTCCAAAACTATGAAAAAGCTATTCTCTAAAGAGCTAGATAGTGCTGTTAGTACTGGTAAATACTTCTAGCCAGGGAAGAGGGGAATAATCTTAGGCTAATATTTTATTGATGAGACACTAATGGGATAAGCCAGCAGTCAATTTTTTTAATTGTTCTAAGTGCAATTTTCAAAGTTTGTCTAAATTGTCATTCTTAGGGGGCAGGAGCTCTATATAGCCTTATATATGCAGACATTACTTGTCTTGTTCTGTGTGTTACAGCAGATCAAATTTCTATGAATAAGAGAGATGTTCTTTATTAAATGTGTTGAAGTTGTAAGTAGATTGATGAGTAATGGAGATCGATTAGCACTTTATATATTGTGTTGACACTGCATTGTAAGGAGAAAGTACTCCTGGAGGTTGAAGCCAATTATTAAATTTAAATGATAAAGAAACAGTAAGAAATTCAAAGTGATCCATCTTAATTAAAACAAATCTAATTATATGCAAAGCAATAAAAAGATTTGTGCAGGTCTAGGATTAGGAAAGATGTATAGAAATACAACTGGACCGTTGTTGCTGCAGTAAATTGTGCACAGTGTCCAGAGGTGAGATTTCGCCATCTTTTAAGTTACATTAGAATAGTATTTGCCAAAACATTTAGAAACACTTTCCCAGGGACTGTCATAGTGGTTGGAGGCTCCCAAAAGGTGAGGTAGTGTAATGGAATTTGGAAACAAGATACAACAGCAGAATAAGCATTATGTTACATGGGGATCTTCTGCTTTGCTTTTTAATTCTCTACTGAAGCTTTTTCTGGTATCAATTTTCTATTGTTGAATGATTGCAATTTATATACACTTTAGTCACTCACAGGAAATAATTTTTTTTGTCCTGTGTGCAAGGCAGCTTAGAAATGGAAGAGTAAAAGATGGCTATTTGGGTAAAAGGAGTAGTTTCTATCAATGAACTAATAAAAGTCTAGTTGCTGACTTGGAATTTGGTGTACAATAAAATTTAAATAAAAACGGCTCTTGAGCAGTAGACATCTGGGATCCATAACAGGAACAAAGCCTATACTTGACAAATTGAATGCCTATTTGAAATACAGCCTAGTATTTTTCTGAGTTGTTATCATGGACTTTACTTTCAGAATTTTATGGGCTGTACCTTAATATAAGGAGGATATTGGCAATGAATGCTGTTTGGAAATCAGTAACAAAAGATGGCAGTTAAAGGACAGACCTGAAAGCAAAGACTAAAAGAAAAGCTTAAGAGAATTAAACACATGTAACTTGGTCAAACACCTACCAAAGGGGTGCATAAAAAACATTTACAAATATTTTGAGGGTTTAAACATCAAAGTATATAGATGAATTATTTAGAGTGGTCTAAGAGAGTATAAATATGAGTAACAGGATATAATTAAGAAAAGTAGGATTTAAACAGGATATAAGGCAAAATATCCTTACAGTAAGACAGATTATTAGATGGTAGATCAGCCTTCCAAAGGCAGTGTTAAAAAAGCCATCATTGAAAACATTTAAAATTAGACCAGGTGAAATACCATAGGAAGAATTGTATAATAAACTGGGGAGCAGGTGGGACAAGTGATCCAGTGGCTTTTGGTTTTATTTTTCTTCACTGCTTCTTTGAAAACATATACTCAATGGAACAATATTGTTGTCATATTAACATTAAAAATTACATGCTGAGTTTTAAAAAAGTCCATTTTTTTATTGCTTATGCAAATTTTGAGGCACTGTTGAAAAATTATAACTGTTACTATTACAGCATGGTAAACAATGGTAAATATGAATTCTAGGCCCACAGAAGCATGAACATTGTAAGTTAATGCTGCCAGATTACATGATAGCAGAGGTTTGATATGACATTTATCTTCAGGAGTGAGTAGACTGATAAATCACAAGTGGCATAGCCACAAGTGAGTTAGCAAGTGTTTACTCATGAGTGAAGATAAATGTCATATCAGACCATAGCCATTCTGAATTTTGTACATTTACAAGTGGCTTGTTTCTTCCTTCCACAATACTTTTTTAAACTTAATTGAGAGAAAAATTGCTTGGTAAAGGCTATATTTTTCCAAATATATTTTTAATTTCCGTTCTTTACAGAACCTTCTATTTCCTATGCTTTTGTTTTTATTGCTGTATTTGATATACTTAAGCTTTTGGATCAGATGCTTTTGTTGCAAAGTGTGATTTATATAAATTGAGTCAGGCTGATTCTGCAGCCCTTGTCAAGTAAGGGGAAGCATGTTGTTGGGAACCCATACATCTGCACTGGTAAAGGAGCATCTAGATTGTTGAGACTTGCAACATCCTTGTCCTCAAAAACTTTAACAGTGAGTTCTAATCTAATTGTCCTGAAGGACTTTTCCTTTCAATGGTTTGTAGGTATTTTTATTTAGTATCTCCTGTTTAGGTGAGAGAAAGTGAACAGAAGTTACCAGTCTTTCTACTTTTATACATTTTATGTGCTTTGGCAGAATTCTTTCTCAGTCTGTATTTGTTGGTCATTTGTATTGTTAATTATTGATCTGTGTTCACATTTGTAATCTGTTCTTTGTCCTGCAGTAACATATATGGTAGAAGATTCACACCTATCATGGTATGAGATTAGGACCAGAGAGCACTATTACCATATTCTCATATAGTTGAATCTAAGCTTTTTGAAGAAGGGCCTTAAGAAAAATGAGTATTTCAGCTGTTACTACTTTGTTATTCTGGTTATCTGTAGTGTGACTGTTAAATACCCTTTTTTCATCTTCTTAAGTCTGCTTGTTTTGTGGAAACACCTTTGTATAAACATCCCTTTTTACAGATATGAAAATAAAGTGAACTTCAGAAATGGACAGAGTAGTAATCTGAAGCATTGGGGAAGTGAGAGAAGGAACTTGTCTGGAGGAGCAGACAAATGGTGAATCAAAGTGAGCATGACTAGTGGAGTGGGAAGATAATGGTTAAGGGGAGAAGTGGGAAGATGAAATCAAAAAAGAGGGAGAATACTTTCTATTGTGAGAAATGTGCGTCTTATTTTGCAGAAAAAATACTATTTTATAGAAAAAAAATTAGGTAACTTTTCACGTATTGCACTCGGAGAAGCGATGCTGTGACTTTCCTGCTTCAGTGTGTTCCTTGAAGAGCTCCAAAGTGCAGCAGCCTGGGAGGTGATTCTTCAACTTTTGACTGATAGATTGAAGAGGAAGCTGGTATATGACAGTACTTACTGTCTTGGCACTGTCTGGATCATAATTTTGTTTGGTAACTTTGCTATTTTCCAAACTCATTACCAAATCCAGGCAATGGCTAAATCACATTAAATCTTTTCTGTTTTCTGTGCCTTTGTTATTATTGTTCTGCTGTTGTGCTTGCTGTCTTTGGTGGTGGAAATAATGAAAATGTCTTCCCTTCTTTTTAGTGGAGATGGAATGATGAACAGTTTCTGTAAACTTTGAAGACTTTTATWTTCTGTCTTGTTACCTTTTCTGACTCAGCACTTTTATAAGATCATTGATATGATGATTATGGATGTAGTGGTATAAAAAGTTGGAAAGGACTTCTGGAGGTGTCTAGTGCAACCTTCTGCTTACAGGTTAGCATGTTGCCTGGGGCCTTGATGGGTCATGTTTTGAGCATCTTCAAGATGAGATTACACAGCCTTTCTGGGCAACCTGTTCCAGTGCTTGCCCACCCTCATGCTATATTTTTTTTTCCTTATATTAAATTGAAATTTCCTGTATTCCAACTTGTGTCCATTGTGTCACATCCTTCTTCTCTGCACCTCTGAGAGAGTCTGGCTCTATCTTCTCTACATCTTCCCATTAGATGGTTGCAGACAGCAATAAGATCTCCCCTTTTCTGAGGCCTGAAGTAACGTCTCTGAAAACCTTGGTATACTAAAACATCCACTTCTGTATCTTCTGTATCAGTCTGGGTTAGTAAATTGGTGCTTATGAACTGATCATTTGGGATTCAGTGTCGATTCAGCATATGAATAGATAACGTTAGATGGGGTACACTTGTGTGTATTTTTAGGCTGTGAGAAATATGAAATAATTTGGTTAAGTTAATCATCTCCCAGACTAGCTTGCCTAGTACCTTGTTCATTGTCTACACTTTTCAAGCCATATTAAGGACATAATACTGTTGGGAAAATAGGCAAGAGGATTAGAACAGTTTGAATTATTTTAATTGATGAAGGGTGGTTTAGATTGTTTATAAATTTTAACGCAGGCTCAGTTACCTCTGATTCATCAGTTTTTACTATGTCCCTTGTTTGCCTGCAAAGAAGGTTACACATTCTGTTTCAGAAACAAATTGCTAATGGTCATTCCTTAATCACTTCCAGATCTGAAGATTACATCTGTGTTGAAACCTATCTCAAAACTGTATAGAAACTGGAATTTAAGTTAGTGTAAAATGTTGCTCTGAGTTCAAGTGCAGTTGTTCCTTTTAGAAGAGTACATGCTTGTTGCTGATGGGTTTTCTGTATGGAATTTAAGATGATGATTTTGATCTGTCCGCCTTGGAAAAGTTTAGCTCTCAATCATTTTCTACACTTTCAGCACTTGTACATACGTTGAAGTCCTAGTACAGTACTTGTTAAAGGACATTTTTGAATGTATTTGATAGTAAAGAAAACATTACCATTATTGATGTCATCTTAAATGGTTAAATACTGTCCTATCTTTAATGGTGTTAGTGGGTCATTTTTTAGGGCATTCACATGAAAATATTAATCAGGTGAAACAGAACTTGACTCTGAATTGTAGAAGTTCCTTGCTTCACAGAGAAAAAAATCTAACTGCAGACGATTACTGTAATACCAGATAGTAATTCTACCCACAGGTCACACACATCTCCTTTTTTGGCCTGGCTTCTGGCCAGTTAAGGTATGGCTGCTTTTCTTCACTATTCTCTGAAAACTCATCCAATAAATTATTGTAAAAGTGGCAACATTCTTCTTCTTTTTCATACCAATGTAGTCTTTTTTTTTTTTTCTGTGGGCTATTCTGTCTCCTTACTTATTAAAATACATTTGTACATGTTTCCTGTGCATCAACATGCAGTCAAATTCAACTTTTTCCCTCATTTTCACTTATCACCTCTATTTCTTTCCTGTTTTTAAGCATAGTGGCTACTTTATTCTTTCCCCTCTGAGTGTCACTATTTACTCACTGCCTGTCTTGACCAAGTAAATTTATATCCATTTGCTCCATTTCTGTGCTTAATAGAAATTTTCCTTCGGGGTCCATAGTTGAAGCTGAATCTTTAATCTTTTTTTCCCTTTTCTCTTTCTGCAAGGTAGCTATTGCTAATACTTCTACATCCACAGGTTTGTTGTGACTTTTCAACTTCTAATATTTTAGGATGTACAGAATGCAATTTCATAACTTCAAAATGGCCCTATTTGTTTTTTCTCCAGACTACATTACAGGTCTTGTTCCCTCATTACTCTTTTCTTGTTTGTAGTTTTCACCTCTCTCCCTTCCGATTTGGGAGCCCTGGTTCCTGCTGAATGGAACAATTTCTGATTTGCTCTGTAGCCTCTTCATTCTCTACTTTTGCATCTCATTTGAAAATACTGTTTCTCCTTTCCTTTTCTCCATAGCGTACTTTGAAGTCAGAGATTTCGCCATTCATTATTCAGCTAAATAATATGGTTTTAGATACACTTTGAAAGAATAATGCTGACTGGTGCTGAATAAAGGTGCAGTGGTTCCCGTTCGCTTCATGTAGCGGTGTGTGTTGTCTTCTAGGAGGGAATACTGCATCCTGTGGGTGTGAGACTGAGACGTGTAATTTAGAAACAGCAGATGCATTATGCAATGGGAGTAACGTAGTTGTGACTGTGAAGAGCACGTGACTTCTGAAGTTGTCACGCCTGAGTTGTGATTGTAATCTTATGTGCAGCTATTTGCCTGTGTTTTGTTTTCAGAGTTTATTTATGGATTTTTTTTCCAGCTCTGCAGCATCCACACATCTTTTTGAATCTTCTGTTCATTACATCTGTGCCTGCCTTGTCCTGATTTCATGAACATACATTTTGCTGTTGCTTAGGCATGACCCTTGCAGGTTTTTTCTTTTTGATTTGATTTGTTTATGGGTCAAATTCTAAGTTTCTGCCCCAGTTTCAGTTTTGGGTAAGGTCTTCAGAACTTGGCTTAGTAGTACGTGAAACCTTGAGAATATCCAATTACCATTTAAAAGATGAATAGTATATGATCACCACAAAACATTGTTTTCTTTCTTGTGTATATCTGACTTCGGAACCCATAATATTTTAGAACTGATTTTTAGTATATATTTTCTTTAAAAAGCGTAGATATACAGTGAAAGGCCTAACAGTTATAGGTGGATACCACTAAAATTATTGCAGCATTTCTTCTACAAAAATGCTTTTCTTCCTAGTAAAATTTCTGAAGACAAAACTCTAAACTTTAATATTTACCTTACTACTTTGAAATATATTTTTGATGAAGGTTGTGACATGGCATTTGTGTCGAATATGATTTGAGTTTTTTAAAGCATAACAGCAAAATAGGTATATACACACACACACAACCACATGCATTACATGAATATGACTTTTGTCACTAGCTGGTTGTGCTTTTAGAGATCCACATGCTTATATTAGTAATTACAGGTGTTAGTATATTTACGTTGTGTGTGTTTGTGTATAAAGAGTATAATATAAGTATACTTTTTTTTAATAATAGCAGATTATCCAGTCAACATCTGCTCAAACTGTGAAACGAAACCCTGCTTGCCAGACTACCCAGATTAGGATGCCAGTGGTAATAACTCAGACCATTAGACCACAAGGTATGGGTTTAAATGTTTTAGTGAGATTGTTACCTTTGTATGAATTTCATTGTGATTACAAACTAGTAGCATGGGAAAAACTTACAGTGTTGACATTGGCAGGCTTGACATTTATTTTTTACTTCATACTGGCTGAGGAATGCATGTTTTCACTATGCAGTTTCAAGGTATTTCAGACCAACACAGTGAAATGTTTTGAAACAACCTCAGGACTAAGCTCTCGCATGCTTAGCTCCTTACTCAGCAGTTTTTCATGGAAAGTTCTGAAAGAAGTCAGGAACTTGTCTCTTACTGTCCTAAGCTCTAACTCTGAGACAAGAAAGAAATTCTTCATTTTTTCCTGAAGCCTAGAGGATGCCTCAATTTAATCATCCTACTTTTAACTCTTACTCCTGAAGCGGAACACGATAGTCACTGTCTCTGCAGCTACAGAGGTCAAGGTAGGAGTCCTAGAGAAATTTCTCAACCCACGTGCTTTTTTTTTTTCCTTCCTGCCAGTATGTTTACTCTTTGGTGAGGTCAGAGACTGACTGCAGCAACCTGACATGCCATGATTAGCCAGGGGAGCAAGAGGTGTGGTTTGTACACAACTTCCTCATCTGTGTCCACGGGTAGATTAATGTCTGGCTGATACATCCCACTTTTTAAGAGGGTTCTTGAAGCCTTCTTACTTTCTAATAAATACCCATTTGTTTCTTTCCACCACTAGACCTGCTAGGCTCAGTTTTTATTTTTCCTGATTATGTGTGAGAGTATCTTTTTGGACGTGGGCATTTAGATGATTGAGGGTTTGTAATGGAATACAGAGCTTGTCATCTTTAGGTATTGAATCAGAAATCCAACTAGTTTAAATGCACATAAAAGCTATTGCTACGTTTTGACTTTATTGCTTGGTCTTTTCTATTCTCCCTGGGAAAAGAAGGCATCAAAAACCCCAGTGATCACAGTTAATAGCAGTTGATGTTCTGCTTGCTCTGTTCTCTTCAGAGAATCCAAAGGTTAAATGGACAAGGAGACCAAGCTGTCACTGTAATCCTGTAGGCTGTTTTTCTAAGTTAGGAAGAAATACATTTACTTGTCATAAAAGGTGTATATTTGATAGCACTGATACTCATGTCCTGAGTTTATTAACAGGGAAGGTATTCAGCATCTTATAGCATGAACTTTCACTTCTGACTAATGTGTCCGAGAGTGAAGGCTGATTTCATTTCTTTGCTTGTTCAGTCTCTAAGCTGTGAATGTGAACAGTGTGCCAAGAATTTGCATGATACTGGCATCTGTCTTTTAAACAGTGGATTCAGAATACAAATTTATTCATGATAGCCACTGATCAGCCAATGAAATGCAACTTAACCGGCAGTTTGGCTTAAGGAAAACAACGGTTCATAAAGGCCAATTCATGCAAAGCCCTGCTTTCAGGTGAGCTTATTCCTATTTACAAGCTTGTTTAAGCCCACCAATATATTAATTACACAGACAAAGCAAACATAATAGAAGTTTAGAAAACATCCCATTGTAAAACTGCTCATCCTGCAGCCCACAGGATTTTCCCACTAGGGAAGAGTCCGCCTGTGTGCTTGCAGCTCTAAGAAATGCCGCTGTGGATACTGTCAGATACCAGTTTATTTTGATCTCGATCTATTGTTAAAACTTTCTACTGTAAATACCAGTATAATGATATTTTATACTGGCCTAGGTATTCCTGTAGAAGGAGGTAAGATACTGAAATAGAACATGGTCTATATAGAAAATTACAGTAGTATAATTTTGTGGAGTGTGACTTTTTAAGGATAATTACACCAGAACTGAGCTGACTTCCACAGAATGGTGCATTTTCTTTCTCAGATAGGAGTGAATCTCTTAGTGTAATATATCTTTACATTAATATTAATGCATCCATGTGAACAGACCGTAATGCTTTTTAAAACAGTAGTATAGATAAAGTTGGCAGGCTTTAAGGACTTTTATATCAATAAATTTACTTCCACACCAGGGGAAGTAACACTATAGTTATTGCACGAAAAATTAACACTCCTTTATCAAAGCACTTATCAGTATAATAATTAAGTGAATTGCATCTTATGGATGGGGGAACTGAGCCAGAGAATAAAATAATTAGCCAGAGTAATCATTGCAGCTATTTAACCTGTTCAGAAATACAACTAGGAATTTATAAGCTCCTAAATTTGGGCTTATTTCTCTAGATCATGCTACTTAAAATTTGAAATGAGGACCCAATGGTGAAAGACTCTGTATGTCATTACCAATCCCATGAAATATCTAGGTGATTTTAATTTTAATTTTCAAAATATGCCCTGCCTCGTAATACAAATTGATGTTTTAGCCATATTTTGTGTCTAACTGCTTAATCATGCACAGCTGTGATTTAAACCAGAAAACTGGTATGTCATCCCAAAACTTAGATTTACTTTGCCAGACCATTTGATTAGAATTACGTATACATGGGGTGAAAGAAAGTGAGACTTAATTTTTCCATATCCAGTGTAGACATACTGTTTTTCTGAGACCAAGAAGTTAACTACTCTGTTGCTGTACATTTCTGTTTGGGTTTTTTTTTTTTGATCAAAAGTTATCATCTGTAGAAAACAAACTATTGGAACTAGTTCTGAAGGAATATAATATTAATTCTGGAGGAGTGCCACTGTTACCTTAATTTTGCCATTGCAATAATTTTCAAGTTTAACACGCCTTTAATCTCCCAGATGTTAATTGTAGAAAGTAGAGATCTACTAATTTTTATTACTGTATTATTTCTTTCCTTCCAGTTCACTTAGTAGAAAACCTTTCAATTAGTTCGTCTGAAATAGATAAATTAATTGTCTGGTCCATGAACTAATGCTATCTGTGACATCTCATGGACCTTGAATATTCTGATGACAAAATATTTCTGTCCCCAGGCTTGGAGCCTGAAGTCCTAAATCTTGTTTTGTATTTGCTAGTGTTGAGAGTCCACACAACAGTTTGTTTATACAGATTGAAGAACTGAACAGACACTATCAAATTAATTTCGCTTTAAGATCATATGTTGAAGTTAATGAAGACTTCAAAATTAAATAAGTAATGCTGGACTCATTCAAAACTAACACTTTTGTTTTAGCAAAGAAGTGTTCTTACCAGGATTTGTTGGGATAGTTGTATTTCAGGTTTTTACAATTCATGAAAGAAAAATAATGTAACTCTACTAAGGTTCATAACATGCCATTTATATGCAGTTGAGTAGTAGATGTGCAGGAATAACTTCCATGTACTTCTCAAAGTTTCAAACATTATATGTATGTAACGCTCAATGAAACTGAGTGATATGCAAGAAAAAGGTGAGATCTTTTAAGTCAAGTAGACATACAAATTAATTATTTTCACATGCCAAAACACAGGTGGGATTAAAGGAAATAAAAAATATACCCCAAGTAAACGTGTTCGAGCAGTAAAGGAGGCCTTACTCCAAAAGTTTCATTTGTCAATGCTTTTTCAGTTGCATACTGATACAATGTTTTTAATAATAATAATAGTACAGGTCTGTTGATTTACTAATTAGCAACATAAATTCATAGTTATTTTTTGTTGAATTTTTCCAAATGACAGAGAGGAATTAATATCCATTTTTTAATTTACTGTCACAAGAAGCTGAATGTCCACCACATTTCGGCTCGTTTAGAAAGCCTAGTTTTACTTCTACATATAGACCTATAAAGTCTAGCTACAGATCTGAATTACTTTTAAATCATCGTTTTCAAAATAAGAAAGTAGAAGACAAGCTTTTTGAGGGGGATAATGTCAAATTTTACAATAGTGTTTTTTCTTTTACATATAATATAAAACATTTTAAAATATTTAAAATAATGTTTTCAACTCTGAAAATACATGTTTTTCACTGCAACAAAGAACAATGACTATATAAAAAAATGTAAAAGGCATAGTTAATACCCTGAATGACTGTGACTTAAAGCATCTGTATTAAGAACATTTCAAATTCTGCTTCTTTATTCTGTGCAGATTATCTAGGAAAGTGGTTTACTGGCAGTTGCAAACACACTTTTAGCCATTTTGTGTATTATAACCAGTTACGGCCAACGGTTTTCAGTTTTGGAATCTTCAGTATTCTGTAAATATTGAGTAAACTGTAATATTAATACAAATTTTGTATTTTAAATTGTTCTTCTTCAGCAGTGTAATCTTTAAAAATAATAACTTCCTTTGTTTGCAATTTACAGACAGTTAAATTTAGTTCCTGGACAGAAGGTTCTTTGATGTAAATTGTGTAAGACAGCTCATAATAACATTGCTTGGTGTTTTTCAGGCACAGTAGGGAAGGCACCAACAATACAAGCCAGCAAAAGTCCTGGGGGCTTTGGTGTTCAGGTCTCTGCAAATCAGAAAAACAAGCTGAATGACCCTGGAGGTGGTTCTTTCAGGTAAAAAAATAAAAAAGAATAAAAAAGAAATTCAAGGGGGTGGTTGGGGGGGGATCTTAAATATAAAATAGAATTTAGAATTGGCTTAACACCAGAGGGCAGTGTTTTACAATAATTCCTGCATTTTCTTACTGTGATTGGATGACAATTTTCCTATTTAATTCTATTTTAAAAAAGGGAGGGGGTCATGACATATCTTGAGGATTTTTCTCTAAATGCACTTTTTAATGTTTAGTAAAGCCTTTAATTCTGTGGATTATAATAAAACTTACAGTACATCAAATTATGTGTATGTAAAACCGAAATACATGGTTGGTTTTATGTATCGGATTTTAACGTTCATATGAAACGTACCTTGCTGAGAAGGTACTAATTGTGACGACAAGGCATCCTGTCAATAGGCTTCTGCAGCTAAGCTGCAGCTATCCCCTCATCAGCACAGAGAAAATACTGTATGGTTTTGGTAGTGGGTTTGGGGGGTTTTTTGTGTGTATGTGGAGGATTGTTGTTCTTGGTTTTAAAGAGAAGATATCGTTGTATCTGTTCTTCACGTACTTACTTAGGTAGGAGAGGTTGGGGCATTCTGTGGGTCCGTGTAGTAATCCGGTGCTGCAAAGGTTCAACACAATGGCATTGATGCACTGAGCTGCTATACCAGTTATTTTGTACTCCAAACTTTKATTTTATACATATTTTGGATATTTTTGCTCTTTGTAGTGAAAAGCGAATCTTACGTTTACTGCATTTTGCTTTCACTACCATCATTTTATTTTTTTTCCACTGACGAARGTACATTTTTTTGTGTTTAAACATTTTCTTTCTTTGTTAAATGGCAAAATATTCCTAGATTTTAATTTTCGTCCTCTGGAATTCTTATGTTGCTCTGACATCATCAAACCAGTAATTAATTTTCAGGCTTATGCTTTTGCAGGTGAAGTAAAAGAGAATTTGTAGCTCTTTGAAATATCTCTGCTTTGAGGCATGTCAGTATTGCAACTAATAGCGGTAGTACTTAGTATTAATCTAGAAGCAAAATAATTCAATTTTTTATTTTCCAATGCTTTTGCCTCCCACTGAGTATTTAAATGATTTAAAATGTCTGTTGGGTTCAATTGTACTGTCTTAATAAGCATTTTTTATGTTTGTAAGCAACATGAGCATTTATTCTTCGTTAGTATAGCTTTCAATTTTACATACACCAAAAGGGACAGCATTTTTTTAACTGGATGTTGTAAACTGTGCCAGGATTGATTCTTGCATTCACTTAGTTTATACATAGAATATATTAGGTTAGCTGGAATTGTTAATTTTCCCTTGGGGAGAAGCAAATGCTCAAGGCACTGATTGATAAATCAATAAATCTTTAGTGAGTTTGGTAAATAAGCTGTCAAGGGTGTATGTCATTTTTCCTCTAGAGAACAAATTTTAGTCAGAATGAATGTGTTTGTTTCCTTGCATTGTTTTCTCCTTCAAAATAGTAAGACACAAAGCTGCATTTAAATAAGTCCATAAAATTGCAAGGATTTATTAAACAGCAGCAAAGATCAAGCTTTTTTTTGATATCTTAACAAAGAATTCAGTTGTTTGCATATTTGTATTTCAACCCCTAACCTCTCCTGAGGACAAATAGATGTCTGACTATTAAGCCTAAAGGCACAGAGCTGGAAATCTGTATTAATCCTCTGAATGCTGACTAGTTTTCCCCAACATTCCCAGCGTGTGTGAAGAATGTGTTTTTAGCCAGAAGGCAAACTGGCATCTAAAGCAAAGCAAGAATTTTGAAAAATAGTTGTGTTATGTATAAATTTATTTTGCCCTTAGTGTTTTATTATTGCATATTTGTTTCATTATTTTATATTCTGCTTTCTTTAAAATAACTTACTTGAGCTTTTCACTCTTGTGAGCAAAGTGTTGGTCACCAGAAATGGAAATGTGAACTTTGTTATTTTCAGTTTCTTCTATTCTGGACTGTGGGAAATACAGGAAGGAATTATATAAAAGACGTAGCAACTAGGAATTTTGCAAATTACAGCTTAGCCTTTAATGTCAGCGTTTATTAATGAACTGTAAGACTGCTTACATGAGTTCACTGGATATTATAGTAGCGGTCTATGACGCAGAGTTTTCAATCCAAGACTTCTGCAATGTAAAGTTGTATGAAATTTTATGTCACCTTTTTTGGTACTAAAATTTATTGTTGCTACATTTTTCAGAGAGAACCTCAGACAACTCCATTTAGTTGACTTTTCAGCTACGATTATACTTAAGGATGGAAATTTGAATTCCATTTTTTTGTAATTGTTTGTTTGTTTTACAGTAGAGATCCAGACTTATATTTGTACCATTAATAGTCCAGCTAGAGGTTTCTGTAGTCGGGAGAGATGAAGCAGAAGGCCCACTGMAGTCTGCTAGGGGCCTGCGTGTTTGGCTAAAACCGCTGCGTACRTCATCGTCTAGTTTGGTAACCGCAGAGCTCCCACTAACATAAGCTACCACTGATGACAGTGAAAGTATCAGACTCTCAAAGTAATTATTACCCATAATTCAGACTGTGGCCAATATAAAGAACTAGTGGAAACATTTGTTCCCACTGATACTGAGTCAGAATAATTTCAGTTGAAAGGGACCTTGGGAGCTCAACTAGTCCAACTTCTGACTTGGAGCAGGTTTGGTTAGATCAGGGACTTGTCCAGTTCTACATATCTCCAAGGATGGAGATAGGTGTTTGTACTCTTATATTATCCTACCACTTCCTAACTGTATTGGGYAAGGCTCAGTGGCATTGCATGTAAAATGAGGCAAGAAGTGGACAGAACCATTCCCTTAATGTGTGTGATCATGATATGTTTGCCAAAGCGTACCAGCTAGCCGGATGCTCCTTTCTTTTCACAGCAACCTTTCTTTTTCTGAAACAGTATTTCAAAGTTATATTTAACCTCTTGGAGCCCGTCAGTATCAGGTTTTATACAGCCAGTGTGATGGCGTTTTTCGCAGAATCAGTTCTATGAAGTGACCGAGATCATTTGAAGCTTATCTCAGTATTCGTATTTTATCCTGCTGACTGGTAACATTTTAAAGTAGAGTCTCCCTGGAATAAAAAATCTGTTTTCCGACATCTTTTGCCTAGCCAAAAGAATCTGTTGCCTGTTATTTTATTTTTATTTTTAAAAATAAAAGTTTAATAACATAGTTCTGGCAAAATGCCTCAAAATGCATGATGYTACATCTAATAATGTGCAAAGCAGCCTGTCCTTTAAGGAGAGGGAGAAAGCTAATGTACGTGTTAAATGGATAACTTCACAGTTTTCATCTCAAAATGGTATATGATGTAAAACCTTAAGCTTTAAGTTTCTTTGTTTTTCCAAATAAATATTTCAAGCTATAAGGTGATCGTGTATTTTTTCCATGTTTTTCAAAGTAAAGAAAAATGCTGACCACAAATGTGGTATGTTCTGTCATCCCTTTTGCTTATCAGTGAGAAGATCCAACATTAGACCGTGAAGGAATTGTACGACAAAGCAGTACTAGAGAGAAATTTCAAATTAAAACTTGAAAGTCAGAATAAGCGTTATAATAAATTTGTGTAAATACAATTTATGCCATTATAAAATGTAATATAGTAGTGGCTGTTACTGTAAATTCAAGTCACCGTTTATATCCAACGTATTGTTGTTGATCTCTGACCTTGTGATCCATGAGATTTGTAGACTTGCTCAGTATTGCATACGTGTAGGGATTTTGCCCTAACAACATGAAATTTCTCTTTTGAGAGAGAGGGGAGTCGATGGTATAATGTTGTCTCAGTTGGTTTATGTATTCCTATAGCTTATTTGGGAGCAGTTCAGTATTGCAGATTTGGACTTCATTGGCTCAAATATTACAAAGTGCATGAGAAAGAAAAACAGTATGCAATCGTGAAGTTAAGATTTGTTGATAAAGAAAATGGTACCAGCTTTTCATAGTGGCTTGTTTTAGTTTAAACAAAATCTTTGAAGCATGTTACGGACAACTGTGCAAATGCTTTGTTTTTTCTTTTTTATTTTGAAATAAGTTTTTTTTTTTTTGTAATTGCATGAGTGTTTTTAATGAAGAGGAGATGGAGATATGTTACAAGAGCTTGAATATAGGAGGAAGAATTGAACTCTTAGACTACTTTAAGATGTAGCTTATGTTTGGAAAGAGTTTGAGAACCCATGCCGTCRTCTTAAACGTAGCATGAATGTTGGAATGTTAGATTTATCCCATAAGACTCAGAATTTAATTCAGCAAAAAACTGAAATAATTACTGAAACAGTATAATTAGTATGAGCACAGTAATATATGCCAGGAAACATGAAACTGTTAAATACTGTGTTGGGATGAAAAGGGAGATAGACAGTAATCATCAATCTAGACGACCACTGGATGGCATCTTTGTTCCATGGAATGACTTCTGAAAACTCACTCATCTGGACTTAAAAGTTGACTTTTATAGGAAATTGTTTGGCAAGAATGCCAGCCCTCTTTATATATAAACGTGTGTGTGTTTCCGTATCCAAACCCAAGCTCTTTTTTGTGATGAAGTTCCTCAAAGTCAAAAAGGATATATTCATAGAGTTTTTCCCATTAGACTTAAAAAAATGGAAGTCCCAACTATGATTAAAACATTTCAGATCTATCTTCCATGTAACATAAAAAAAAAATAAAAATAGATGTACTCACAGATAGTGTAGATTGCCAATGTAAGATGGAAGGAAATTATTCTGTCCAGTAGTTACAGTGATGGTCTTTATAAGTGCTATTTGCATTGATTTTGATAATTTCATTGGAATCCTGGTTTGTCCCCAAATTGTCTGGTTTTATTTCAGACAATATTTGTTTGTTTATAATGTGGTCACAGATCTGTACTCTAAATAAAAATTGAAATAGCTAAAATGCTAAGCAGAAGGAAGGTAAAAGATTGATTGTACTTTCTTCAGCTATWAAGTAAAAGTAGAGATAAGGATAAACTTCTCTTAAAACTTGTGTTCTTGAAGTCGAGTGCTATCTTGATTTTTGTATGGATGATTGCTTGAAGGAGCTGAAAGTACCTCAGTCCTGGCAACCTGATCTGGAAATACAGGACTGAGACTGTGTTACTGCTAGCCAGATTGTGCATAACTGTC
This sequence comes from Oceanodroma leucorhoa, assembly GCA_030449065.1. NCBI lineage: Eukaryota > Metazoa > Chordata > Aves > Procellariiformes > Oceanodroma > Oceanodroma leucorhoa. Next base: position 10,317,426 of record JASVER010000007.1, on the reverse strand, counting down.
TGATAAATGCTTGCTAAAGCAAGTGAGATCGTGGGGGCTGTATATAGAGGAAGCATATGAGTATCCTGCTCCGTTAATTTTTATCAAGATCCTTTGAGTCCTTGTGCTCAGGTCCCCTCAGCAGGCAGCAGCGCCCAGGCACTGCCAGACCCCACAGGGCAGCAGCGCTGCCTTTGCACTCACAGAGGTGTGAGGGCCCGCGGGGAATCAATATTGGGGTGGTTTTGGCTTTTTTTTGCTGCGCAAGCTGGTTAATGTTTTCTAGTTTGGTTGGTTTTAGCTTTATTTGAAATTCTGGGCTCAAGTCTGTTTTCCAGTAGCTTCCACTATCTTACATAGTTTTGAGTTTGTGTTATGAATTTGGTTTTGCCGTGGTTTAAAAGGCCTGCTGGATTTGGACCTTGTGAGTCCTGGGTCGATTACCTTGGGTGATACTTATTSTATTTCAAGTGTTGAGGTTTTTAACCCCCAAAATCTTAGTTTTTCCACTTTTTGAGTTTTAGTTGCTGTTTTTCACTTGTAGTTAGAATCTTTTGAACTCGTCACTGAATATTTAAGTTACTGTTAGTTGTTATGTGGCCAAGTACATTTATCAGCTGTGATATTTGGGGGCAGTTTCACAACTGGTTGGACAAGGCTGAAGAGTAAGTTCGGTCATCTATGCACTGAATGCATAGGAGCACAGTTTCTTCGTGGCCGTTCTTGTGAATCTCCTATGAGTATCGCATACATACCATGTGAAATGTAAAAATGAGAATCCTTTAGACTCAGCATGAAAACCATCAAGGCAGGAGATCAATTTTGTGGCACTATCCTCAGGAATCTCATCCTAAGAGAAGAAATCAAGTGCTTAGCACCCGTGGAAAATAATAAAAGCTCATTTGTGTAGCTTTTTTTTGACAGTCATTGTAAAATTTTCCATTTTCTGCCTCAAGTGTTCAGCACATTTCTCCAGGTTTATACAAACAAAAATCCCTTCTTAACTTCTTCCCACAAAAGAAAACAAAACCAGTATCTAACAGACCATCGAAGTCTTCCACCAAAATTGGCTGCTCTAGTGCAGACATCAAGGAGAGTATGGGAGGACAGGGAGGACCTAGATTAGGGATTTCGAGATTTTCYTCCTGTTGTTCTCAGACCTTACTTGTAGGTTTTGGTTTTTACTGTAGGTGTTAAACTTGTAACAAGTGACAGAAAGTATTCTAGTGTGCATAGGGCGACATCTGTGTAATAATTTTTAAAAAATCTTTTAAATTAAGCTTTTATCTGTTTGCTTTATGCAGTAGTAGGAGTCTGGACCTTGGATGTATGTGGACCTTTTCCATACATATATTCTCAAAGGTTGTATAATCACTCCTAGAATATGCTGAAATAGTGTTCATGTCAGTAATAGCTCATAAACAGAATGTGCTAAAAACAGATGGTTGTTTCCACAGTTATGAGTCATACTTCATAGAGGTAGGAGGTAAAAGATATTTGGGAGATACAGGTATGGAAACTCAAATTTGTTAGTCAGTACTTCCTCAAGCTGTTAGGAAAGGTATTGCAGGGCAAACAGTGGCCTGGGGAGTRCTGCCATCATCTTCTCAAATGCAGCTTGTTTTTCTAAAACTAGGTGGCATGTTCAACTGACTTTTGTATGTTGCCAGAGAAAATACCAGTGCATATTCAAACCACACTTGGAACCCAAACTTACCTATGAACTCCTCATGGTCAAAGATTCTTTCCTGACTATTGCTGAAAATGTTTTGGTGCCCATTTTGATAGGAACTTGTGAAATAGTATGGGATTCCAAATTCATGGTTTTGCTTTTCATGTCTGTGGGGTTTTTATTTATTTTACCGTTTTAGTCCTAGTTTTCAGCATAAAGAGAATAGCCAAATACTCTGTCTTTAGTAGTGATCTTTGCCTTTAGTTTCCTGACCATCCTGGTTTCATTGATATCACTGACTCTCAGATGAAGAAAAGACACCTCTGTCACACCTTCTGTTACAGATAAATTGTCCTGCTTCTAAAGTTTTCCTAATGTGATTAGAGAAATGTTTAGTTATTTCTATATCTAGTGGTTGTGCCTCAAGTTGGCCCAGCCACCAGGCATCTTGCATGATGATTACTTTTCAAGAAGCAAATAATATACAAAATGAATACATCACATGCAGAATTATTTTCATTTGTGGTTTTTTTTTTTTTCATTATAGAGATGATGACGACATCAATGATGTTGCTTCCATGGCTGGCGTTAATCTTAATGAAGAAAGTGCCCGAATTATGGCTACCAACTCTGACTTGGTTGGAACCCAGATACAGTCTTGTAAAGATGAACCCTTTCTTGCTGCTATACCTCTACATAAACGTGTACTTGAAATGGGTGAGAAATACGTCCTTTCCTTTTGATAGTATTTCCTTTGAAGTTAYGTGATTCAGAGTAACAGAATATGCTTAGCACTTAAGATTGTTTTTTTAAGCATTGTATTACATAATCTTGTATTACTAAACTTTCAAGGTTTTTGTGATAAAGGTACCTTAGTTATCTCAAGTTGGAAAAAAATAGTATGCTGGTACTTTTATACTTCATACTTTCCCCATGTTTTTTATATCCAAGGATCTCAAAGCTCTTTGCAAACATTAATTATTTCTCACAATCCTCTTTCATGTTTTACACATGAGAAGATTGAAACAGAGAGGTAAAGTAAGTAGTACAGGTCACAGAGGACACCTGTGAATAACATTTAACAGAATATTGAAGTTATCTGTCAAGATTTTCTTTCCCCATACAAACCAGTTATTCAGTTCTTAACACCTGCATCTATTTAAGTTCATAGTGATTTCCTTACAGCATTTTTTCAAAAAGATATATTTATTTATCCTGGAAAAAAGGTGKATTTATTTATTCTGCCATTTGAAAATAAAAGTTAAAAACTTTAGTAGAAAAAATAACTATTCAAAATCAGTGATGCTTTAAGATTAGTAAGTATGCTTAGAATGTATTTTATATTACGTCATTCATTAGTATACTATATACGTTTAGTACCTAAATGTATCTTTTTCAACATAATTTTGGTAATATTTTCAGAGCCATCAGTGTCTTAAGATACTAAGCTCAAATTGTTTAGGGGCATTTCTTTTAGAACTATGCTTATGTCACTAGTTAAATTTGTAAAATTTTTAGGGATGTAGTTCTCGTAAAGATAAGACCAAAATCTTATTACAGATCAGTACAGTTAGGTTTTTAAGTCATGTGGATACTTCTGAAATGTTATTTGTGTTTATGTTCATTGAATTAATGGAAGCCTTTTTGTATTGCAGTGTCAGGCAAAGTTCTTCATTGACTTATTGTCAAGCTTCACTCTTGTATTTTAATTAGTGCCCTTTTAAGTTSTCATTCAGAGAAATGAATTATTTTGCATGCTATTGTTATCATATGATGATGTGATGATGGCATTATGTGGTGCAGTCTGGGAAAGCATGTGTGCAACATTTTGTGAGATGGCTTACCACCACCTGAGATAGGAAGCCGGCAAGGTTTTAATGAAATTTGTTTGAGAAACTATTGTGAGGGATGCTCACGTAATAGTTTATGCAGGTGTAAGAAAACAAAAAGGAAACAGACATAAAACTGTTAAAAAGAATGGGAAATCAGTAATGAATTTGCCATATAAGCCTTAATGAACTGTCTGGGTGTAACAATTGCTGCACAACATGAAGCTGTAATTAGAAGTGCAGGACTTACAGGAATCTGTACATACTTTAAGAGCCACAGAACCCATCACACTATTCATCACTGCCTTTTGGGGTTTGCTCCTCTGAGGAACAAATCCCTATGGCTGTTTTTGAAGCTTTATTGGCTTTGATAATTGAAATGAAACTTTCAAAGCTTTTAAAAGCAGCTGCAGGGATTTACTTCTCAAAAGCAGTGAATCCAGAAGAGCGGCCACTCCTACTGATCTCCTGCAGCCACTTTTAGAGCTTTATTTTGGCTTTACATGAAGCCTTTTATAGTTTTGAAAGTGGCTGTGGGGTTCAGTAGTGGCTACTATCTGGGATCTATGGCTCTTGAGGAGAGAATTCCTTCAGCTGATTTTGAAGTTTTAGAAGCTTGCTTTTCACTGTGTGTGGCCAGATTTGTTGTTTGCATAGGACCACACACAAATTTAGTAGTTTGTGCTACTGGGCACTTAAAATAACGACATTGTAAGTTCACGACAAAACTCAGTCTTACCATATGTTGCTGTGCCTAGACACACCAGGACTTAAGCAAAGGAGGCTGTGACCTTCTCAAGCACAGTAGGAAAAAGAAAGTATGTTATGTGAGTCCTCATTCTTCTGTTTTTGTTATGCCTGTTGACAAATGAGATAAAATAGATTGTTTCTTCTTACTTTTACCTGAATATGACTTAAACAGATCTTATTTTCTACCTTTAAATTTATTAATATTTAATGACCGCTTTAGTTTTAGGGCATGTTTTTAATGTTTTAGTAAAAGAGAGATTTGTGGTATGTACAGTATTAGGAAACTGCTCTTCTCTCCTTTCTCAGAAGCTAGATCTTTCAAGTTTTCTGTAATATTAATCTCCTCTCTTTTCTGAGTAAGAGCTCTGTCGAGCAACTCAGTAGTGTTCCCCAAAGGCTGTTTCAGAGATTGTGCTTCCATTCACCAGAGTCAGAATATAAACTGCTAAAGTGAGAGCAGATGCTCTTCCGTCTTTGGCAGTAACCACCAGCCAAATGCCTCAAAGTTATAGTGAAAGAGGTTTCTTAATATATTATACKTTCTTATCTCTACTGTAACTTGGCAGTGTTATCATCCAAAGTTTATTTTAAATCTAAATGACTAATATTATTATTGATCCTTTTAAATGGAAGAAGTAACTGAAAGGTAATTCATGCAAAGATATTCATCCACTTCCCACATGCTTCCTTATCCAATTTTGTATCTAGTCATCTTTGGCTAGTAATCATTGCCATTTGTTCATGTAGGAAGACAGGGCTGTGACTGCTTCAAATTCTTCTTTGATGCAAAATCAAGAGTGGGTATTTCTTAGCAGATAATGTATTTCTTTTGCTATTCCATTCAGGATCATAAAACTTTAAACCCTGATCTTTCTACGTGACAGCACAGCACAATGAAACATAAGCAAAGAGTTGTAAGGCTTTTGTTTCTTTTTGGGAAGTTGAGAGGCAGAGGTTGATGTTCTTCATGCATGTGCATGCTGATGTACATACAAACTCTTAAAACTTTCTAGGTCTTTAACCTTATTAGTAAAATGGGTAGTATTTCTTAAAGGGCAAGGTAAGCCGGTTAGACCGTCATGAATAAATAATGCTGAAAAATCCAAGCTTTTTCCTGTGGTTTTATGGGAAAGAAACAAGAAAAATAACCTTAATAATTTGTAATTATTTCACTTTTATTCATTCATGAGCTATTTCTTGGTGGGTAAGAATGCTTTATTAGTTAGGTTTTAGAAACTAGTTTTTAACATTCTGAATTTCCACTGTTTACCAAAAGGGTCAACACTTTAATGAATAAAACAATATGACTTAGCAGGTTGTTTTAAGCATGACAGTTTTCTCTGGTTTGTAACCACCTTGTGAAAATAGAAACTCCTTGACTTAGGAATCACTTTATTACAGCATTGCTTCTGAGAGCAGATAAGAATTAGGCTGCCCTGTATTTTATATGTAATACTAGTGAAAAGTAGGAGGACATAGTGGAGGGTGGGATAAAAGGTGACCCTTTTTATACTGCCTGATAACKAAATCCATGAAAAAGGGAACAGATATATTGTGTACTTTCCTGAGAAGTCTTCTGACTGAGAGTTGGTGGTCTCTAAAACCTCCACTAGYGGTTCCAAAAAACTTTGCTTTATATTTTGTGATCAACAGGGCACGATATCCTCACAAGCTTAGAATCTGCAGCAGCTTATTGATTCCCACAGCTTTTGTTTTAATTCTAACTGATTTCTTCTATAACCAGATGATGCCATTTTGCTTCTACTTGGCTATCCCTAAAAAGTCACAACTTGTGGAGAATCTTAACCATAAATTAACTGTCTTAATGCAATAATAATGAAACATAAGTTTGGCATACTGTATTCTTTGACTTAGTTTGTTTCTTTCTSTCTTTCTCTTCACTTTCAGTGTTCTTCACCCAATTTTTCTACTTCRGTTTTTATTGTTACAGAGCACTGGCTGAATAGAATAATTACAAATGTGACATTCTAAGAAATGTGGGACTGGTTTGACCGTATTGAACACGTTTTAACTGTCCATCTTGTATTTTCAAATTATTTTTACTTAAATATGTATGGTAAAAWATGTATTAGAGAATCATTGATGATATTTTTATTTCACATTCATTCAGAATTGCTTTTACATCTGCATTAGGAAATCAATTTTTCTATAGCATGATTTTATGAAATACTGTATTTATGTCTGTTATCTAGCATTGTTATAAATTTCCTTCGGAAMAAGTCTGACTGACAACGTAGGATACACCTGCAACATTTCCTATCACAAAATTATTACTGGATTCTCTTGCTTCATGCAAATAGATTTGTAGGCTAGAACACACATAGCGGTGCAGGCCAATTATTATGAAGCTTCAAAATGTGCTGATGAATCCAAATTCTCCTAGTCCAGTAGTTAAAAGGCCTACAGTCTTCCTTAAAACGGCTTCAGAGAAGCTTGGCTTGATAAAATCAAGCCACTGTCTCTGTCGGTGTAACAGTTGTAGGGTTAGGCTCAACATAATTTATAGATTTACCTTTTTGTTATTTTACATGTAATATATTTTTTAATTCTGTCTGATGAAATATTGATCATTATTCTGCCTTGATTCTTTCTTTGTTCAGTCACACTTGAATTGTGTGTCTGCTACAAAAATGCATGTTAAAACATAAGGAAATAGCTTATCTCTGTTTTCTGTATTGTGGAGTGTATTTAATCTACTCKGTGGCATCACAGTGGCAGCTCAGTTGTATGCATATGTATATATTTTAAATAAATAATTTGAATACTCTAGAGGGCATTTTATATTGCTAAACCAGCTAAAAACTGATTGGGATATCCTTCATGGAACCAGGCCAGTAGATTTCAAAGCCTCTATTTAAAGCATTTGTTACTAGTTTAATAAGAGAGTCATTCTGTCATCCCCATTTCATCTGTTTGTTTGTCAACAGTTGTATTCATGTTTGAATGAGATGAAACTGTACTATTGATGATTCGTCTTTCATATACAGAACAGTTCTAACATAAAAGTATACTTATTTCTCTGGTTGGTTTACTTTAGAGGGCTTTTATAGCTGCTTAGATTACAGTTGTGGGTTCTGAAATTCTGAGCTATCAGATTGCCTGTGAACACAATTTTTTTTCACTGCACYTTTTGTTGATATGACTTAGTCGTTCTCATTGTTGACTTTTAACTTTTTATCCATGAGTTGATTTGTCTTCAAACTGAAATATTCCTTTTAATATCAGTTTTTCCACCAGCATCTTTCTGTCAGGATGACCTCCTTAAGTATCTGTGGACATAACTCTTGATTGTGTTTGGAGGTAGTTCTAACATGTACTTGTTCTTAAGCATAGCATTTTGAAGTCTTGCATYGTCCTAATGGCATGCTTAGTCCACTTGAACTGTACCTAGAGTGGTGTTTTCTATGATTCTAGTTGCTTTTTCTCAGGAAAAAAAAGTCATGTTAGGTATTGTATAATCCAAATTGCAAGTTATTGTGCATGCCAAATACTTTGACTTTCTCTAGTTTCTATAAACTTTGGTATGTCACCTGCAGAGATGTAGTAGGTGTAGAGATGTATCTACATTCTGACATCCGGAATAGTTCTGTAACTTAGTGCAGAGTTAGGGTTTTTTTCATTAGTATCAATAGAGAATCTGGTTTTATATTCCAACTTAATCAGTTGCTAATGTTACAATATTATAGGACAATTATGTGTTATTTATATGTATTATTTCCTTTTCAAAAAAGGTGGGAATACATTCCCACCTTAGTATCAGCAGCAGTGTTGCCAAATAAACATAACCAGTAAGTATTTCAGCAGAATGTTAAACCGTATTGTTGTTCTTTCTTTAATAGGTCCATGATTAGACTTCCTGTTTTACAAGATGTCCCAACATGTGTTGGAATGGTAACTTCAGTACCACCTGAGAGCTTGGAGTCTGCCTTTCTGTGAAAGGTAAGGCAGCTTCTGTTCAATATTTTTTGTGTATTTCTAAGGTTTTCTTTTTATTAATCTTATTGGTTCTGCAACACTACAGAATCTGAGTTATGCTTTTAGCAGTATCACCTCTAAGTGCCAGAACTGATGTTATTTCATCAAGCAGTAATTTCTCAAAATAAATGTAGATATGTTCAAACTATGATTATTTATGAAGAAAATGAAGCTGTTCTTCAGGCATCATTTTCAAAGGTTTTACTCCAATTGAACTGAGAGCATGACCATACTATTTGCTTCCGGAAATATTTGGAGAATTCAAGTTCTGTTTTCACCATAATGCCTTGCTTCTGTTTTATGAATGTAGTGGAATAGCCTTCTTTAAAAGGTCTTGCTGTTTCTAGAAGGCAGTTCTGGCCTTCAGGGCCTACCAAAATACGTTGCTCAGCSTCAGAATAAGTTTGTATCTTGGTACTGAATGGCTTAAATTTCTTGGTCTCTGCAAAGGAGAGTAAAATTGAGATCATCATTCTGTGGAGATGCATTCCCTACCAGATTCRTTTATAAAGTCCATCTCATAAAGAGATTTCTGGTAATAAATATTGGATGTAAAATAAGAACAATAAAAAGAAAACCTTAGAGAACCATTCAATATTGCAATAAAGCTGACTTACATTATCCCTGTAGGCAAACTCCATGCTCTAGAGGTGGTACTAATATCCCCAACTCTCAACACATGTTGGAACATCTTTGTGGAGGAGGAAGTCATTGATCAGTGAGCAGCATCTTCAAGGATCTTTTAAGGGGGAAAAAGTAAGAGGTAATATYTTCTAAAATATGTTGAAATGATTGTTTGTTATGTTTATTTGGCAATCCTGCTGCTCATACTAAGGTTGTAATGTTTTCATTTCTTAAGATTATTGAAAAACCTCATAAACTTCACTTTAGTCTTTCCTTCTCCCATGAGTTTGAATTGCATTAGTTAGCCTCCTTCATGTTGCTGAGTCTACTGYATACAAAGTCCAGATTCTACTATAACTCATTGGCAATTTGACACTTTTTTTCAGTGCTTATAATATGGAGAGTGCTAGTCTGTGGTTTAACYAGTTTTGCAGTGTCTAGTGTTAAATAAAATAAGTCACAGCCAAATGTTGCAAAGTGTTGAACTGGTACAAAGACATTTTACTGGTAATGAAAGGGTATTTGTTTTCAAGSAATTAGCTGCAACACTGGATGTTGTGCCAGATGAGGTACCACTATCTGTTCTTGCACAATAATGTAGAAGTGCAACTTTAATATCAACTGTCATAAACTACAGCTATTTTGACAAAATCAAATGACCATATCTGACCTGGATAAACTTTGTAGTGGTGGATGATCTGGTGATGCAAGGATTTGGTATTGATGAATGTGGCACAATGTCCCGATCTTGACAACTTTTCCGCTAATCCTGGACATACACAGATGAAGGTGCTGACATGTTGAAATTCAGGTTATGGTCTTCAGTCTACCGTTCTGGTATCCTTTATCATTTTCTGTATTCTTTGTGCATATCRTTTCCGGCTGACATGCCCATCCTGCCTCCTTAAGATGAGGCCTCATGTTGAGCTAGTCTGCCTGACATCAGGCTTGTAGTGGACAACTGTGATACCTGTTCAGACATGTCACCAACAAGACGTTTATACTGTCAGAGAGATGGCTTCTCCAGGAAGAAAAAAAATAGCCAAAATGTCTGCATTTTTTACAGAAGTTGCTTCAAAAGAACAGAAGCGTACAGGCAAATTCTTATACTTGGTATTCCTTTTAATCCTTGTGTGGATGTGATTGAGAGTGTGTTCTGTTACTGTGGGGAGTATGCTACAGGATGCTGGCATCTGTGCCTCCACATGTGTTTGTCGTCTCTGACATTCCTACAACAGTTCTTCTGCATCTCTGTCTCACCTGACATACTGTCATAATCACATACTTCATGTATTTAAGCACGAGGTCCTGTAGTGGTTTAGTATCTTTTGATCTTGGGCTTAGCCCAAGAAGCACATTCTTCTAGCCTGCATGAAAACAGGTAGGGGATAAATCCCCAACTAACAACTTCTCTGTTGTGTTCTTAAGGACTCTTACTGACGTCATTGCCATATTAGTTCTTTCTCATCTGGTCCCTTTAACACTCTCTTGATTTGATTCTGTAGTGAGTAACCAAACACAAAAGTGCATCGAAGCATGTACTATTATTCATAAAAATAGTGAACATATTTTCCAGTTCTCTACAGCCACTCTTTGTTTATTCTTGAATGTTCCTGAATGTCTTTGGACATGCTTATTATGTTGTATTTTATTTATGTTTTGAGAAAACTAARATGGAAAAAAAAAAATCATATAACTGTAATCTGTATATTCTCATTTAGCTTGCCGAGACCTGCACCTATTTCAGTTCTCATCCCCTCCTTTGTCTTTTACGTTTTCCTCACGCTGTTCAGTCACTGCAGCACAGGTTACTGGGATTATGGAGTAGGATCTGGATGTAGTTCTCAAAAATTCTCTGACCTTCAGTGCCTCCTTTTTAATAACTTCAGCATCCTCCCTTCTTTTAGGATWTACACATAAAATTGCACAAAAGTAATCTTAAAGAGGAATTATTAAAAGAGAAGGAATTAAACATCAAAATTAATGATAATGTGTTTCCTTAGCACACTGAGATTTTTATTTTTTCTAAAAGAAATCAGGTAATATACAGTTTAGTTACAGAAAAAGATAGGGAAAAGATTAATAGTAGTAGCTTCTGTTCCTTCAGAACATTCTTTCTGTCCTCTCTGATCAAGCTGTAAGGCTTCCTTGCTGTCTGAATAGCAAGTATTCTCTTCTCCTAGATGCATATGTTCATGTTCATGCTTCCATGATTTGTGGCAGCTCCTTCCATTTTCCAAGCCTCCACATACCTGTGCATAATGTTGTTTGGTGACTAGCTTGGTTCTGTTAGAGACAAACCACTAAGGATAATAAAAAGACTCTTTAGGGATGATTAATAGCTACCTTTCAGCTGTTTAATTATCTAGCTTAGAGACAGAATTTTGGAAACTGGATTGTCTGGTTATATATATTTTAGGTCAGACCTCTTCTCAAATTAGTTCTTTCTTTTTGCCAAAAAATATGAATTATGTGTGGGTTCCCAGACTTACCCACCTGGTTGAGAATTTTTAGAGAAGTGAAGGCTTCTTTTTGTCATTCTTACATGACTTTCATCAAAAAACACTAATCATATAAGTAGGGTTAAGTAGGATTCTTGAGAAATTCTTCTTCTACTTGATGAATTTTTTTGTCCTGCCCCAAATCCCACTAACTTGCCTAAGAGCTTTGAATCAGCACAGAAAATAGGATCATACATTTTGGCCTGGGTTACGCATAGATTTTGCATGGATACAACTATTTCTCTGGCTCTGTTGTGTTAAAATAATTATGACCCCTAGAATGGAGCTATTTTTCTGGTTTTCCCTTTACAAGAATTAGGGATATCAAACAAAATTAGAAGGTAAAAGTTCAAAACAAGCAAAAAGGGCTATTTTTTTTCCCAGGTGAGTAGTTAAGTTGTGGAACTCTTTTTTTTTTTTTTTTTTTTTTAAGGGGTTCAAAACATCACGTGAAAAATTAATGGGAAAAAAATTCCATCCTGACCTAACAGAGAGAAAGATAAGATCCTCTAACTTAGCATGGTCCTAGGCTGTATATTGTTGCATAGTTATCACTGCACGCTTTTCTTTTTTTTTTTTTTAATAGTCTTCTAGCAGCATCTCCCACTACTGCTGTTAGAGAAAGGATGCTGGACTGTATTACTCAGTATAGCTTTTCTTAACTTTTTATACAATTGTATAAATACTTAACTATTTATTACAGTATAGTTTGTACTGAATACGTTAAACCTACTGTAGTACCTGAAACAAGCTTTTTGAGTGGTTTTGTACCAGTGCATTCACAGCACGGAGCTTATGAGTCTTAGTTGAATCTTGCTTTGCTAAAATAATTTGGTTGGCATTTACTTTGGAGAACGCAGGAGGAGAAGAGAGTAATAAAATTTGTGTAACATTTATTCAGAATTTTTATTCCTTTAGGTTACATTACAATTGTATGGCTGGTTATCTTTTTTCTGCTGTCTTGCACTGAAAATGGCTATGTATTTTGAGGATTTTAATCTGTAAGTTTGGGATTTATTAAATTATTTTTAAAAAGTAACTGATGTTTCACCAGTTTCTCAATTTCACAAAATGCTTCCTGGGGAATCATCTCAAGGTAGGTAGTTCTGAAGAAGTATAGAACAAATACTACACCTGGCAAGTCTTGAGTTCTCAAGAAGACTGTCCACTTTTATCCAGAAGTCGGCTCATGAGATAATTTTTATCCTACGAGAGGAGGAATGTTCTTTTACAAACAAGCTTACTGAAGTAATTAATGTAGGGTCTTCCGTTATTTTGTAGATAACAATTACATGGTGATAAAAAGTCGTTCTCTTTAACAAAGTCAGTTTATTATGTATGAAGGTGAACTGGAAGTATAGTGTTGAACAGTATCAGATAGTGGTTTACAAAATCTTTCCCATTCCAGTTCAGGGCTGTGGAATATATCTTGGCCATCTGCCCCTTACAGAGGAGTGCTGGTTTTTACCTGCTACAGGGAATYGTCTACCAAATCTCAAAGCACTTGGCACTGGTTCTCTCTAGTTTGGCAGGAAACACTCCCTAGCCTGTGGCTTCCCTAAACACACTCCAGGTTATAGGTTCCTCAGAGGCGCCTGCTCAAGTGACTTCATTTGGATTGGCTGTTTTTGTGAAGGTRGCAACTAAAGTTTTTTGGTTTCTCCTTTCTTCATCCTGTCTTCCAGCACCCAGACTTAACAGTACAGCAAGTCAACATTTATTAAATTATTTATGCATTTAGTTGGTAAGACTTAAAGTGAAGCTTTTATTTAAAGGACTGAAAACAGAAAATTACAGCTAAAATTATCATACGGTTTCTTTTGCCTGGGATCACTAGGTTGTTTGCACTATCACTCTGTTTAACAAGCTTTTCCTTCAGTTTTTAATACTTGAAGTCTGTCTRGGGCTTTAGTAGCCCCCCCAAGACAGACCCAAGGTATTTTGTACCCAGACAACCTCCTCAATTTTTTCCTTTGTTATGTTCCATCCCCCATTCTCTAGCTTAATATTTAAGATTGGGTTTTCCCTTTGATAGCAATATGAATGCAGTATTGATGGATTACTTTGTCTGAGGACACTGCTATATGGGAGGTGTACCCCGTTCTTAAGGCCCACCTAAGTAGGTTGGGTCAAGTAAGTTCAGTAATTGCCATGTATGGCTCCTCAGGATGCCAAGGGCCCTTAGTGTTTCCCCTTTGTATTTAGTCAGCCTGGTAGTTAAATGCTGTTGCTCAGTTTAGAATTACTAATATAACAGTATTAGACAAAACGCCTATTGCTTTGTGTGGATTTCGTGACCTGCTTTCTGTAGAGACCACACATGGTGTGTCTTAGGACATACAAATATTGCTTGTCTAGTTTTAGAAGSTGAACTGCTCTCCCCTTTCCGCCCAGTTTTTTCAGTTGTTAGTCTCCGGAAGTTCCTGTATAGCCTAAGTCTTGAACAGTGACTATGTAACTGATCGTGTTGTATTTAATTACATGTAATTTTATGGAGATCAAGGTGTTCCAAATGTTTCACTGCCAACACCTACAGCAGAACTATAAAATCATCAGTTTCCCTTATGCTATTGAAATGGAGGAATGGAATTTATTAAAGAATTGCATAGTTTGGAAGGCTGCAGAAATGGAAGTGGTAGTTTTTCCAATACCTTGCTTTTCCTGATGGGAAAGATTGCAGAGGGACTGGGGCATGTAAAACTGGTGGTTCTGTTGGGATAAGAGGAAGGGGGCTTGAGCCTAAAACTGTAGATGCAATCAAGGCACAGCCTAGTACTTACTGTGCTGTRGAGATGAGGTAGGTAGGTATATATGACCAGGTGCATCGCTGTTGCATTATTCTAGATCTGATGCTGTTGAATGAGGTTAAATAAAAGTTTAAACAAATAATGTCCCAGATTCAAGGAGGATGGACTTTGGTGATTTGTTTCCATCTTGTAGTATGCAAGCTAGCTGTAACAGCAGAAGAGACCTGGACCTAAGAAGTCTGGTTCCAGTTGCATCTTGGGCCAATATTTCATGCACAGAATTTAAAGTTTAAGAAGATGCTCCTGGTTTTAAGATGATAGCAGAGAGTGCTTTCTGCAGTTCTGGCTGACCTGTGATTAGGGCAAATAGAGACTAATTATGCACTCTCCCAATGTTTCTGTTGAAGGACAAGACAAATTCAAGACCTAAATACATACCGTTTAACTGTTTAAAACCAGTCCTTCAAGGTGTTTCTGTTTTGAGTGTAAACGTAAAGAGATTTTATACAGGCACTCAATAATTTATCATACCAATAATCAGAGTGAGACCTAATGTTTTACAAATAATTTTTTTTAATCTTTGATCTCAATCCTGTCAGTCCTCTTAAAGTAAAAATTATTAAAGTAACTTTTTGATTCTTTGAAAGCCTATCTGCAAAGACAGTGGTTTTTTTCTGCTCCTCAGATAGGGCAGTACTCTTCTTACGATTTATTTGTTTGTTGGATCGATAAAATATAATTAAACTTTTAAAGTGCAGCAAAGCCCCAATACCTTTCAGGTAGCTAAGCAGATGATAGCACTTTTCAGAATTTTCACTTTTTGGGACCTGAAAGTTTTCAATGACAAGGTTTAGGTGCTTTTATGTTTGTAAAAAACAATCTTGTGCTAGTGACACATATGCCAATATCAGGATAATATTGCTGAACATTTTTTCCCTCAAGGTTTTTGGAACTTATATGCAAGTTCTAACTTTATAGACACTCTATTGCAATATCTCAAACTTTTAAATAGAATATAGTTTATTTGTAACAAAAATATTCTAACACTTCCTTTGCATGCCATCTCGTATGCTTTAGGTCTTTATTAGATGCTGATTGAACCATGGTTTGCTATTAAAGCTTCCARACATGTAATT
This sequence comes from Oceanodroma leucorhoa, assembly GCA_030449065.1. Classification (NCBI taxonomy): domain Eukaryota; kingdom Metazoa; phylum Chordata; class Aves; order Procellariiformes; genus Oceanodroma; species Oceanodroma leucorhoa. Next base: position 10,302,192 of record JASVER010000007.1, on the reverse strand, counting down.
AAGAATTAATATGTAGGCAGGGTTTATTGTGTTGTTCTGTAAGGCTTGGCAGATTAGAAATTCGCTTACTCTGGGGGTAATAATTTGTGGTTTATCATATTTTTCAGATAGGATAGTGTGACTGAGCTGACTGCTTTAGTAGCACTTGATGCCTCTGAGGATGTGTTGAAACTGAGTCCTGCCACGAAGAATTGAAGTGTTCATGCAATCAGTCATCAATTCTTGATGGTCTTGTACAGTTCTGGTGTTGTAGAGATCTGGCAAGAACACTTGAATAAAGAATGTGACCTTAGCTATGTCTTTAAAAATATAAAAACTCAAATTCAAGTAGAGAGATTGGTTAAAACTATAGCTTGGAGCATTGCTTTGCTCCAGCTCCATTTTTGTTGTTATCCTTGATGATATTTTTATCATAGCTCTAGGAAAAGTTCAGAATTACATTGCTAAAGTACTTTTAAAGACTTGAAGCATATACTTGTTATCAAAAATGTCTAAATTTAACAAATGTATTATTTAAAAGCAAGCAACTTTTTTCAAATAACACATTTCTTGATGTTTTACTGTTAAGTGTGTGGCTCCTTATTGCTTTAAATGAAGGATTTTGGTCACAAAACTACAAGTTAAGATGGCCACGATATCAAACTTAAAGCAYGTTAAGATAATCACCTAAAAATCAGAAACAGGTTCAATGTTTTTAACAAAAGACAGGTGATAGCAATCTGTTGATAGCAGTAAGTTAATTTTTTTGTTTAATCTTAATTTTCTCTTTGGGTTTTGCGTTTCTGTACGTATGTAATTGTATATATGATGACTTATTATTGCAATGATCGAATGGTGCAATTAAGACCAGTATCCAGAATACTAGGACCTAAATAAAAATATCTGTAGATGAAGCCACTGTCCAGTGACTTGTTTAGAAAGATGAATAATATATTGAGGATATTTGTGTTTTCTGATACAATTAAGTATGTGTAGTATTACAAAATATATATATGTRTATATACACATTTCTTAAAACTATAAATAATATTTCTTTTCCCACATTATCATCAGTCTAGGGAATCTTGCAAAGGGAAGAGAAGCCTTTCTGTATTAAAACTGGGAAAAGTAATTATGCAGACTAGAAGAGTATCTCAGGAATCTCCTATTTAGAGATCACCGTTTTTTTCCTTTGATGGCAGACAGAATTCCAGTATGCTTTTTATAAATGAGAGTGGATGAAACTCAGGAGGAGATGTAGCAGTGAAGAAAAAAATACTAAGACTTTAATACAGAAAAATATGCAAATTAAGTTTCCAGCCCTTTGCATAGGTTCAGTTTCTACTTGGCATTTTCTCTGAGTAGCAGAAGGCAAAAAAAGATCATCTCTAAACAATGGTATCGGAACTTTTCTTAGGTCAGTGGATCAATAAAGTRGTATGCGTGACTGCTTATGAAAGTATAACTAGGCCAGCCTTTCCAAGTGTAGATGAGATTGTTGTTTGAGGAGCACGTTGGTAATTTTCCCATCCTTGCCCCAAGTTTAATCCAAGTATTTAAGTAGTGTGCCAAATCTTCATGTAGTATACAGCTTTGGAATGCACCCTGCTTCTGACATCCTATGCTAACAGGATTTTGACTAATTTATTTCAGAGCAGGGAAGACGTGATGATGCTTCCACACATGATGAATGTGCATGACAAGTTGACTTTTTAAAAATTTATCTTTCTGCCTTTTTGTAGTCTGRTTTCTTGACGCTAACTCATTTTTGGGGAAATTTGTTTTGTATTCTGTCTTCCTTAGCCTGTTTTCCAAAGAAAACTAGCCTTAAGTGATTGAGCAGTCTATTCGCCTTCTTCCTCTCTCGCTTCAGGTAACTTTGGAATCCGTTGATAAATCAGCAGCTAGATAGCCGCTCTGTGTGTCCCAGTTGAAGGGGAAATCAACCGTGTTTTCCTTCTCTTTGCTGTTCTGTCTGGTTGGCTGCCAGTCAGCACTCTTGTATGGACTGGCCAGGCTATCCTCAGGGTGAGCTGGCTGTGCCCAGCTAGCAAGCTGGACAAATACAGACTGGGAAACATACCAGGGGGTGATTCTAGATGTATGAGGGAACTAAGGGTGTTGTCTGATAATAAGCAATATGGGAGGAAGTTGGAGCTATGCAGGAGGACAGGGATCACAGARTCACTCAGGTTGGAAGAGAACTTCAGTGGTCATCTAGTCCAACCTCTTGCTCAAAGCTGGGTCAACATTAAATTCAGACAAGGTTGCTTAGGGCATTGTCTGGCTGAGTCTTAAAATCGTGGAAGGTGGGAGAGTCTACAACTTCTTTGTGCAAAGTGTTCCAATACTTAATTATCTTCATAATGAAGAATTCTTCCGTATATCCAGTCAGAACCTCTGCTGTTTCGGTTTATGAATTTATTTCTCATTCTTCTTCCAGACATCCTCAATAAAGAGTCTGGCTCCATCTTCTCAATAACCTCTCCCCTAAGCCTTCTCTTCTCCAGGATAAAGAACCCTCAGGTTCTCCTCGTATAGGTTATATGCTCCAACCCCATAACYGTCTTGATGACTTTTCCCTGGACTCAGGTTTTTCAAAGTCTTCCTCGTACCGGGCGGCCCAAAACTGCATGCCGTATTCTAGATGTTGGCTGAGTGCTGAGTGAAGAGGAATAATCACCTCCCTTGATCTGTTGGTTACTGTTGATTTACCATTTTGCTGTTGATACAATCCCCTATGCTGTTAGTCTTTATTGTTGCCAGGATGTACYGCTGAATCCTGGATAGCCTACTGCCCACCAGACTCTCATGTGCTTTCCACCAGTGCTGCTGTCCTGGTAGGCAGTCCCCAGCCTGTATCATTGCAGACAGCCCATCCCAGGTGCAGTATTTTGCATTTGTTCTTCTTGAATTTCATGAAGTTCCTGCTGGCCTGCTCATCAGGTCCTTCTGACGGGCAGCCCTTCCCTTTGCACCACTCAGTGTGGTGCCATCTGCAAACTYGATGAGGGTGCTCTGTGTCTCCCCCTCCAAGTCACTGAGAAAGATATTAAAAAGGGTAAGTCCCAGGACAGCCTTATAGAAGAGTTGGATAGGCAGAACAGGCCATGTAGTGGTTGAATTTAGTTAGAACAAGTGTCTTTAAAATTAGGAAAACTTTTATTATGAATAAAACAAGATGGTGATTGTTCGTTATTATGAAAGGATTATGCGTGTTCAGGGAAGTTGGGTAGCTGTAGTTACACTGCTGAAATTCAAAGAATTATTATTTTAACAATTATTCATTTGTACCCTTACCTAGAATACTCGGCAGAATTTTCCATCTCAAACCTCTTTTCTGGATACTAGTTAATTAAATTTCCCTTCTTACTTGCATTTTATCTTTCAGACTAGGGTTTTTTGACTGATAGCTTTGCTTACACGTGTTTGCATAATAAAATGGTGCATGCTCAAATAGGTCTTGATATTGCAAGTCTGACTTGCACAAATAGCTCCTACCAATATGAATAGTCCTACTGACTTCAAGGACTTAATTTGCATGAGTAACAGTTGCAGCATTGGGATCTTAATGCGTATGTCTGCTTTCCATTATACGTTCAGCTTTCAGCAACTTCAGTGGAGTTCCATCTCTATTACAGAGGACAAATTGGGCACCAAGCAAGATTTAATTTTTTTTAGCGATAAAGCAAAAATCAGTTAAAAAGCATATATACATATTGCTAAAATCCTTAAGGTAACATGTAGAATATGGAGTCAGTGATGGCTTAAGTTAGTTTAAGAGATAACGACTTCAAAGAATCATTAAAAAAATTAATATCAGAAATATATGACATACAGAATTCAGCTCTGGGAAGCGTGGGAATGATGTACGGTAGTGATGTAATAAAATATACATTTAAATAGACACTGCAGATCAAAAAAAAGAAAAAGAGGAAGGGACGGGGCGAGGGGGAGCTGCAGGAAACGTAATCTTTTTCGTACGGCTTAGCACAAAACCGGCGGTAACAGCCGTCTCTGCAGCCGGAGCTGGGAGCAGATCCCACTTGGGGCTGTGCTGCTCCAGCGCCTCCCCCGCGCGGCTCGCCTCGGCGGCGCGCGGGCAGGGGCGCGGGCTCGGCGGGCGGCGCGCGGGGCCGCCGCAGTGCCCCCTGCCGGCGGCGGCGGGGGCCGGCCCGCCCGCGCCGTGATTGACCGGCCCCAGCCCGGCCCTGACAGAAGCCCAGGGTGATGCTGAACGCTGCCAGTTCGTCTCAGATCACATCATTAAAATAACACAAGTGTACATCCGTGTACGACCACTGCTCACTTCTTCGTCTTCATTTTTTAGACGTGTGATGGTTTCTTGCTCTTGAATTTGGCCAGGAAGAGATAGGAATGCCTCCCAAAACAAATACTCATTCTTAAGCCTCTCAGGTTTGTATTTGCTGGGGGACCCCTCCCGCGAACGAAGATTACTTTTATAATTAACCGTTCAGGAAACACTTTCCGAAACATTCTCAAATTTCGTGGAGTGTTTTGCGTACCCGTTAATGTATCACAAACAAACATATTCACAAACATTTTTAAAAGACTTGTGTTCATTCAGTGGAAAACCGATTCRGTGTAATCAGAGTATTTACGCTTTTATGGTGGGTCAAATCCAATAATCCATACAAAATGCAACTACTGATTTTTTAATATATAAAATATATATGTGTGTGTGTGCGCACACACAGTTTTCTATCCAGAAAACTGTCCCACTGGGACTACTCATATATATCTTTATAGGACTGTAGCTTTGATTAGTATGTATATTCATATATCTACAAATCTATATCCAATACTTAGTAATTATTTTGATGAATTTAGGAATTCTGAAACATTACCCATATTCTTGTTTCTGTAGCTTAGGTGTTTTTTTAATATATCAATCCATTAGGCTGTAGAGTATTTGCTTTTTGTATAAACTCAGCACAAAGTATCAAATGTCCAAATAACTACGAATATATCTTTTAGCAGTGTTTGGGGGACGACTGGTGTTTTTAAATAACTGTTGTTAATATGACTTTATTTCCTCATATTCAATTAATAGGTTTTTTTTTTCCTAAAGAATTTTTATTATCATTAGTATGCCAATAGTGTAGGCTAAAGTGTGCAACAGTATGCTTTGTGCTGCAGCCTCATCTCATTGACACTGAAATTAATCTGCACTAATGCTTCTGAAGATAAAGGAATTGCTTTTTCTTGTGTAGAACAACTGAGAACTCAAATTGTCTCATACTCTGTTATGCTTTGTTTTAATACACTAGGATAAGCTTCAGTAAAGTTCTTAAATGCTTTCTAAGTGGTAAAAAGAATGCTCTAATTTATCTTTCTAACTTTACAGTGTAGTCACACCTCTTTTCAAGGGGTCATGAATGTATCATGAAAGCTACATAAATACACTGTCATGGATTTTTCTGTTCAGGAAAATGAAGTTATGACTTTATGTTCTTTAGAGTTGGGGTTTTTTGGTGTTTTTTTTTTTTGTGGGGATAAGCTAATTCTGTTCTGTTTTGTTTTTTGCTTTAGCTAAAAAACTAGGAATTACTGATGTGCCAGCTGAGGTGGTTACTTTTATTTCCCATGCAACACAAAACAGATTAAGAACAGTGATAGAAAAAGTAACGGTGATAACCCAGCACCGAATGGAATCGTACAAAGTAAGTGTGCAAAGAAAGGTACTGTATGTTACGGAACGATGCAGTGTGACGCCATTTTTTCTTAGCACACGGTAGGTGTTTTGTGTTCATTCTGTGTGCAAAGCATGTTTTAATTGCAGGTTTGTCTACCTCAGCAAATAGAAAGTGGTGGGGTGATAGCACTGCTGGCCAGATCTGTCTTCCTCCTCTGTGATAGAATTTGTGTGTAGAATTATGTTTTTATCCTTCTGTGCTAAAGTGTCTAGCATGGAGCATCTGTTAAGCTATTTCTGCTCATGGATTGTGACTAAGACTGTTGATTCYTGATGTCTCATTTTTCGACCAAGGTATCCATTGATTGGATCAAAATTTCTTCAATATATAGGAATCTATGGTACCTTTACATGTCCTTAGCTGTGAGAAATACTAATATTTTACAAAAGCTACCCATTTGTCTTAAACCAGCAACTAAAGAATTCAGCTGTAAATTCTTCACTGTAATTAAACAACGATGTTCTCTTTAAAAAGAACATTTCAAGATAAAATGCTACTCTGGTTCCATTGTTAGTGATTGTATTCTTGAAGAAAATGGAAACAATTTAGATATCTTAAACCAGGGGGAAAATTTAAATAAGAATCTGCAAACTGGCTTGAWATTCAATAAATCAAACATCTTTATTGATAAATATGAAGTATCTTTTTTGATAAAAGTAAGATGCTAATAGTTGTTAAACTGGTGTAAAAGCAAGATGGCAGTAACCATAGYTGTGTGTTGTGTCTAAGCTGTGTTTAGATTTCTTTAGTGTATATATACACTGAGAAGCTCTGGTTTGGTTTTTTGCTTGTTTTTGCCTTTTTTTTTTTTTTATTTTGAGTAAAAGCCTGGTCAAACAGCTTTGGACTGTATCTTTGCCCACCTATTTCCCAAACCTGAGTCACAGTTGGACAAATTATATGTGACATTTGCAAGAAAAATTATCTTTGGGATCTGTGACTAGAATCAACATTACTGTGGTAGAAAAATGGATTAAAAAAAATAAAGGCGACTATGCYTGTGTATTATCGACACTTACATCTTTCCTTGCAATTGATGGATGTATTCTACTATAATGGACTAAAAGTAAAATTTCCTTGTTTCTTTCCAGTATTCTTCATCAGCCTCGGCAATGTTAAATCCCTCCTTCTTTCTCCCTAGGATGGTGTTTGAGAAGAAAACGCTTCGCTTAGTCCATGTTAAGCCAAAGATGCATTTAAAATAATATCTTAATAGATTCTTAGAAAAAAAAAAGTGTTGTCTCTGATTGAACCGTAGCATTTTGATTGTCTTCCATATATTTCTTGGTTAATGTTTTTTTTGTTTTCATAGCATTGCAGTCAAAAAGRAAAATACATTTCGATAAGAAAAAATTATCAAAAAGATAAATGAGATGGAAGCAATATGGATAACTTACTTTTCTGACTTGACATTCTGAGTGTTCCGCATGCGGCTTGTGTCATAAATTCTTATTGTTMGTTGGGTACTAGGAAGGCTTGCATGCTTTTAGTTGTCATAAAGTTCTTCTATTTTAATTGTAATTAGAGGCTTATTTTCAACTGAATTTTTAGCTTTAATGCTTTTTTAATGCTGCGTCTTGATCATGCCTGTTACTAGTTCAAGATGAGTACAGATACAGGAATTGCAATTTTTAAAAGGGCTTATATCCTGTATCTAGGATTGTTCAATAATAAAGTTAAGCATCTTAGGGGTTTTTAATCAGTAAGTCTGTTGGTTTTATTTTTTTAACTCTTTGATGTCTCTGGTGCTGATAAATCAATCCTTGTTTTTTTAATTTGTTTAGATATTAATTAAATAATCAGATTCTAGCTGCATTAGTAGCTATAGRCTGGCTTCATTCCCCTGAGCTTAAAAAAAAAAAAGAGAGAATTTTTTTTTTTTGTTAGTACAATAGAAAGATTTTMATGTGTAACACCTATAGTCCTCTTTAAATGCATAGTCTTGATGAAAATGCATGTTTTTGTAAAACATCATTCTTATTTTACAGGATGATGAATGGTACGAACAAGCTACAGATGTCCGATCACAGTTAAAGTTTTTTGAACAGTTGGAGCGTTTAGAAAAGCAAAGGAAAGATGAACAAGAGAGGGAAATCTTGCTAAAGGCTGCCAAGGTATCTGTTTTACTCTATTTTTTTTAAACTACTTAACAATTCATAGTCTTCAAACAGTTATTTAATTTCATGAAATCTGTTTCATAAACACATTTTGTTCTTATAACACAAATATACTGTTGTTGTGACATCACACTTTGAATTCATTAAGTCATGCTGTCTTATCTATGATCCACACCTACCTGACTGGAATGCTCCTGTGTTTTCAAGATACAACTCTGAATTTGATGAGTTCTTGGGAATATAGGAGACAATGGCTAACATTTTCAAAATAACTTGGTGAAATAATTTTCACAATTGCCTTTGAAATTTAATAGATGCCAGGGTTTCTGTGCCATTTGAAAATCATAGCCTACACTTCTGGTATTTAAACACAATTGAGTCAATTCTTACAGATTTTTTTTTCGAGGCTTTTTACTTTATTTCTTGAGTTTTTTGAGGCTTTTTACTTCTTGAGTTTCTAGACCTTTTTTTTTTTTTTAAGAACAGTGTTGTTCATTTGATTATTTTAATTTAAATACTATGTGTCCTAGTTGGTGTTCTGGTCACCTCTATATAGCTGCATTATTTAATTGGTTCGTGCCTGTCTTCAGTTAACTATCAGTTCTTCTGGACTTGTTCCTTTGTAACTTTAATTTCAAAGACTGAATTTTCATACATGCAATAGAACAAACTAAGACAATATTGTTTCAAGAGCATACAGGTATAGATAAATCTCCTGTTTATAACTGCAAATTTAATTATATTTTATATATACCATATCAAACTGCACATAAGTTTATCCCTTAGTTATCTCAATTTTCATTGCATTTGCATTTTCACTGAATTATTTATTGTATATTCTGAAGAGATTATACACAACAAGTCAATGTTCAGTTGTAACGCGTAGCCTCCTAATTTTGTGCCATTAATGTTCACAAATTGAGAGATTTTTTTTGTTTTAAATGTACCCTTGCTCATTTCAGAAATTTGTTTCTCAATTTGGCTACTTAAATCTGTCCTGTTTTCACTCTAAATTTATAATTGTTCACATTGTTAAATATTCCACAAATTTCCACGAAACATCTATACTCTCTAAATGTTTAGATGAAAACATATCTACTGTTTTCATTCTTAATGCTTATTTTTTAAAAATAAAGAAATGCTTTTTTTTTTCTCCATTCAGTGAATACATCTTGATGAATCATGTTTTCTTTTCTGTGTATCCTGCTGCTTGTTTGTTATGTTGGTTGGTTTTTTGCATGGACACTGAGGAAAATACAGTAGCTTGTAGTCCTTAGTTCAAAAATGTTTCCCTGACTGTACAAAGCCTTACGCAGGCTTATCTGAGGTTGGGTTAGATTGACCTCCTGTTGTCCCTTCCAACCTGAATTACTTTATGATTCGATGTTCTTTGGTTTTGGTGGGTTTTTTTGTTTTAGTTTTGAATTATATAAACTCCTGTAAAGTCAAAATTTAGGAAATAAATACACAATCAACAAGTTTGATTCCTRCAGATTACAGAAAGAGCAAATTATAGAATTCTACAACAAACAAGTATAAAARAGAGTCCTCTACTTGATTTGAAGAAATTATCTTAATGAAAATAATGAATGCATAAATCAACTTCATAATCAGAAAGTGATAGGATACAGCTTGGCATAAATACATGATATACTAGAAAAATAGATTAAGGTATTAAAAAAACAAATCCAAACCACMAAGTAGCCATGGAAGAGCAATGCTGATTTATCAGTATTAATGTTTAGAAAGACAAGTTGAAGATACTGTGAACATTTTGGGAGGTACTTATGCAGTGTTGTGATTAACTGAACTTATATTGATAGTGTCTTTCCTTTGTGRAGCATTCAGCTGGCTCTCAACCATTCTGTTCTGATGGATTGACAACCTATTGCAAGACTTACATAGGACATAGTTTAGCAAAATATGGTCAGATTACAACTTTTAATTCTAGATAATAGATTGTTCATGATTTTCTTAATATCTAGGTTGCTGCTCAAATGCAAGACCACCTGTACATTAGCAGCGATAGCTGTTGAGGTCTTTATTCGAATTCCTACGTACTAATTCCTTACCCAGGGTTTAGTTTTTTCTGGTCTTTTATGAACTTGCCTAGTTGTCTAAGGAGATCTAAGTCTTTGTGAAAAGGATGCAGTAATTATAATGACACAGTTATTAAACTGGGACAGCTAAAATCTGCCTCCGCTGCCCTAATAACTAGTGATAAAGATCAGTACCCATTTCCTGTCTGTTTGTGGCCTGCTGATTGATATTTGTGCCTGCAAAGGGAGTAATGATTAAACTGTCTCTGGAGACTGAAATACCCACTATGCAAAGACATTGTTTCCCCGATCATGGCATCTTTGTCACCTTGACAGTGTTGTGTCTTTAAAGACTAGAAAATTTGGGATTTTAAAACGAAATTTCTGTTTCTGCTTTTGTTCCTATAAATGCTTAAATCTAAAAATATGAAATTTTTTCTTTTATTTATAACTGCACCTTCTTAATGTGCCTTTTAGACRAACAGAGTGATCTTTTCTCTTGTACACGTTTTGTCATGTTATTTTGCAATATGTTATTAAAGTTACTCAGCAGAATAATTTTACGAAGAGTTTCAAAATTGCCTGCTAGTGGTACCTTATCTATTGTCTAGTATGGAAGAGCGTAAACAGATTTAACTTGCACAATGAAAGTTCTATTTTAATTATTTACACTTTGGAGCCTTGTTAACAGCCACAGTCCAGGTTTTGACAAAGAATAAGATAATGAAGGAAATGTTTTGGGCATTGGAGTGGATGGTATTAAATAATCAACTTAACAACAAAATAATCAACTGAAAAGATGCTGAAAAATGAAGGAATAAATTGAAATAAAAGGGGAGTCAGCATGAGTCTTTGGGAAGCCTTGAAACAAGTTTGGTAATTCTGCATTAGAATTCAGTAAGGGGTAAGAAAGTTGTGTAAATGATGGTCAAAGAAAGTGTCGGGTTTGCAGGTTTTTGTTGTTGTTTTGGGTAGTGGGTTGGTTTCTTTAGGAGGAGATAAAAAAATATTTGACACTGGTGTTCTGATTGATCTGCAATCGTAATTTCTGTTGTTAGAGTAGGATGCGATTACAGAATTTGCAAGCACTCAGATGGGGTTGGTTTTGCTTCAGGAAGTGTTTTTGGGAGAATGAGAGAGAAAATCAGATGGGGAAATAGAAGAAAAAAAAGTTAGGTTTCAAAAAATATTCTAAATCTTTTATATTCTGAGAAAAATCACTATCCAAGTTAAAAATAATTGTGAAGCTACAAGAGTATCTTTAAAGCAAAACAGCAGTATTATTTGGCTTGTTAAATGAGAGAATATTACAAAATCTTACATCCCATGCCTGGGAAATACTTGAGAAATAGACACTTCATACCACAAGCTTAGAAGAATAATGACTGATGTTCACATTCCAGTGAGATATCTTGGGGGAAGACAAACTTGACAGGAAAGGAAAAATCGTAAGTTATGCTATAGTAGCAACGCAACATACAATTTCTTTTTAATTAAAAACCTAAAAATTGAAAACAAGACTATACTGTTTCAGGAGCTAGCTTGATCTCTTGTACCTCAGGGATCTCTGCATCATGTTCCACAATGTATGCATGCCAGCCTAGAACGTATGGCCCAAAGCATTTCTCTAATTTACTTCCTAGTTATTCTTTTTATAATAGAAGTGTTTAAAGACATATTGGTCCCCAAAACTGTGAGATCCAGCCACCTCCTGCTGCTATAACAGCTTCTGTTTCAAACATCCAGATAATATGATGTGTCAAGGTAGAAGCTGTACGGGGAGAGACTGCAGCTGCCTTGATTGTCATTACTTTTGGGTTATCTTCCTGGTACGTGAATAATAGGGTAAAATAATAATGGCACAATGAGGGGCCATCTTGTATATAAACACATACGTAGAGTGCAGTCTCTTTAAAGGAAGTATTTGGGAAAGTCAGCTCTTTGCCCCTGTTTGTTTTCCCAGTAAGAATCCACTGGCTGTTGTTTCCACATGTGTGCAGAAGCAGAGGTCTTTTGAATCTGTCTTTGGTGGCTGGTATGGGAAATCACAAGAAGAGCTAAGGAAAGTCTTAAGACTGCAGAAAGGTCAAAAGCCAGACTAAAATCACTTGAGGAATTTACCTTTACATTTGACATGGTGTRTATTGTGTGGACTTTCTAAAACAAAACAAAGCACAGGTCTTGCTATAGTAAAAGATGTGTTCCTTGCTGCTTTCATAGCTATTTCCAAAACCTAGAAAATGCAGGTTGTGTGTGTCAAATTGAGTGAGGTTCTGGTTCTGGGCTAATAATGGAAATATTTCTGGCAGCAGGAGGAATAGGAGTTTGTAGTTGATTTTTTTTTTTTTTTTTTTTTGGTTGGTTTTATTTCTGAATTGTTTTTTGGAGAGAGTGGTGCTTTCTACAGTAAAGGTATAGCTTGGGGTTGTCCTTGTTTTCAGAAAATCAATGAATAATACTTCTATGATATAATCTATAATAAAGTGGATCATGTTAAAATTACTGTGTTAATTCATGTGCTCAAACTGGCTAAATGCATGTTTATTTTATTATSAAATTAATTTTGAAAATTAATTTCCAATACATACATTCTATTAGTCTATTATTTTKAGTGTTCTGTATTTTTAGCACAARCCTGTCAAGTTTTGGGGTCTTAAATATGACTATCACAGGAGTAGGGTGTATTCTGTAAAAAGAATAATTACATAAGTAAATTGAAAATTATGTTTAGTGTTGTTTGCGAAGTTAATTAGTATTTATGGATTATAGTGATTTTATAGTGCTGTAAGCCGAAGGGCTTTTTTATTGGAGAGAGATCATTGAAATTTGGCAATGCAGATTTCCTTACACACACCCCTTCCTGTCATTACTTGAAGGGGCTACCTCTTTGATCCAGAGATGAGTTCAGTTGTCATGCCAATTTAATCCTTTCCCTCTCTTCTGAGAGTACAGTGGATGTAATGCAGCTTTCTGTGAGATGAAGCACTCTGTGAACAGAAACTTATAACTCACTTCTGATGAGAGGAGAGCAAGGAGGGTATTATTGTGTTGAGATAATTTTCTGAATTTTTAGAAATTTGTTACTTCAATTTTAATGATTTTAAAATGGATTTTTTTTTTAGACCCGAACTCTTGCATTCCACSTCACCGTGGTCGTAGCTCTGAATAGGGTTTTACCCTCAGCTATGCTGCTTTTAGCTTTGTTAATAAAAAGTGAAAGTTAATGTGAAAGCAAAGTGTTTCATGTTGCCAATTTAATTTCTTTAATTAAAAGTGAAAGTTATAAGCTGGTACAGCCATGGGTGACATTCTAATGTCATCAATGGGGAAAAATAGGTTTAAAATTGAAACTGTTGGCACAGCAGTGGCTCTCAATAGTACAGCACCTGCAGTTGTGACTCTTGACTTTATTGAATGAAAAAAGATGAATTTGAAGCATTAAAGACTCCCAGTATATGTATTGGGAAGGGGAAGTAGAATGGTAAATGCCCTAAGTGGGATCAGATGTTTCTAAATGCAGGAGACATATTTAGGAAGAGAGACCCTGTGAGACATTTTCTAACACAGGTTTAACAAGCTGAGACTTCAAAATTGTTGTAAATCTATTAGAAAACTTTTTGTTAGTTGGACAAAATGTAACAACAGTGCAGCTTTGACATTACAAATTACAACAAAATACTGAATAATGGTCATAATTAAATACATGAGAAGGACTGTTGGTATGCCCATCCGCATAGATGCACAGAGTATCCTCCAATTTTAAAAATAATTGTTGCATATATTTAAGTATTACATGTTATAGATATCCTTATTTTAAAAATACTGTTGCTTTCTAATTTAAGACAATTCTATGAAATACAAAATCCCCTTCTTAAAACTTTTAAAACTATGCTGTTACATGTCTGTTTTTGTGGTATTCTTCCTTAATGCAAGCAAGGGGAAAAGCTGAGGTTTGGAACATTAGGGAGTTTGGTAACATGTAAATGAAACCCCATATTTCTAATGTGTTTTGAATACACATTTAACATATGCTGCTTTTCATACTTTCAAAGTCTAATATTTCCATAGACCTAATGTGATCTGTGCAGTTTTCAGATAAATAAGATAGCAAGTTCTCTAACACAAAGCACTTTCATTCTTAACAATTAAAATATCAGGCTGTCTGGTCTAATAAAAGTAGTTTATGTTTGGGAGAAATGTTAACAGGCCTGGTTTGGTGAAGAAGTTCTCAAGTAGGAGACAGCATTTAATGTATTTAAAAGTATGTTATCTGGTTAGGATCAGTCCTAGGTTTCTCTAAAATTACTATGGGAAGCTAGCTTGCTTCTAAGGGTGTTTATTCATCAACATGAAAGTATATTAYGTAAACCCAGATTTCTTTATTTACAGATCTAGACATGAAGAATAGAGAGGGGAAGGGAAGGGAGTTGTGATAAACTCCTTGAAAAGTATTTGAGTTGGGGGGTTCTGGATTGGTGGCTGTTTCTGAAGCTTCAGAGGAAGGAGGCATTGGTGCATTAAAAGATTTTGGAAAAACACGTCTCACAAAACAGGTGAGATGCAGCGTATTAAGGTTTGGATATTAGAGGGAAAGGAGAAAGGAAGACAAAACCAAAAATATGAGATGGTTTCGAAGAAAAAAAAATTAAACTGGAATTAAAAAAAACTAGGAATGATTTGTCAGTAGCTTGACGAAAGTAACTGTAAAATGTTAAAATAATTGGTGAATAAAAATTGTGAGATATAGACAAGCACTACAAGAGCTGAGCAGCGGCAAAATTGTTCAAACTCTTCAGAGGAAGGAAAAGATGYTCACATGTGGAATGGAGTGTAAAGAGAAGCCAGTGACATTTTTAAAGCTTATCTAGGCACCTCTATTAAGCTTGACATTTTCGTTTGCTTATATTTGCTTTAATCTGTGTTACATTGGCATTGAAGAAGCCTTTTATAAGTTACGTTAGATCATAAAGTGAAGAATTAATAAAATAATCAATGTTTATACTCTTTCTTTTTTAACACATTTTAGCCTCCGTATGCTGATGATTTTATTTCTGAAGCTTACTGATTTGCAGACTGACATGGTAGTCAGCAGGAAGGTATTTTAGTCTTAACAATCTGTTTAAAAAAAAAAMCACTATTAAAACTTATCTGAACACAAAAAGAAACAGAAAATGACAGTTAAATTCCTTAATTTTATTAGTGTTACTTATACCAGTAATAACACATCCAATGTAAAGTTGGAATTCTGCTTGTTTGAAACAAGAGCTAGCCTGAGGTCTTTAAAAAGGCCATTCGGTGTGGGTTCAAGAAATAACTAGAAACTCATTGCGTTATTCTAAATGTAAAAGTAGTTCTACCTTCACCTTCTGTCTGGGTTTATATATCTAACATCACCTGGTATTTTAAATGTTCATTACTGAAAAAAATCCTGAATTTAATATCAGTCAGGAGTTGAATACCTGTTTTCACCTCTGCAATAATTTTTATTATTTACTTATTGTGAATGAGCTGGAGGTTTACACAGAGTAGATCATCTGCTTTTTTGCCTGCTTTTGGGGTCTGCTTTTTCAGATTATCCCGAACTCCAGATCTACTTTTATTTGGTCAGTTTCTGAARAAAAAACCCCAACTTTTAAATGTGTTTTTTTTTTTTTTTTAATCTGTAGCACTTTCAGAGTTTTTCCTTCACTTACGGAGTCCAGGAAATTGCAATGTTACTTTACATCTATTGCTTTAATTTTTCTTACAATGTCCCCAAACACAATGTAGATCTGGTATATTTTCCAGGATTCTATCACTTTCTTGTAGAAACTTGGTAACAATATTAGAAGTCTCAGCTTGATTCTCACAGGACATTCTGCTTTCTCCTTAAGCTTTTAACTTGTGCTTTGCATTTGGCAAATGATTCAGCTTCATACAGTAGTATAACAACACTTTGTTTCTGACCTGCTTTCACTGTGAGACTCAGATGGCAGTAGAAGTTCATTGTACATTTATAAATTGATTATCAAAACCCCCATGAAAGGGCTAAATATGATTTTTCCATACATCACGCTGGAGAAACTGAGGCACACGATTGAAYTGTCATCACAAAATGACAGAGCAAGGACCTAATTCACCTCAGTTCATAAATACCTAAGTCCATTTTCTAGAGAAGCAACTCATTGAATGGGGTTGKTTTGTTTGTTTGTTTTTAACCTAGTAGGTATAAGTATAATCAAGTTCTTAGTAATTACTCTACTGAATAGACTCCCAGCTCTCTGGAAGATCCACATATTTCATGAAATGCCTTTTTGTTCTTTAAACATTAACTAGATCAGATTATCTACATTTTTCTTTTTGTCTGACCACAGCAGTTAGAAGGAATCTCAGTCTACATTAAGTTGGAGTTTCTTTCTTGGTTGGCACAGCTACAACACGGGAGTCTAATTTGGTCATTAGCTATCTACAGATTTTAATTTCTCATTACTTTACTCCAGACACTATCCTGTCAAACTGCCTTTTATGCTAACAAGCACAAAATCACTCGTAGGTGGTGTTGGAAGATGAAGCTAGTGTGCACAGTGGAAGAGTCAAGCACATCTTCTAAAAATCTCATTACTGTTTAACTTGGCCATGCTATGTCATCACTGTGTTTTATATGTGTGCTATATTAGCTGAAAAAGTAATCCCAGTTAAAAAAAAACAAAAAAAAAAAGCAAAAAAAACCCCACAAACAACAACAAAAAAAAAACCAAACAGGAAAAAGGATAGAGAATTCAGTGTCGTTGGTGCCCTGTCTGCTAAATCATAGTCAAGGCTCTCTCCAGGTATATCAAAAATATTACATGTCCCCTTACCCTTAAAACCTGTCTYCCTTTGGTTTTCTTCATGGATTTTTAACTTCTGAACAGAATATGTTATGAAAAATTCAAACAATGGGAAAAAATCTGAGCATATGTAAGTTTGCAAGCTGATATTCTTTCAAGTTTCAGGTCTGTCTTCAGCATAGAAAGAGGCAGAGAAAGATAGATGGGAGAGGGCATAGATATTCCTTTAGGAGTTATATAAATGATATCACTTTAAAACTCAAAGAAATACTGAAATAAAACAATTACATTTTTCAGGTATCGGGAACAACAGTTTTCCATGGATGTCACAAGTTTTATTGCAGCTTCTTACAACTTCTTATGCAACTTTTTCTGAATACTGACCAATCATGCAATTAAAAAAGTATAATGCATATATTATCTACCTCTCAAGTTTTRAATTCCATCAATTTGAGTATGCTCAGTGAGCATAAATAAGAATTTAATAGTTTTAACATATAGTTGTAAAACAGTCTGTATCTGAAGAAACGTACTGTTATGGGCTGTTATTGCAATTAAACAGTTATTCTTAATGGGTTTTTAGAGCTGTTGTTCCTSGTTTTGAAGGAAAATGCGAAAGTTGCCATTTGGCAATATTTCCTCAGTTTTAAAAATTACAACATTAATGTTATTAGTGCATGAATGAGTTTAACTTATGTGTATTTCTATGCTGTACTCAAGGTGTAAGCTCATATGGATAGTAACATCTTTATCATGAAGACTTACTGTTTGGAAGAGTGACTTTACAACTGTTTTCTCCACATTCTCTACCAACAGCTGAATAAAAGCTTAGTTGCAAATAGTAAATTATTTTAAAATAAGTGACTGTAAGCAGTTTAAATTAAAAAGATTAGATAATGGAAAGGGTGTCACTTCTGCTCTTGGATGCTTGCATTTGTTTTTATTAAATAATGGAAATCTAAACCTRTATGGAAAGTTTAGCATTGACAAAAACATGGTATTTTTTTTTAATTTGAATCTAGGGTAGATCTTATTTACAACTGAATATTTAACAGTCTTTTGGGTGAGGCCTAAGGGTTTGAAATGGCACTTCTATGAATTTAAGCATCCCATCTTTGACACCTTGTATCCTGTTCCCCTTTCTTTGCTATTTTTTAACTTACTGCAACAGATGAGGGGTTCTTAAACCATCTGTTAACCTTTTTTCCCCATTTTTTTAAACATGTAGAGTCGCTCAAGGCAAGAAGACCCAGAGCAAGCTAGACTGAAACAAAAAGCAAAGGAGGTAAGCAGAGCTAGAGATCATTACACTTGACATTTCAAGGCTTGAACATATTAATTTTTTATGCCTTGCTACTTGTATATCGTTAATAAAAATCTGACTAAAAACTTTTTAGGATG
The DNA here is from genome assembly GCA_030449065.1 of Oceanodroma leucorhoa. NCBI lineage: Eukaryota > Metazoa > Chordata > Aves > Procellariiformes > Oceanodroma > Oceanodroma leucorhoa. The sequence goes on along the minus strand of JASVER010000007.1, from coordinate 10,284,130 downwards.
TATTTGTTGCTTTGCCTTTGATCTTAATGTTTGCAAACTAATACATTAATACATGTGAAGCCTAAGGAGATTTTATAAGAGAATATTTCCATACATTACATTTTCATTTCCATTTTAGGTAGCTGTAGCTTTTGTTGGGTTGTTGATGACAGCAGCATTAGATTTTGGTGGAAAATATATGCCTTTGTCTTCTTGTAAAATGTCACTTTCTTAGAAATGTGTTACTTAACAATTTCATTCAGGTAACAGTCTTTCAAGTAATGTAATTGTCAGTCATTTTCTCTACAGTGTGGTTCAGTAGACTRTTTACTCATCGGTCTAAATTACAATAATCTAAAAATTATCAAATAATTTCAGATGAAGTTTTGATATGTTATTCTAAAAGTAACAATTTGGGAACTACTGAGTACCTTAATTTGCTGTAAATGAGAGTGGCTGTCCTTTGCTTAAGGCATCTCATAACTTAGGATCGGTTTGTAACTTAAATCAATTAGAAAGACTAAAATATCTATCAGTTGAAAGTCATTCCTATTTTGAAAATTTAGCAACATCATTTGCAGCAAACTGATGCTGTTTCTTTTTTAGCCAGCTTCTTTGGATATATGCATTAGAAGGTAATAATTATACATTAGAAGGTAATATATACAGAAAAATGCATATAACAAGTTCTTTTGTATTGACCTGTTCTTCCTGTTTTGTTTCCCTGTTGGCAGTATTCTATAGTTCCGTTAGCTATACAGATTTTCTATATATAACAGTCAAAAAAATCCACATGCATGGTTGAGTTTTATTTGTCTTTTTTTTTCATTATGTGATTAAGTAGTAAGATTTGCTGAAATGAGTTCTTGTAAAGATTAGGCCATGCCTTAGTGTTTCCAGAGTTGGGTTTGTCAAGCAAGTATTCAAATGAAATAGAGTAATCAAGTTATTTGGCAGGAAAAGACACAGGATTTTAATACTACTTGAGTTTAGTATGTAGCCAGTATATGCAAAGGAAGAATCAGATTTGTGAAAATAATTGATGGCAGGCAAAACTTGCTGTTGAGCTGAGAACTAAAACTACCATGCTGCTGGAAGTGAAAGCAAACTAGAAATAAATGCATYTCTTGCTGCCAAAATATTTGCATTCATTGTAATTCCTTTTTGGCCATTGGAAACTTGAGGAAGCAAAAGCAAACAACAGGGCTAGTAAAAACACATATTCTAGTAGTCAGAGTGAAATAGTGGTTCTCTTTATAGCTGTGATAGAAGACTTGCACTCTAGCCAGTGTTTTTGCTTTTGGTGTAGCTGCAGTACTTCTCCCTTGTATGAAAATTCGGGTTGTCCATATAAGCYGTGTTTCTTACCCACTAGAGGGAGTGATGCTGTGCTGACATGTGAATCAAAGAAAGTGTATGAAATGTATTCTGAGTAATGGTAATAGTGGTGGTAGTAGAGAGGTAGCAAATATTTTGGTGGTAACCTAATTAAAAATGCTTAGATCAAACTGGTATGTGATTTTAAAGTAGTGGTGTTCCTGGATATGATAACATGTTTGAGTAAATGCAGAATGAACACTAGGTTTTCTGTTTGAGTGCTGCACCCTATTCTTTTGTACATTAGCCCTGCCTTTTTTCCCACCCTTCTAATGAAAGTGTTTAATTTGCTGGCACCATGCCTGTCTCTGAAGTTGAATTTCATTCTACATATTTGAAACCATAAGAAATATAAGCATGTCTCTGTTTTTAGTAATTAGGGTTCTAAARCTCTTTCTTCAACTAGTTTAGAGACTTTCACCTAAAATATTCAAATATATTTAATAAAAATATATTATTTTGCATTAACTTTTGCAAAGGGGAGCAGGGAATTGGGACTGGCCAGATTTTGGTTTAATATTGTTAATATTTTTTCCTGCATTGGTTACTGAATATATGCTGATTTCTCAAATTGTATTAGCACTGCCAATATAAAAAATAACCAATTTTACAGTATAAAAAGTCGATTAGATAGAGTGTCTTTGGCATAGCTTTGTTATTGGAAATGAAAAGTTTTGAATCAACTACAAAAATGTAAAAATTTCAAAACTTCACTGCCAGTTGGGCTACTCTTAAATGTGCATATGATCCATAACTGAGAAATTGGGTTTCTTCCCAGTTTTCTATAAGCTGATGAATATAATACTGTCAGCTTTGGTAATAAGCTGGTTTTGAAGCTGTGTTTCCGTGACTTCTGTCTTGAGTATTGCCTGAAGACCTTTGTTGCTCAGATACTCGTCTGGACAATAGTGAAGTGGCCACTAGGCAGTGTTTTAAAAAGCATGAAGACGGCATCCAAGAAACCTGCAGCATTTTTAGCTTGTGTTACTTGCTTAATGATATGGTTGTCAGATAGTTTGTTTTTTCATATCAGCAAAGCAGCTGATAATTTCATTGTGTTGTGGAAATAGATAATGASTACGCAGTGTGCCTGCGTTTGAACTGCTACTGCATTCCTTCTGCTAACCAGGCAGTCTGGAACCGTCCTCTTCAAAACTGAGTGTGATCAGTACTATACCCTGGTTCCCTGCCGGACAGAAATGGATGAATATCTTAAAAAAAATGTAACCAATATATGAAGTCTGATAAAGAGAATTTAGCCCAAGATACTTAATGAAGACAAAAGTCAGAGGGAGAAAGTGAAATACCAAAGGAAGTGATTTAAAGTCTTTAAGAAAGTCTTTTAAATCTTTAAGGAAAAACTTTTCAAAACATTGAAAGAACTCTAGAAAACATTGTCTTGGAATGCAAAATAAAGGTACCAGCACAAGGATAATAGGATGAAAGGGGAGGAAAGAACACTTGCAAAGGGTATTTATTCCAACACATTCTCCTTTATGGATATTTTGGAGTCTTTCATTCTGTAACGCTCTGGTTTTCTTCCTAATTTAAAAAGAAAAAAAAATTAGTTCAATTTCTTTCACAGAACTTCTACCATTAAGAAGTCCCCTTCTTGCTTATTGGTGTCATCAAGAAAATGTACAGGGAGATCACTTATGTCCTTTGAACACATTTAAAAATTAATTTGGTAAAGTGAAGATTATTTTATATTTTGTTCTGTAACTCCGTCTTACTCTATTTATTAGCCAGTCTTCAAGCCACTCTGCATATTGTTTAAACCAAACTGGCATAAATCAGCTTTAAATTGTGTTTAAATACTTACCAAAACAAACAGAAGGTCCATCTACATATGGTCTTATTGCAGAGACTAGACATAACAGTCAGGTTTCACTCACACACAGACTAGCACTGTTTTAGTTAACTCAGGGCAAACCCACTCTTATTTCAGTTTGATTGACTTACTTTGCTTTAGCATTAACCTGTTTCAAATGGACTTGAGTGAAAGCAGTAGGATAATGTGCCTCTGGGGGTTATATTGCTTAATACTCTGTTTACTTTCACACTTTTGAATTGGTGCAGCTTTTTGTCAGTGGACTTTATATGATTGTTTTAATGGTAAACCTATTTAATAAACTAGTAAAAAATATTTTCCATTGAGACTATTTCAGGGGAAAACGCTGCTCTTCAACTGTTACTTGTTACATTGTTTTGTAACATAAATTCTGAAATGTTTGACACTCAGTACAGCTTAATGTAAGAAAGAGCATCATTTGTGAGCAGTGTCTACTTCATATTGCATGATTAAAGCTTTTAAAATCAAGTTTTAGAAAATACACTGTGATTTATGTAGTCTGTTGGAAGCACGGAAAGTCACAAATATAAGTTAAAGAAATTATGAGTTCTCTAATTTCCATTCAAAGGGTTCATTAAATAGGACATAAAACAGGCCATATAACTGATAGCAGGAATAGATCAAGATTGTGAATAATTGAGTCAACACCTAGTAATTAATAATATAAATTATTTAAAAGAAAGACAGGGAAGGTAAGATCCTGAACGTCCTTTCTGTCACAGATATTTTTCTATATATTCAGTGTCTGTGGGCTAAAAATCTTTTAATTTAAAAGTCAAGTAGCTGAGTTTGATYCTGAAAGATTAACTTGGTTAAAATCTTTGTGTCATCACCAACCAAGAATATTGCATAATAATAAAAACTTAAACCAGACACCATAAATGTCTGGGCGTGTATCCAGGACCTAGATCAGTATAGATAACACTCAGTTGAATCTATTCTCAGATGTACTCATCAAGCATGCAAGTGAAGTCTCAGACCTGTTGGTATTCATAATATAAAAACCTTACCGATTTCAAGGGAGGACAGAATACAGCACTTTACATACAACTTTATCGGCACAGGTAGCCCATCTTTCTAGGACTGGATAAAGTCCTTTAACAGTGATAYGTATTTAAGTGGGTTGCTGTTGTGACTGTTACACTGGCTAGGAGCTGTGAGAGTACCCAGTTCTTGCGTCAGTAGACCAGGGGCAGGTTTTTTCCATACTCCCAGAAGGAGTTGTATCCAGTGCAGCACTGCTTGGGTACCGTCACCCCCCATGTCTGCAGTGTCTTCTGTAACAAGAGTCTTGCTCGAAGTTTTAGATTTTGAACTGTGTCCTTTTCTGAGTTAYATGCACAAAAATATCTGGACTGTTAGCTAATAGAGTTCTATAAGAAGCCATAGGATCCTTCTCTTACTTAAAAATAATAATGAAATACGTACATCATGTGATGTATATCTCACGTGGCTCTAACACTGCCTTAGAAATTTTAAATCCCACATAAAAAGGTAACTTGTCATAGCAGTATTACTGAAACTCCAGCATCGTATATTTAACAATTAGATTGTTAAAACAATTTTACTCTAAATAATTTCTTGTCACCACATTAATATTTATTTATCAACTCAGTAGGAGTGGTTTCTTTTAAAATATTTAAATAATAGTTTACTGCAGTTATCCCTGTTTTCATAAGACATTACTGAAAATTAAAAGCAGATGAAAAGGATTTTGTTTTGTTTGGTAAGTTCATTTATTCACCTTCTTAGCAAAACCAAAGTCCTTAAAGATTGTACTAGTAATGCAGTATCTCTTGCGATGAGAAGTCTAAAGAAGTTTTCTATTTTATCATGGCTGACATAAAAATATTGATTCAAAAGCAACAATCTTCTCTTAAAAAGGTTTCTTATAAAACATTCCACTGAGAAATGGAGCACTTGGACAGAAATAAGTTTAAATTAAATTTCCACTTAGCTCTCTAACCCATCTGAGGATCAGTAGATAGAAAGAAGGAAAAGCTAGGAAGATGATAGCTGAAGTAACGATAGTGCAACATTTAGGCAATGATGATTCCTCRGAACTGAGTTGTTTCATAAATAGTTTTCTGCATCAGGTAACCAACACTACAGCTCTGATGCAGAAAGAATGCAAGCATTTTTGTCAATACATGTAGAAGGCTAGATAACAGAGTCACTTTGTTTACACTCTCCCTTTACCACAGGTCTATTGTTTGTACCCAGAAAAATGCTTCAGAAAAATGCTTAGTCTATTCCGGTACTGTCTAAGCCCATGCAACACTGCTTTAGAGTACAAGATTTGGCTTTAGAGTACAAGATTTTCCTGAAGTTAAAAAGTTGTTGCAGTGACTTCAAATGTTAGTATTAAACGTACATCTCAGAGAGAAATGGTCCTGTCTGTTATSAGTCAAAATACTTTCATGAAAATCCTGCTGCGTTATCAAGCTTATTGCTTTTATGTTAACTGTATTTTTTTCCTTTTCAGTAGATATTACTTTAGATATACAGATATGATAACAGTCACAAATTCTGATGACTGGAGTTGATTATAAACTCCTGGGAAGGACAGGAGAGGAATGGTATTATATTTGCATATGCAAATACCACTGCTGAAGAAACAAGATGATCTATAACCAGTAATAAATTAATTGCATATGGATCTCAATGTGTAGATCTTAAAATTTTCATATTAGTTTAAAGAGAGTGGGTTTTGCCAAAAAATTTCCTGTGTTTCCAAGGATAAGGTATTACCCTGCCATGAATTCTGCAAATCCTGAAGAACTTCAGGCAATAGTAGTCTTACATTCAGCAGAGCTTTTTGCGTATCTCTTTGTAAAATTGAAGACCATGACACTTCCAACCTGTTTTGCTGTGCTTAGAGCAGAAGTGATGGCAGCTGTTTGGCTGAAGATGAAGTGTGGTGTTACCCTTGCTGTACAGAGGGTCAGAAAACTGGTTAATTGACAGAAAAATGCCAGGGGATCAAAGGAATGGCCATAATATTTTCCAACTGAGTCAAATTGTTTTATTCCTGCTTAGGTAAAATGTATATTAATTAGAGTTGAGTCAAGAGATAGATTTTTTTTTTTTTTTGTYTTTTCTCTCACCCAAGCTTGACCCAAGATTACCTCATCAGTCTAGCAGAAATCTAAATTAAATCTAATCCTGTCCAACATAATAAATTCCTTCAACAAAATCATATTGGTGGTWCCATAGTGATTCATGATTTTAGTGTCATACACTGCCTAGCTCTTGTTTAGTTAACTTGAATGCTTATTTTTTGTGACTGATTATTGCATTCTAAAAGCAAATGCTGTTTTASTGATATATAAGCTAAATACATGGCCTTTCTTAAGTAACAAACTTTTTGCACTTGATATAATATAAAGTAAGAACACTGTTTTCATGTATGTTTATACTTGCTATGTAGAAAAAAAATTCTTAGWACTTTACTTCCTCACTAGAATCATAGAATCATAGACTCATTAAGGTTGGAAAAGACCTCTAAGATCATCGAGTCCAACCATCAACCCAGTACCCATGCCCACTAAACCATGTCCCGAAGCACCTCATCCACACGTTTTTTGAACACCTCCAGGGATGGTGACTCCACCACTTCCCTGGGCAGCCTGTTCCAATGCCTGACTACCCTTTCAGTGAAAAAATTTTTCCTAATATCCAATCTAAACCTCCCCTGGCGCAACTTGAGGCCATTTCCTCGCGTCCTATCACTTGTTACTCGGGAGAAGAGACCAGCACCCGTCTCTCTACAGCCTCCTTTCAGGTAGTTGTAGAGAGCGATAAGGTCTCCCCTCAG
>JASVER010000007.1:10167212-10276078 GCA_030449065.1 Oceanodroma leucorhoa | reverse complement strand
GATCCTCCTTCCGGCCCTTCAAATTGAATGCATGGTGTGAGAAGGGTCATTAGTATCATATCGATGTGTTTTGCTACCTCACAAAGATGTGTATCAGATTTGTGAGTCTTTGTATGTGGCGTGTTTATAAGTGGAGATAAATGAGGTTGCATACCTTGGAGAATGGGGGCTAATGGAAAAGCAAATGGGACAGGTGAGTATGGCAAGAAAGGAACAAGAAAATCAAGCATTGTTGGTTGTTTAGCTGATGTCTCATGTCAGAGTAAAAGTGACTCTAGAAGAGGCATTTGAAAGATAGCAGCGTTCAAATTAACACAGCAGCAGTGTAATTTCCTTAGATTTTGTATGACAGATGGATTTGTACTGATGCAATCTGCCATTTGAGACATTAGCAGCTATGTATGCAGATGAAATAAAGTAATTGTCTTACCTTRCTACCAAAAGGTTGCCATGTGGCTCTTGGAGAATTTGGCAACATTAAACAAGTAAGAGTTGTAAAAGTTGGCTTTTCTTTTCAGTATTCTTGCTTGTTTTCTCACCTTTCCCAATAAAATTTTAAGTAAGTGTGTACTGTAATTTTCAAATAAAACTAGTGAGGAAGTCTCAAGACTCATTTTCAAATTAGAGTTTAGCTCTGTTGTGAAATTTATTTGGTTTGTGTTTGAATATTTCCAAAAGAGCAATACATGTTATAAATTCTGCTCTACCTAATGGATTTCATTTTTTCTAAAAGTTGAAAAGGAGATAGCGGAGGAGAAATCCATCCCTGTTGTTTACATTGTCTTCCAGATTGCATGCACACYGATGGAGTCCTGCCTAATAAGATTGTTATAACAAGTAATCTCTCAGTACAATATGAATATTCATATTCATATTAAATATGAATTTTCAGAACTTGGGTTTAGAATGGTATAAGCTTTTTGTAAAGAATTTCTGAAGCTGAAGGTGACTTCGCTTTTCTGAATCTCACTAAAATACTCCAACAGGAACTTTCTCTTGTAAAATTAATTCTCTGAAGGTGGTGTCTGACTTTTCCACCACAGGAAAGTAACAGTAGAATTTTCAGCCTTTCATATCCCCTGCAGTTTTCCTCCCATGTCTGTAGGAATAACCAGTGCTACTGCTTGTGGATTTTGAGGCACTGCTAAACAAGGGGAGAGTGGCAGCCCCCTTTTTTTAATCACTTTTGGGTGCCCAGACAACAGAGCTCAGTGAAGAGATAAGGGAACTGTTTTCTTCCACCTTTCTGATGTGAGATTTGTGATAAGGACGGTTTGGCTTTGCGTCTCCTGAGTATTGACAATTGCATCCRGAGGTTCCACAAGAGGCAGTGAGGAATTCATGCAATGGTACTTCCTTTTCCGAAAGATTTTTAAAATTATTTTTATATATCTAAATATATACATGTATAGATACATATATGAGATCAATTGCTGCAAGAAAGACGTCAAGACTCAATTTCCAGTTCTCCTCCTTTGTCACTCTGGTACAGCCAAAAAAAAAAAAAAAAAAGATACTTTCATTTGGAGCAAGCTGTGAATATGGAGAGATCACATAACTGTTTTATCTGAACACTGCAACAGATTTACTTCCCTGCTGATCTGGCAAAAAGTGCTTTAGACTTTAGAATATGATTGCCTATTTAATAAGTAGAGGGCAGCAAATGTCAGCTGTGTCTGCTTGTCAGAAACTGAGGAGGTTGCTTGGACAACAATCTAAATTATTATTTAGATGTTTTGCTCCCTTAGTCAAGCCTGCCCTACAATATAGAAGCTTGCAAGGAGAGGTCAAGGTGTACTTAGGCTTCAGCCTGCAGGGCAAGTTTTCCCCCATCCTCTGTATGCACATTGGTTTCTTACTCCAAAATAAACCTGAATGAGGGCTTTAATTCTGCCGCTGAGCTAACATGTTTGTAAGCCCTGTTTGGCAGCCTCAGAGCGCCCGAGGCAGCACACAGCTGCCAGCTTTCATCTGCCCCCAGTTCCTCCAGGCGCTCCGCGTCACATGCTATAACCTAAGGGGATCGAGACGCACCTACTAAATCTTCTGTTCCTCTGCCCACTCAGTCTGGGTGCTGCACATTGCACCGGCAGCAGGCAGCTGGCCATCAGCAATCAGCTGCGTACCTCCTGCTGACAAATCTTCCGTCTCTTCTTTGTGCAAGACCCACATACAAAGATCTACCCGTGGTCCCCACATCTACTTCCCGGCTGTAGTCTGGAAGGGTATTTGCATGTTCTGTCATCTTACAATGGCAGGACCTCGTCTGAAATGCATRCATTTCGTAGAACATGCTGCATTTCATAAAATCTGTGATCTGTTTCTAGCCTGTTAGTGGAAGATGAAAGAGTTCATGGGAGCAGAGTTAAAGCTAAAGTTGGAACCATAGTAGTAAAATTTTAAATACGGTAATTTAAAACTTCCTTGCCAGCACGTTTTTGAGAGAGTTGATATATGTGCATGCAATACTTTTGTGTATCTCCAAGTAATTTATAAGAGACACAAGACATTAGTTTTCACAGCTCTCTTGAAGAATATTTTATTTAGCAGATTGTAGAATCAGATACAAAGAAATAATCTGATTCTGCAAATCTGCTTTGTAGAGGTATGCTATAATTTTCCTACAAGTTTCATCAGCATCTCCTGTCTGTTTGTGCTGGGATGTGTCAATTTATGTTTATGTACTTATGTATGTATGTATTTTTTGTGGAGTAATGTGAGCATTAGCTTTGTTGTCGTTTTCAGGTAGTTTATTGTGGTAGGTTTTTAAGGAATATTTAATACAGTTAACAGTACAGTAAAAAGTGTCAGTTTTGACTTAGTAAATACTGAACATTTCTGTCTGTAGCTAGGTTATATGCATACTCCATACTCTTCTCCTAAATTACAAGCCAGGTGGCTGGTCAGTGACGTGTAGAGGTCAGGAAAGGTGTGTTAGCATCTATTTCCTATTTTTAGTTTAGTCTTGTCATTAAAAATACCTTTCTGTCAGCTGGTGAAAGAGTCTCCCAACAGTTACATCATCTTAGCTGAATAATGAGATACTGGTCAACATACCCCCAAAAAGTAGTTCCCCTTTAGTAATAGTAATTTTTTAAATAAATAAAATATATTATTGCCATTCACAATGTAAACAGGATGGTCGTTTTTCCCTCAAGTATGTGCTTACTAAAGGTAGATATGATTATCTCTAAAATATAAACACTTAAAAGGTATTACTGTATTTTTAATGTTAYTAGCCAGGTGAGTAATGCTTTGTAAGACTTTTCATTTAGTGTTGAAAATAGTTGCTGAATTGGTGGTTAACTTGTAGTTTTCCATGGAAATGGTCAGAAATATGTGAATGGGATTTTCTGGAATGGGAAAGTATATTATATATTTGTGCTGATGAGTGTCTGTACATGGAGGTGTTACAGCTTCCTTAAGACTGATATATCGGTATCTGTAGGACTGAAGCGAAGCAAATTGAAAATATGATGCAATTACAGTTCATAGGTTTATTGACTCTGCACAGCCATGCGAAAATCTAAATAAGCAATCTGAAGTACAGAGTAGGCTTTCTTACACTTCTGTGTCCTTTCCCTTCGCAACTAGTAAATCTATTTACATTCAGAACAGACATTTACATTCTTGAAACAGCAATAACACCATGTAGATTTCTGAAGATTTCTCTTAATCTTCTTTTTTGACATACTATCAGGTTTTTAAAGGGGTTTTCACCCTATATGGCTAAAAGTCATATTCATATGTCAAGGCGCATGAAAACCTATTAATTTCCCAAAAAGTAAGAGTAATTGAAAAAAAAAATTATCCTGGAAGAAGTGCTCATATCTGGCAAACATGTCAGACAAGTCAAKTAAGCTTTAGGAAGGTGTCAGATATACAAAATGGGAAATTAGACCGAACATAAAAACTGAACTCAGGCATTAATTGTATACAGGAAGACAGAGGAGAGGGAGAATGTTCACTTTGTAAGAAACAATAGAAGTGAGATTGGTGAGAACAGGGCACATTTTTATGAGAAATAGGATAATTTTGTCTATTTATTTTCAAAATCTATGTTTAAATTCTGGAAAAGTTTGATATATGTTTTCATAAAAAGCCCTTAGTTTTAATGCAGCCCAGCACTTTGTGGATCTAATGGACACCTGCCAGCTCTGGAGAAGTGAGATAGGCTCCCCAGTATAGGGTACCTGTAGAATATATAGGGATATCTGCTATGTCTTACTGTGACAGGTAATAATTAAGAAGGCTATTGAATATACATTACTACTTCACTCTATATGCTGCTGTTTAATTAAGTAAAACACTTTCAGCTTCCTATTTTGAGGAAGAGTAAATTCAGTATTCAGCAAAATTATTCTCAATTTTAATAATCGTCTGTCATTAGCAGTTRCCAGTTTTTCCTTCTTAAGCAATATGTGCAGGGAATCCATTGTTTACTAGGGTGTGTCAGAAAAGATAAATACGGGATGATTTTTTTTCCCCTCTAAGAATATAAATTGTTTGCATCTTTTAGCTATTTTACTTTTTTAATGATCTAGGTGAACACAAGATAGAGTGATACAGACCTACAGACCTCCAGCTTGCATGGAGAACATCTAAAGAACATGCAGCTACACTAGCTAACCCTATAAACTTCTCTAATTTAGTCTCAAGTTGAAAACTTGTACCTTATTTTAGGATGCAGAAGTTGAACAATGGTCTGGATTATACTAGAGATGTCACTTCTCAGAGGAGAAAGGTAACTTCAGGTCATGAGAGACACTCTGGCACAGTTTTCTGAGACCAGTTGTTAATCCTAGTTTTGTCAAGGTTTAATCTCAGTAATTTACATAGAGACAAAATATACTTCACTATTGAGCTGAACTTCTCTGTGTGTTGCCTGCAGTCATGGTGCGCAGTAGAAGGTGTTGGGGTTTCAGTAATAGGTGATAGCATTCTGCTCTGTATTTTTTGGTGTTTTTGATATAGAGCAATTATAAGGCATATTTAAGTATCTTGTACATTGTTATGTTGTCTAAAATGCGTATGTTTCTTAAAATTGTCGGTTTATGATTCTGTGAACATTACAATATATGATGACTTCTGTGATCTGCTCAGCTGTRCAAAAGAAAAAAAAATTCATAAATGTACATTTCATAAATATCCTCAGGTAATTTTAACTGAGGCATTAAAAATAATTCCTGAGTAAAAAATGCTCATCTGTCCATCTATCTGTGTGGAGAGATTATTTCTGGTTAGTACTGAAATTTGAAAAACAAACCCCCTAAATCTGATGGAGAAGGAAATGTCTGCCTTAGTAAGCATGCCAACATTTGGGAATGCTGAGAATATGTGGTAGACTACGTGGCAAATATGAGAATGATCTGACTGTTTTGTCTCAGGGATTTTTATTTTTGCCCTGTTTGCCTCTTAGTGCATTTTTGCTCCTGTCACTTTTTAAATGTGCGTTCCTCATATTTAAAATATTGGAAATTGAATTCTTCTCTGTCACACCATTGTAACTCCGGAGTAACTCTATTAACATCAGTAGCAGTATTCAAAACAAACAGAATTTGTCCCTSTGGTATTAGATACAATCTCATATCAAAACATCTCCTGTGGACAATTATGATTTATTGTTATCACCTACATTTAACATTTTTACTTAAATGCAAAATATTTTTGTAATTATATATATAAAATAATCTGTGCTTATGTATGCCATTTATTTGAAAATCAACTAAAAATTTTGTGATTTTGCATTAATTTCTGGTTTTGCATATTTAGCATATATTTCCAATCTCCTCACTTTGATTTTGTTATTTAAGATGCAAAGAAGAATTTAAAGCTTTTTAATGCGCCAAATCTGTTTTCTTTCTGCAGTAGTTTCACATTTAATTACAGCTGTCTTTGATAATAAATGGTGTGCCAGAGCTTGTAATATATTTTATAAAGCGAAGTCCTTTGGTGAGTTGGTTACTGAAACAATAAGCATTTGTGACAGGTTGTTTGCTGAATACTTCCTCTGTGCATATGGCAGATCATAGTTCAGTTGTCAGCAGATTATCCATTGTGCCTGGATGTTAAGAGGATACTTTTCAGCCTGTGTTTAAAGCTGTTCTGCACTGTCCTAAGAATGGTTACCTTGAGTGGGATCTAACAGAAGTTAGGGGAAGTTCACACATACTAAGGAGGGAAAAAAACACAGAAGATAGCTTGTAGTGATTTTAGCTTTCTGCTCATGATCTCTGATAGTATTTATTGTGAATTTAAAACTGCTTTGAAACAGTTAATGGGTTCTATAATAGAAYATTACTAAATATTCTTCGAATTTATAGCCAAAAAAAGAACCTTTAAAGACGTGTAGAACCATTATTACTTAGGGGCCAGTATTTTAATCCCATATTTTTAAAACTGGACTGGTCAAAAAAGTGAGGTTTTTTTAGACATCAGTATTTTGAACATCAATTTTAGAACATAAGGAAATTTTAGCCAATTAGAAGAGGAAAGTCAGAAATACTTGTTTTCAAGATTGCGAGGAAGAGGAGCCTGTAATGAGGGGATAATCTGTAGCTTTCCTCCCTTATTATAATGTGCCAAGGAATAGAGAGCAAATGATATAGTGGAATTTTTCTGTGAAGAATTAGATTCTGCTGTTGGTGACACACATTTTAGACTTCTAATATGTTGAAGGATCGTTAAGATCTAAATCAAAGGTTCAATTTGCAATAAATTGAAAATTAATTAAACCCCGATGTGTTGTTTTGGAGATGGGGAGAGTAATTTTGGGAAAAGCAGAAGGAAAAGTGAAAGATTAAAAATATTTTATTTGAAAAGGTGATGTAAGGAGGTACATTTTAGATCATCTCATTTCCTTTTTAATGCAAATCTGATTCTTTGATTATTCACTTTTATTATTTATTTATTTATCCTCATACAAAAGCTAGAAATTATTACATATTGGGAATGTAGGCATTTTTATAGTGCAGTAATAATAGTGCAACTATTGCACTCATTTCATCCATTGGTGAAAAAAGATTTCAAGAAAAAATAATTTTGAATAGAATTAATTAAGGGATTCTTAAAGTGCTAAGCTTAATGTAACTGCAGTTCTTTAAAGCAGAAAAACAAGAAACAAAACAAATAATGCCCCTTAAGCAGATGCTTATTCATGTAGGATAGCTACTCTTTGATTTTGGAGAGGTGGTGTGACTTGCAGTTGGAAACCTTGATTTAGTGTGTTGTTATTTATATCTGAAATAAATGAGGAAGAAGAATAAAACATGAAAAGGGAAATTAGATATTACGCTAGTTCTCTTACTTTTTGTATTTTATTTAYGTGAAATATGCATATTTTTTTTTAATGGTGTGTTGCTGTGCCTTTTGTTGACCATATCTGTACGCCAGGTCTGTCTGCTTGTTTCCATTGGCTTGTCATGTTCACTAATTAGGGAACTGCTGCATGATTCACCTTGTTAATTAGAGGGACTTGCACACAAAGGCCCTTCGGGCAGTGCGAAAGAAGAGCCTAGCACTAGTGCCCTGAGAAAGCTACAGCCTGTGAAGTAATTCTTCTCATCTACCTTCTATTTTTTATTTGAAATGAATAAATCATTGAGATTTTCCTTGTGGAGTGAGAATGCAAGAATTCACATCTTTGTAAGATGTAAATTATATGTGATCAATAGAAGGGGATGACTACTGTATTGTACTTACAAGATTCCCTAATTTGCTACTTGTCAGTGTATGAAAAATTGCTTGAAATATTTTGTCCCCACACTGTGGTATGTTGTTCCCTTGATCTGCAGGAGAAATGAGCAGTAGCGGTTTTTCTGTAGTTAAATCTAAAATAGAAAAGATGTAGATTATTTAAATTTCAAGCTTGTTTTGCATCCCCAGTGGAACTTCCATTTTGCGAGTGAACCCCCAGTACTACCCCCACAACTTTTAAGGGGGAGAAGAAGGTGGGCGTCTGGCTATTTTTGTTCCCGATACTGCTCTGCCTCAAATCTCACTTTTGAAAAGAGTAGCATACCCTCTATATTGTGTATTCTTTAGTTGAATATAGTTTCAGAATAAATTAAAATTTTTCATGTTTTTGTCATGTCACTTAGACTTGATCAAACCACAGTCCAGACTGGAAAAAAGGATATTGTGTTAAAAGTGCATGACCAGTCTTTCCACTACACATTTCCCATCTGTTTATGACACTTCAGAAATTAACTTCAATGCCATTCTCTCTAACTGTTTCAAATGACTTATTACAGCCAAATGATTTTTAGTAGATTGCTACATTTGCCTCATTTTCTCAAATGAGGCTGGCAGTTTGAAGATGCAGATTTCCCCTAAGAATGGTAGAGGACTGGTGTCAAAATCTGGGCATTTTCTTTTGGAATAATCTAGTTAATAAAGCCTCTTACCAGAATTTCTGATTAACTGGTATTTTAAACGCACTTAAAATGTCTGCTATTCTTAAGTTTTATGGTAGTGGCATATAGGCAGAGAAATTTTACCACAAAATAGAAATACTTACTTTGAAGAAATGGGGAAAATRCTTCAGGTTGACTTGAGATTTTATGGTATGACATACGTTGCTCTTCACAGAGCTGAGATCTTTCTACGTACCTCAGTCTTCAGTTGATTCCATTGATACACTAACCAAGAACATACTTTCCCCGTGTTTTTGGTACAGTTCTGGTGTACTGGTTCTTAATTATTTCAGATTTCAAGTGTGTGCCAGAGGTGGAATAGAAATAAAAATAAAAGCCTATGCTATGCCATTGAAACTCGTGATGCATGGAGAAGAACGTGCAGATAAAATTCTTGATCGGAGTCTCATAGTACTAACACAAAGTTGTAGCAGCCATGGAGAGTTTTCATTATCCAAGTAGCTGTTGTATTACCCAGATACAATGAAATATTCTTTAAAGGGTATTTTCAAAAAAGTTTATTTCAGGGATACTTCACCATCGGAAAAATAGAGCGGYTGATTCATGTTCTAGTACAACCTTTAACACTGTTACAGTGGAYGGCATAGCCTCTGGGACTGCATGCACTCCAGCTGCAAGCATGGGGAGCTGATAGAAAGCTTGRTTCTGAGGTTCATCTGACCCCCCTCGTATTTTCCAGTGCAATGTTTTAAAAAAGCAAAGCGTATTTCCTCTCTTCTCTTAGTTGAGTTAGCTCCCATTATCCCCGTGTTTCTGTCAGACCTCCCTAACTTAAGCCACAGCTCAACAAGTTTGCTGCTCTTTGTAACTCTAGACATGACTCTCGTTCATACAGGTTTTCACTGTATTTTATGTTCCCTAATCTTCATTAAAGCATCAGTTTCGGAGTCCTCACATAGTGTCTCGCTCCAGGGGGAAAGGAGAACATCCTAGAAATCTTGGGAGGATAGTAAAGCCCCACTTAAATTAACATGGGGCCTGGGAAAAGATCTTAACCAGTATTTCTTAACAGTGCCCCAAGAGTGAGGATATTCTTCTGTTGCTTGCACCTGAATTCAGGAGCCTGTGAGTAAGCCATCAAGCTTTTTGGCTGGTATTCTTACCAGTCATATTTATACTGTATGAGTATGTCTCATTTCCTTTGGAGAAAAGTTTGAGAAGATTTGTAATTGTCCGTTGTTAGGTTGCTCTGAAATAAAATTAAGACTGATAAAAAAAATAAAATAACARATCTTAGGGAAATTCTTTCAGAACTTTTTCTGATCTTACTACAAGTAAGTTACCAGCTCAAAAAGTTGCTAGTTGTACTAATGCTGATCCTGCCAATTGTCTGTGCCTCAGAAACTCTTTGCTCAAATGATCTGTGTTTGGCTCAGCAAACCTACCAAACACCGTTATGGGACCTAACAAATACCAAGGGTTAAAATAGGGGTGCCTCCAGCTTAGTATAGAAGAGCCTGGATCTGGTGCAGGTGGAGAGTTGTTTGAGGAACAGTATAACCAAAACCAGACAAAAGCTGGAGCTCCAACAACAGTTTTTGAGGGATGAAGAAATGTAATGATAAGGTTACTGGAAGGACAAAAAAAACCCCCATTGTTGCAGAACTCTTTCAGAGGAATTTGAGGGCTATCTTTCTAAAAAAAGTAATTATTATACAYTGTATACTATAGGTAGGAATATGTAGCTTAAGACATGGTTGGAGAGTTGCAGAAATAAATGGTTTTAAGTTAAGCTAAAATAGTGCATTGTATTTGGAAAATCAAAAAGGGCAACCAAACAAGAATATACAGAATTAACAAAAAAAGTTCATAGATACCCATAAAGAGCATTAGTTGGTTAAAAGGACTAGTGGGATAAGGAGAACTTGAAACTATTTGGGGAATAAAATARTACTAGAGTAAAAAAGTATGTTAAAAAATTACAAGACTTTTAAAAATCACTCTCAAAATCTTTCATGCTTTTGATTTCTTTGTAAGCTCTGAGTAATCTCTTAAGGAGACTTCCAAGAAAATTAAACCTATGACTATGAATATATATGAATCAGTTCAGACAATATGTGGTCTTGAGTAGTAAGGAGATMAAATTGTAGTTTTACTGATAATAGTTTAAAAAATTGCATTTAACTAGGTAGCATACRTGACTTGAGAAAATTACAATTAAGGCTTTTCTTCAGGGAAAAACAAAAATGAAAAGCAGGATGCACCTGGCATTTTCTATATCAGAAGTTTGACTTACATTGTGTTGAAAGTAATAGGGCAAATGGTAATGGAAAATTTGAGTAAACTTCTAAAACATAATGAAATTAGATGTAATAAACATAAATACCTATTGTAAGAAAGACAATTGGTCAAAAGTACCCCAGTTAAGGTTCTAGAACTGTATTCAGATGCTCATTATTTTGAGAAACATTCAACTTGGGGGCTGAAATGTTCCCAGCTTAGTCTTTGCCCAGGGTGATTTTTTCACTGCAATAATTTTTGACTGTTGTTAAAAGTGTGTGGGAAAGAAAAAAAAAGGAAGGAAGGAAAAAAAAAAAAAAGAAAAAACCCAACACACACACACACCTTTTTCAGTAAAATAAAATCTTGACCTACTTCAAATAGTCGTACAGCCATTGCAAGTGATGATTGGAGCTTTTACTGTGGGAGAACGCTTGTGGAGAAGTAGCATCCAGCTTTGTATTGAAGAAAATCAGATATAATTTGGCAGAGCTGTGAATGTTTAAAAGTCTCACAGAATGTGTTCAGTGTATGATTTGCTATTATACATGTAAAACTTCTCTGGTATTGCATTATTGCAGTGCCACTTCTAAACTTTAGCTACTTTGGACCAGTTTCTTACCAGTCAGCGTGCTATTGCTGTAGGAGTTCTGCTGACCTTTAGAGACTTCGGTAGTGCAAAAGAGAGGTGGGAACATAGCATGGGCATTCTGAGACATTACCTGTTTTTCAGGACTCTTCCTCTGAAGTTCACTGATGTACCGATCCTTCTTGATCATTGTCCTGGACTTGTTGAGGTTACTGCTAGCATTTTTAATGAGTTTCATTTTTTAATTGCACCTTGTGTTGTGGACATCTTAGGACATGTGTAATGGTTCCATGTTTCAGGCTCTCCTCAACAAAAAAGATGTTTTTCCAGGGGGTGTAATCACTGTCTGAGACTGATAGATATATGTTGCAGAACCATCAATTAAGACAGGCTTTTCCTAGCATATGACCCTGTTATCAGGAATTAAACCATCCATCGCAAACAGAATTAGGAGGGATCTCCATTGATGCCTATTGGCTAGAAATCAATGCTTAAATCATTGTTTATATGATCTTGCTTTTATCAAACGTTTCTGCCATTTAGCYCTCCATTGCCAATTTCCTGTTTGGTGTTCATTCCTGGCTGTCTTCCTTCTTGATTGCGGTTTACAGTCTGTCGATATTTATAGCTTCTGCTGTGCTGTTAGGTTCTTCTCTATCCTCTTTTCTTCTTCTCAGGTAGTATTTCTGAACTATGTTAGGAATTGTAAGTAGCCAAAGTCTAGTTCTTTGTGGGCTGAGTTGGCTCTGTGACTACAGAAAATTACTTTTACAACTCAGCTTCTACTCCCTTATCAAATSCTATGTTGACAGTATTTAAACATACTTGACTACTTCCTCAAGCTCTTTCTTCTTCTTTATCTTCACAATCATCTCTGTCTCTCTGTCACCGGGTTATTTTTCTTCCAGGCCAAAACACATCCCTGATTTCCGCCTGTAGGTAAACACCTTCTTGACCTTTCTCTCTCTCATGTGATGCCACTCCCTCTTCTCCCTTTTATTTTTTAATGTATTTATGTGTAGAGCTGAATTGTTAGAGATCCAGTCATCCTCCTACTTTCTGATCATCTTGAAGGAAATTTCTCTTAGTTGCAGTCCTTAGCAGCTACAGCTCAGGCCCTTTTTCCATCTACATTTCTGCTTTAAACAAAGCTAATTTCAGTTTGCTTATGTTTTGCTCTCCATTYGGAGCACATTTCGCCTTCCTTTTCAGATGCTTTTTGCTTATGGTTTTTAACAACTCCTGTCTTTCTGATAAGTAGCGCAGTGCCTCATTTGCTGTTTGACATTCCCTKTTCCTGTGGATTCAGGTGAGCAAGTGAGATTCACTGGGATGTTTGCATAGCTGATGTTAACAGACTTACTTCTTGTGGGAGATTCACTTTTGTGCTCATTGAAGAGGAAGAATTCTCTGTTGATAGTAGAGATTACAGCCACTGCTAGGCCATTTAAAGTTCTGGATTGGAGAAGGTGTTTGACTTGAGATCTGTGGGTGTTTATACCAAGCATCCAGCATTTGTTTTACAATTGTCTTTCCAGGCCAAATTCATACCTTGAACAAATCCATAGAATTTATTCCTCTAGCCATAACCTTCTTGAATTTACTCTTGGTTTAGTTGATCTTGTAGAAAAGTGGAAAATAATCTTCACTGTCCTCTGTGGTTATTACCATACTAGTTTGAGTGATGGATGGATGGGGGATTTAGTTCTTAAAGAAATCTTGAAATTAATCCATACTTGTCTGTGAAACAGGTGGTTTCTTCCRGTTGTGTGGACTGCCACAACTGCTGGTGGAATTAGAAATCTAAGAAGAAAAAAAATTCACTGAGCATATATTCATACCATATATTTATTTGTTAATATCTCAGTGACTGTTCTCACGATGGCTTGTAGTGCAGAAAAGGCTTRAAGTGAAAAAGGCTTGAAGTAAATGCTTGGTTTCTCTTGCAAAATTATTTACAAAGCATGCCATGAATAAGTGCGTTCTTGGTTTTTGGAAATAATTAGATCTAGATTTTAAGATCTACTGTTGATRCTTCAGATAGACATACGGCTGTCTTCCTTGTGGCATACGGCTTGTGGCACTTCTTTCTGAAATACCTACATGTACCATAACAAATAATGATCTAAGGAAAACAAACTAAAATTTTAGAACCTTTGTTGATAGCTTTACTTTAATAAAGTAGTGAAGTAGTGTTCTTTCTGTKGTTTTAATGTTATGCTACCATCACAAAGAAGAAAATTTCGTTGCGTGAAATAATATTGGTGCTTAATTCTTACACTGTACTTTTCATCAAAGGGATCTCTTTAAGTTAAAGTTGTCATTAAGTAATGAAATACCTCTCAGTAARTAAATGGCATGCTAAAAATAAATTGGGATCAAATAAGGAGCAAGGAACAGCATCTTATTTGTAAGCATTTTTCTTATGTAATATATTGGAATATTTGTCTGTTTTAGATAAATATTTTGACTTTCAAAAAGTTAATTGTTGTTAATTAGTGTGGTTCTAAATGAAGCATTGCTTCCTTCCCAGAGGGCAGAAATTTTAATATGCTATTGATAAATATATCCATCTTAATTGTGATGAAGGCAAGTTAAAGAATGATATTGCATCAGTAGTCCAATATGAAAATGAGAGTGTGAATGAATGCAGCTATCAAACGGTTGCATCTTGTTGGTTGATGTAGTGTGTTAGATTCATTTCTGCTAAATCATGTTAATTAATAGGAGATTTATTTATTTTATCAGGATGTATAGATATTAACAGGTGCTTCATTTGTTTAAATGTAAAGAAATTATTAACTGACTTAGGAGATAAACTATATTGTAATAACAGGCTGCTTTCTAACTTTAAAATATAATTTAAAATATTATCATGTAAAGTAAGAAGCTTAAGTAGCTTTAGTTTCACAGGTGCTTTTAAGAGTAATTTCAGAACATTGCAGATGGCTATATTTAATTCACGTTATTCTTAGTGCTGAGAATTCAGAAGGTGATGACTTTGGAACTATGTACGCAAAACTGATTGCAAAGTCATTTCCACTTGATGTAGAGAATATGGTTCCAGAGTATACTGGGGCAAAGAGCCTCCACTGRTCAGGGTTGTGCATTTGGCATCTGGTGGTACAAGAGGTACGTCTTAAAAGTAATCTCTGTTGACACCAAAGCAGAGTAATTAAATCTACACTAATTACACAACTCCCACAAAACTGTTTGGCTATTGCTAAACTTCTTGCAAGATACCTGCAATAACCATATCAGGTTTTATGAATATTAAAAATAGTTCATATCTCCATGGCATTCATTTTGAAAAGCTCCTGTTGAATCAGATGTTAGCAGCCACATTGCATGTGTAAATGTCTTTATGAAAGGTATAGTGTCCCCTTCCTTTGAACCGAAGCCAAGATACTGCTTTTGTTTTTTTAGACAAAGTTTACGATCAGGGATAACGTGAGTAGGAAAGAGATTTGGTGCAGATAATCTGATGTAGGATATGAAAAAACAGAAGTATGTTTTTGGAGGTGGAAAGAAGAGAAAGTTGAAGTGGGGGTATGAAGAAGCCAATAATCTGCTCAGGGATGGTAAATAACATCCAGGAATCTTGTCAAATGTCTTGCTCATAAATATCCATAAACTGCAAAGATGTTTTATTGTAAGCAAATTGATAGTTAATAGTGAATGTGCAAAGATGTTCCCTTAAGCCAACTGGAGTACACTAACCACTGCAAGATGAATGCCTCTGTTGGTAATCATTACCAGGATCATAATTCTTTTGATAATTTTTAAATGTAATTTTATGATCCTCTGCCTTCAGATGAGCTTTAAAAAAAAATCATCAGTGATAACTAATTTTTAAGAGTGATGAGAATTTRTGTAATATAGTATCAAGTATTTCAGCACTTCAGCCCTTATTTTATAAAACATCAGGATACTGTGATCTTACTGATGATGCATGTGTTTGATTTATTTGATGTTTTGACCAACGTTCATTAAGTTTTGCATAAGAAGGTTGTTCTTTTCTATTGTAGTATACCAAGTTGTGTACTGTAAAACCAGTATCAGAAACTGTATTATGTTTTTGTCTGGAGTTTTAGTACCTGGCAGCATATTCCTTATTTGTATCGAAGTAGTGTCTGTTAGTCCCACTGGGGCTAGCTGATAAGTAAGGCACGTAGTACMGGAGGATCCACGTCTGGAGAGCTTATAGCCCAAATAGAGAAGCGGGGTGAGAGGCACAGGGCAGTGGAGGGAAAGGTCTTGCCAGTATTCACCCAGTGCCAGCAGAACAGAGCCCAGCTCCTTTGTCTCCATGTGCTGAGCCAGGTTTCCCGTCATGTGCTAAATTATAGGTACTTGAAAATCTTGTGCGTTTGTTTGGGCAATCAGTGCTAGGCTAACACATTTGTCAAAAATTAGTGTGTGATATCAAGAACTATCTTTAGCTCTTCTCACTGAATAAAAAAGAAAGGACAAAGAACCTGAGGAATAAACGAGTGCAAACCCTTCTGCAAACTCTTGAATCTATTCCATGTTTGCTTGGTAAAACAGCACCAGACACTTTGCAGGTTTCAAAGTGAGGGCAGGATTTGTCCTACTACGTGGAATTTTGAGAAATGGCACGTTTTGCTGTACAATTTGTATGTGCAAAAATAAAAAAATACTAAATTATAGGTCTTGGAGCAACTTTTCAGAGGCACTATGTGCTTATATTACATGTTGAAACAAGCACTGTATATTGCAGTACAGGTAGTACAAAGAGCCAAGTAAGTATTAGCTTACTGTTGGTTTGAAAATAGTGACGTTGGATAAGGTGCTCATATAATAATGTTTGCATGATACCAGTTATCTATCAGACTATATTTCTGACCTGCACCTCTCAGGAAAYGAATACGTACTCCAGTGCAAAATTTCCTATTCTGTGAAGCCATCCACTTTACAACTTCGTCTGAGATCACTCTAAGCCAGTTGGCCCTCGCTTAAATATTCATCAGACTTCTGATAATTGTGATAACCCTTATAGGCTGGCAAGCATGGCAAATTAGCAAAAAGATGATTGATCTTTTTTTATATGCAGTTTTATCTTCAACCTTTCCTGGATATATGTTATACTATAGTAATAATTTCTTCTCTAAGGTATTTGCCAGTATCTGGATTTGCACATCTATTTACAGTTGCCTTGAAGCCTCATAATTACAATACAGCTGAAATGTCCATTTTCTTTCTCTGACTACAAATAGGGATCAATCGAATTTTAAATGACTGCTTACGGGCTAGCTTCCGATCATGACCTTTGTAAATGATTAGAGCTCACCACTGTTGCTATCTACCTTGAAAGGGTAAGCGGGCAGGTCTGTCTAACTGGCATTTAATCTGGAAGAGAGCCAAAGATATTTGAGCTAAAAACCTAATATGAGTTGGCAAAGAGAAGTATGTATAGACCTTTGCACTATTATTTAGATATTTTTCCACATTTCTTTTTTGTATTTAGGAAATTCTTTTAACCTGTAGGTAAGTGGGATGTGTATTTGTAGATAATTCTATATTGAAGTTACGATAATAACTGAAGTTGCGAAATATATAGCATAAAAATGTGAAAAAATGGGGTTTCAAACTCCAAATGTACTGAATTTTCTTTTTCTGAAGAATGTGAAAGTATGTTGCATTGTTAAATGAATAAACCTGAAAAACGCACTAAATAGGATGCATAAAGCAGACCTGCTTTTTCTAGGCAGAAGTGAATGGAGAAAAGGTACTATACATTGGCACTTTTTTGTTTAAACCTCCTTTCATTTTAACATTGACAAAGATAGTTTGGACCCCGCTTGTATATGCAGCTCCCATGTAGTTAATGGCTGAGACACTTCTATCTACATTTGTCAGTTCAGTTTTATTTTAATGAAGAATTGTGCCTGTATCATACAATTTTTTATTACCACTACTGAATTTCTTGAGGTAGTGTTCTGTGCRTTTCTGTTGAAGTGGGAACAAGTATGACATCAATGAGATCAGAAAACAAACACCTCCTCTGAATTTATTGAAGGATTTTGCAAACTCGAAGTTTTGAAATTAATAAGAATGATTACTAAGAGCTATGAATGCTTTTATCTAATTAAAATCTTATGCTGCGTTACCTAATCAATTATTGTGTAGTATTCATGATCAGAATATTTATTGAAGTAATATTGTTCATGGGAATATGTCTCTTACCATTTACTCTCTAAAAGGATTATACAGTTTATAACGAATATGCAATCTTATCTCTTCATCATGTGGTGGCCAGAGTATTTTCTTTTATTTTCTGTAGCATGTTACACTGTTACGTAATGCAGTTGGCAGGTTGTTTTCTTAGCCTCAAACTAGTTAAATATGTTGTTACCTAAATCCTAATCCCAGAAAGCTGTTGTAAATWCAGTTTGTAGAGTTTTTGTGTCAGCATTACCTTCTGCTAACGTTTAGATAGAGGTGTTTTATGCATTTAGATATGATTTTTTKGGGAAGGAAATATCAAGTATATTTGAAATATTCAAAGTAAATCAAACATGAAGAAAAATGTCTGAGATGTTTTTTGAGGATTTGAATTGATATTTACATTCTTCATATCAATCTTAAACTGGAGATGTGTAGTTAGTATATAGTACTTACTGGCTAAGGCATTTTTCAAGGATAAGGACGGAGTTCTCAAAAACGATTGAGTTATTTGGGAGCAGAAATCCTGTGGAAAATCAAGAGACCTACTGTATCTTCATTATTACTCTACTGCAAGGCTGCATGCTTGAGCTGCTGAAATGGTATTTCTAGGAACAGCAAAATACTGTTAGGGATTGCTCATGTGTGATTTTTACCTAATGCTCGCAAGTCTGAGAATAACTTTTTGAAATGACAACAGAATAAAAACTAAACAGAGTTTTTTCTCTCTCCAATAGATGCAGCAACAAGAACTTGCACAAATGCGGCAGAGGGATGCCAATCTAACTGCATTGGCAGCTATCGGTCCCCGGAAGAAACGGAAGCTTGATTCACCTGGACTGCTTAACATAGGAGGAGAGGTATATGTCTACACACAGAATAAGAGAATTGATTATTTCAAAACCTAGTAGGAATAACTAGGGATGCTACATGCCAATATTTTCAGCGAACTGTGTAACTTGGAAAAGGTGATACAAATTACTAAATTAGAAGGACTTTGAGTCCAGTTTATCTTACRTTGCCACAGTTAAGATGGCATCTTCTCTTAGTTTTATTTTTCAAGTGTTAACTTTAAACAGATACTTAAAGAATATTTTAAAAAGAAATTAAACATGAAGTATAGGTATCTCCCTGAAAATGCTCGCTGCCTTTATACTGGTTTTCTCCTCTGCGTAATCCAAAGGAAAACAGAAGAAAGAGCAGGGCACGAAGCAATATCCGGAAAAACATAACYGTAGCACTGCTTAGTTTGGACCAAGAGCTTGTAGTAATACCAGTAAGTGTGGTTTTGTGAYGAATATGTGTCAAAACTTTTTACAGAATGGCTGGTTGTCCCCCGCAACTGCAAAGATGAGTTTGTAAGCACTCTAAATTGTATGTAATTTTAATAAGAATACTGTGCTCTAGAAGTAGAGTCAAATTTGTTAGTATGATTTTCCTATTATCTTAAATGGAGAAGTAGCTATACTACACAATGCAGTGCAAAGTCCTCAAAAGCGGGATATATATTAACCAAGGTGGAGAACTAGGGTAACATGGCTGCGTTACCTTGGATAACTCTTAGAGAGTACTGTATTGTTTAGTACAGATGTAGTTGGGCTGCTTTTGTTTGTGCTAAATATGCCTACACAATAGGAGTCAAAGTAATTCTTCCTATTATATGTCTGTTCTGAGGAAAATGCAAACATTTTGTTTTGAATAACTGATTAACAGTTTTGGCTCAGACATTTGACTGTCTAAATGCCAGGCATTTCCAAAGGCCTTTTTGTTTCCCATTTTGGATAGCTTTTATCTGACTTCTCTCTCTCTTTTCATGTGCTAAGATTAGTGCTAAGGAATGAGCTGAGCGAGGAATAGAAGTGGATCTTGTTTATATTCTAAAGTTGACTTATGACTTCAGATATATAGGAGGTGTTCCCGTTTTCTGGTCAAATTAGTTTCAGACTGAGGGAGCTTCCTGGGTTTTGTGTTGTCCTGTTACATTGCCTTCCTTTCGGTCTCCCTCCTTGTCTTACATTCAGTAAAGCATTCTGTTCTCCTCCGTATGCACCTGTAAGAAATCCTGCAGCAAAAGACCAAAAGAAGCTTTCATTAGAAGCTCAATTGGATAGTGATAGCATTGGCTTTCTCACAAGATTCACTTAAAAATAATTTGAACCTTCTAATAATACATGGATCGCTTCAGATTTTAACAAATGTATATTCCTTGCTTGTCTTTACTTGACCAAAGGAATATTTTCTCCTAAGTATCAGAATTTAATTTTTATTGTCTATTTCCGCTTTTAA
This sequence comes from Oceanodroma leucorhoa, assembly GCA_030449065.1. Taxonomy (NCBI): domain Eukaryota; kingdom Metazoa; phylum Chordata; class Aves; order Procellariiformes; genus Oceanodroma; species Oceanodroma leucorhoa. The sequence continues at coordinate 10,256,362 of JASVER010000007.1, read as the reverse complement.
AAAAYGATCATTTTTTAAGCTTTTATACTTTGATGAATCAAATTGTGGTCACCTTCGGTGAAACATTTTATTCAGAGCCTATATGCCTGAAAGGATTTATGGTGAACAGCTTCCCTCTCTCTCTAGAAGCTCCTCGTACACTGCTTCAAGGAAAGATAAAGGTCTGTAGCAAATTCCAAAGGCGTCGGGAGATTTTTGCCTCCTTTTGTTGCTCCCCTAGCCCAAATTTCACTGAGCTTCCGTGTTATTCAATTGACAAATTATCCTTGAAGTTTTTGCCGATACATGGATTTCCTGGAGTCATGAATTGTGTGGATCTTCTGCCAGTTCAGACTGAATTGCTCCCATCCCTCTCTGCCTAGCTTCTAACCATCCTGGGCAACTCTCATTGGTGCTTGGCTGCAAGCTGATTCCAAGAATTTGGGTACTGTATCTGGATTATTCAATGTCTTTTCTGGGGACAGGATCTAAAKCACTGTAGAAGCTGTGTCATACATGTTGGCTGCTAGAAACTCTCTCTTTCTGTTATTCTTCTGACCTACTCATTAGGGCTGCGATGCAGAAATAAACTCAGTTCCTCAAGAATGTTTCACTCTAAAAAGGTCCTGGAAATTTGCATTGTTTGTCTAAGATTATCTGATTTCTCTTCTTTGGATTTCTGGAGATTATAAACAACGTAGAAAACCRTTATAAGACTATGTCCTGTTTTACAGTCATCCCCTTAGCCCAATTCGACCTTCAGATGTCTGACTTCCACCATGGTCTATGACCCTCTGATTTCTCTAAGCAATTTCTAAGCTKCTTAAGTCCTTGCTACTGATAATCTCTGTTTGCAAGGTCTGACTTGGCAAGAGCTTTTTAGCCTGCCCTTTTGTTTTTGTCAAAACATCCATTTTTTGTCATTGAAGTTGCTGGTCTCCTCATTAATCTTTTTTGACATATATGTCTGCTTTTGTTGCAGCTGGGACACTGCAGTTTGCTGATCCAAAGAGATAATAATTTACAAATCATCCCACCCCTGCATGTTACCTTTTTTCCTTTTCTGAACTAACTCTTGTTTGATATTTTACTTAGTTGTATTGGCCATTTTTTTCAATGAGAATTGTTGGATTTCAGTCCAACTTCTTGGTTCAACAGAAATACTAGCTCACGATTTCTCTTTGGAAATTGGATCTTTTTAATAATACCCTTTTGATCTGAGCAGGAGGTCAATTTAGGGAGTAGTGATGGTTATTTTGCTTAAGAGAAAAAGTTGATGGAAAAACTTCGTGTTTCTGTGATCAAGTACTGTTTGTTGTATACAGAGAAACAGCTCTTATACAGCTTTTATAAATGTGAAGAAGCTTGTGCTCATAATTGCAAATACCAGCACTTTGTTCAAGAGTGTTTTCTTTAAACTTGTTTTCTGTCTCACGTTGCCAGGGCTCATTTGGACTTCTTTGCTTCTTTTCAAGCCATAGCTAAATACATTTTTTTTTGGATGGCAGGATTAGCTTAAGTTACCAAGGCCAGACCCATCATTTGCCTCTTCTGTACTAGTATGGCTGGGGGTTTTGAATACTTTTACTTGGGGAGATGGAAAACTAGCAGTTTTGGGGTGACGCTATTTATCCATCATATACGTTCTTTGATTTGCTTCTCCATGCAGCCATATAAAAAATTCCTTTCCAAAAAATGGGAGAAAAGATTTTATAGAGAAGTGGATGAGTAGGGGTGAGACGTCCTCAAATAATACTGCCACCAAACGGATAACTAGTTTCAGACTGTGATTACACAGTAGCCTGAGCTAATCTGACTGTGATCTCTATCCCAATCCCTAATAATGCATTCCTGCCCCTTCCCTTGCATTGGCTCTGGCTCTTGTCATACCCTGTGCTAACCCGTTTCCATTTGATAAATTGGCAGAAAACTAACCTAACAACAAKAAAAAGTGTATAGTTTCTGCTTAGCTTGCTGAAGTAGTTTGGCCTAGAGCCCAGCACTGGAAAAGGAACTTACAACAAGGCAGAGGCAGCAAACTTGAGATCACCTGCTCTTAATTCGCTTTCTTTTTAGTACCTTTCTTGTCTTCTCGTATTTTAGATAATCTGCTAGAAACACAGCTTCCTCTGTAGCAGCCAGCAGCTCATCAGTAATTCAGCCTGCTTATTATTATAATGCAGTTTAGATCAAGAGTGAAAGAGAAGGGGTAAAGAGAAATGAGATACCTTTGGAAGAATTCAGCTTCCCTGCCTTGCAGAGTTGAAAATATTGCATTTGCAGAATTTTATAATTTTAAAATTTATTTAATGATTCTAGACAAAATTATTGGAAAATATCTTAAATGTTACTGCTTTTTGGAATTTAATGCATGGTTATCAAGTTAGGTATCCAACTTCTGAACCATGTTATGCATTTAGCAGCAGTACTGCYTAATTTTTATTTGCTGTGTGGGTTGTGTTAATGCTTGTGTTGGTACACGGCAATGGATGGTGGAGGTAGGGCAGTGGATGACATAAAGGAAAGGGAAGAGAGCAACCACTTACGCTCTTTAGTTAGTATTCTTAAGCAGCTCTAATGTCAGATTAAAAAGAATAAATTTTGAGTTGCTTTTATTTACTTTATGGATTTTGAATCTATTCAGTTCACATTTTCAAGCTTTTGTCTTGAATTGTAAGGCTTTTAAGAATTAGGATTAAAAATCGTTTTTGTTTATGAAATAGATATTTTCATGTAATTGTAAGAGTTAAAGCTTTAAGAAAAGCATTAACCATCATAAGACTGGTCAGGTAGCTTTACAAGATAAATATTTGAGTAGTGCTAAGGTGACAAGAATGCAGAATTTGCATATTTCAAAGTCCCTCGTTTTTTACTATGGAATTAAAGTGTAGAGGTTAAATTTAAGTATTTTTCTGTATTTAAGAATAATAATAATTAAATAATTTGGCTTTTCATCAAGACCTATGGCTAGTATCCCAAAATACATAAATATAGAGTATATGTTTGAAATATCTGAGGGTATAATTTGTTTAAATATCAAGTGAAAGCCCTCTCCTGGTACTTGCTGGCACAGATGGTTTTTGAATACTGAGCTTCCAAAGGCAGCCTCAGGGCTAGTTCAGTGAATCACTGCTTATTGAAGACAGTCATTTTAGGGATAAGAAAAAACCCTCTTTCTCACATAGTGGAAGAGCAGTCATCTTAAGAATATTCAGCAAACTATCCCAAATACCATCTTCCACAATTTGCAGGACCGTATGTTGGGCCAGTGCTCAAGGGAGATCTGATATTTTGTGTCTTTTCTCATCCAGTGTATTCCAACCATTATATTAGTCAAGAAAGATAATGTTCTTGCAGACCTGGAAAGTCCCAAAAAAACTACAGTTAAAACAGTGATGTTTTGTGTAGAGAAAAGCTAATTACTAAAGTGATTGTGAAATGTATTTCGGGTACGAGGCACCACATTTTTTAATTAAATCCATCTTTCAGATGGTATAATTTGAACATTTTAAAGCTGTTTTCATGTTAAGCTTTTGTATAAAACATTATTAAGATTCTGGTTTCAGACCTGGAAATCTGTGTTATACCAGAGACTTCCAAATGCAGACATAGAAAAGTTATGTGGTATTCCTCTCTATCAGATCTTTATACTACTGGTAATTCCTAATTTCTAAGTGGAAATGTAAGGATGAATTCATGATTATTTGGGGTTCTTGGGTACTATGAGATAGTTGGAAAAAAGTACTTTTGACTACAGTCTCTTTTTAGTTATCCAGGACTGAACGTGATTAATTTGTTTGCACGCATAACAGCTGGCATTCTCACTTCATGCTTGGGTCATCCATAGACATTTCAGTAACGCCTACAATTATTCCTCAAATCCATTGTTAATATTTTAACAATATTAAGAAGAAATCAGGATACTAGGTAATTTTCTCTTTGGAATGGATCAAACATGATAAAGAAGTATGAGAGCTGTCTCTTGGAACACCTGGCCTTGTTTCCTTCCTTTCTTGCCCCTTTAAACAGAAAGAGATGTATAGTGTGTCTTGCAGAAGTCTTTGTTACAGAAGGGTTGTGCATTGGGTTCTCTCCAAAGTGTCTACTCAAAGAATATCATGCAGATTTAGAAGTTCATGTATCAGCCAACATAACTGTGAGGCATAACTGCTTCTGACAGATCTGAAAGAATTAGAACCAATGAATAGTCTTTTATTTTGGGGGAAAACACCAGCCAGTGGGATTGCCATGCTCTGAGCAAATCTTTAGGCTATTCCCTCACCTTTCTGGAACTAAAGTAATTTTATGGCATCCACTTTGAAAGATCCTTGGAATGACTTGTTCTACAACTCAAGTCTCAGCTTGGTGTTCATACTGTATAGTTGGCTCTTGATAAATTACTTTTTGTTTTAAGTGGTCAAGATATGTTTAGAAAGCACTGGAATCTAAAGAGCCTTTACACTTGTTAAGCTTGAGTTATAGGAAAGCAGATACAATAGACCAGAACACCTTTTGCCAAGTGTTTATGGTCCAAGAAGTTAAAGCTTGCTTTTTGCGCTTTTAAACTAACAGCAGAACGGAAGGAATTTTTATGATTTATTGTATCATTGCCTTTTCAAGCACTCTTTGCTCCTTGTATCACTGACATGATAGAATGCAGTGGTTATCTCAGACCTGTTTTGCTGTAGGAAGCCRCTGCTGCTGACAGTTGTGATTTCATTTGAGGTATCCCAAAACTATCAGTTAAATACATGGGTTTGAATTTTCAGGGAGACAGAAGAAAGTTAAGGAGTCTGTCCTTATATTTTTTTTTTTTATGGAATTACATGCATACTACTTTATAAATCTTCAAAAATCTCAAGTTTAGCTTCAGCTTCTCTGGCTTGCTTTACTTCCTGTTTTCAAAAGTCAAATAAGTATTAAAATAATTCACAGGAAATGTGTTAATATTGATTTGAAAATCRGTCTTTTGAAAGACTATATAGATGTTCTCTGAATTAATAATTGCACCTATTTTTCTCATTCTTTCAATTTAAATTTAAATTTAAAAATAAATTGCGGCAATGATGAATTTCCATTTTAAAAAATTTAATTTCAAGCTGTGTTTTAGCCGTGATGTACATGTTCTGTTTTTATAGAATTCTGGTTTTATTTTGTGAAACAAAATTTGTAAACATTACTCTAATGCATTTTACAGACTTAGCAGTAAAAAGTAGAAAGGTGTTAAAGGTGATGGATAATGCTATGTTTACACTGATGATTAATAATTCTAATTTGGAGTGAATGTATAGAAATACATTTCTGTGCCTGTTGCAAACAGGCAGGAATAGAGAGAGTGAGTCAGGAGGCAGTAGACCAATTTTGCATGGATCTCATTTGACAGGAGGAAAAAGCCAGGCAGCAATGCAAGAAAATAGAAAATGGCTCTGTGCCAGCAAAAACATTCTTTTTTACTAGTAGAACAGGTTTGCATACTGTATGTATTCCTTTGATCTATGTAACACAAAATATTCTGAGAGAGGTTCAATGGTATTAATCATTTTTCCTTATTGGCCAAGACAAATTTGATTTTTACTTCATTTGGAGATGGAAATGGTAGTTGATCCCACCTGACTGCATGATGTTGATCTAGCACAGAAGGAGACCGTTAGAGTATTTCTTTCTCTGCTTTTCAAAGGTTTCTTACTGGAGTCTTAAATAGTGTTTTGTTGGGTTTTTTTTAAATTAAAATCCTCCTCCTTGGTTAAAAAAGGAAAAAAATGTTTGCATTTTTAAAAAGAAAACAATTTTATCAATGTGGTAATATTAAATACRGTATTTTTATTTCTGTATACTTTATAAATATAGTGTGTGCAGCTTATTAGCATGGAAAATGAGAACTTGGCAAAATGACTTCTGAGTAGTTAATAGTTCATCCATTATTTGTCAATTCCTATAGAGGTCTACTGCTGTTACTGTGAAAGAGTATTGKTTTTTTTCTTGCAAAAGGCAGCTACCTTGAGGATTTGTGGGGACGGAGGGTATGTGAGATTGTTTATTGTTTGGGGGTTGCTTTTGGGTTGGGTTTTTCTGTATTTTCAATTGTCTTCTCCATTTGTCTTCCCGATTTTCAGACACTGAAGGATAAAATATATTTTGCAGCCTCTGTTTTTCTGACACTTATAATTCCAGAATTTTTCTTTCTTCGGGCTAAATAAAACTGATAAGATTAAGAGAAAGAAAGTCTGAAAGGGTCTAGCTGAGGGTTTGTCAAAATTGACTTGAGTCTCTCCATTGACTTCAGAAGGTAAGGCCCAAGGTGCTATGACATTTTTAGATGTCAGTGAAAATAATTTTTAAAACCTGGTCAGAAAATTTCCGAGGTGTAACTTTTCAATATATACATGGAAAGATTCAGACCTGTATCTTAAAGTGGCAATGTTTCCCTTTGAATTGACCCTTCTCTGTAAGAATCAGATGAATTACAAAATAGATTAATTTCCTTCTCCCTTCCATCCCATTCAATGCCAGATAAATTTTGTGGAATATTTTTTTTCTTTTTGGCTAAAAAAATCCTTTACTGAAGCTGAGGTTTTGAAAAAGTCTAAAGAACTTGAAATTTATTCGGATGCCCATTTTTTGATATATCCAGCCTGATTCTTTACAGGAAGTCAAGTAATATATTGGTCTTACAAAGAGTGACAATTAGGGTAACAGTAATTTAACATTTTAGCTTACCCTGAGCCTGTAGGCAAAYAGGCTTGAACTTCAGGGGAATCCTGTTGCCAGCTTCTAATGTAAACACCTTACCTAGAAGTACTGGACAGAAYTTTTTGTTATTTTACCTGATGTAAACTGTAGAACCAAACCATTGTCCGAGTCCCCCTCCCAAATGACAGTATCTAAACTCTGCTTCTGTTAAGTCTTGACTGTTTCAGAGAACCTCTTCTTACGGGGTAATTAAATCTCTCTGGGAGACTCTTTTACATTTCATAATGTAAGATACAGAGAAAACAGTTTGGAATAATCAGGCAAGCTCCTCTTTCTTGAAAATGTGAAGTTATCTGTACTTCAAGCTTTCCAAAGTCTTGCAGGAGCTCTGTATTGATGCTCCTTAAATGGATCTTGCCACCATTATGCTACAGTTGCTACAGCTGAGCGTTGCCTTACAATACTCTGTTGATAAGAAAAGGAGAGGTTCTTGAATCAAAAAAAAAAAAAAAAAACAAAACAGATGAACATTTCATTTAGAACTTGCTGTCTTATTATGTGTGCTAAAAAATTAACCCTTCATTTTAAGTAGTTCTAATAGAAAAAAAGCTCAGTGTGTAATAAGGAGGAATGAAGACARGCCTTTCATGGTTTCCTTTTACCATACACAAGTCTTCCAAGAATGTACTGTAAGTCTGAATGGTTTCTTTATCGGTTTGGGAGTATTTCATATGTGCATATTATTCATATGTATATGTGCACAAATTTTAGAGTCAGGTCCCTACTACAGGTTTCATAAGTGATGTCATTATGAAATGACACAATATCAGCAGTTTGTGGTGCAGGCAAACTTATTGTGATGAACTTTGCTGTTCAATGAACATGATGTATTTTTAGTCCCTATGATCTATTCTGTATTGTAAGAGTATTTTGAGCAAACGCTTGTTTAGTTTGGAAATGAATGTTCACACTTCCACATATGTTGACCAGTCTCCTACTGCCCACATTCCACTTTCAGAATTTGGCTAAAATTTGCCAATGACAAAATTCAAAGGTGTGGCTCAAATATTTAAACTTTGAGCTGAAAGTARTCTTTCAGCTTTGTTAAAAACTGTTTACAAGTTTACATGAGCAGTGTGTATTGCACATCCTTTCTTTGTAAGAGAGATAGTAAAATGGGTCCTGTTTGGCCACATTCATGAGAAGTTAAGCGTTTGAGCTCCAAACCTGCAAGGACATGTGCACATGCTTAACTTTAAGCACAGTGGTTAGTTTGTTTGAAGTTAGTAACATGCCTYGTGTAGAACGTTAATGACATGCAATAAGCTTTTGTTGGATCGCTGTGTATGTCAGTGTTCCTGTCAATCTCATCGTGTTTCCTGCTGCATGAACTCGGGTTTGCTAATCCGTAACTGATTCTGATGTAGGAAATTCTTTATTTCTCTTTTTTTCAATGGTAAAAACAGGGTTTGCTTTCTGGAAATTGGCATATTGCATGCTTTTGAAAAGTCTCATGTTATTTGACCACAAAAGTCTTTGGGACTATCAGTGTGTGTTAAATGCAGGTTTATGAAGTTGCCAATGTGTCTTGTATATTACAGGCTGTATTTTGCTTTCAAAGAAATAATATAGTAAAAATATCTGATAGTGGGATCTTCATCTTGGTGTTCCTTTTGTTACATACTCTGTTCTAGTGAGTGACTAGGAAAAAAGGGTTTTTTGTTTTTGTTTTGCCTGGAGTCAAACAGGAGCATGCTGGTTAAAGGGATTCTGTGGGGGAGTTGGGCTAGAGAGGGCCTGAGGGAACTCGGAGAGACATCTACCACCAGCAGCTTGTCTGTGCTAGCTAATTATAGCTAGGTTACTGTTTACTTTAGTGGTATACTCCTTATTTATTAGTTACTTAGTTACTGCTTGCCTTCAAGTTACAGGCTTGCAGCCAGTTGCTGCAGGGGAGGTGCAATAGGAGGGGAARGGCATCATGCAGTACTGCAGATTGCAGCTCCCCGACCTTGGCAGATTTTTTAAAACTTTTTTCTTTTTAAATATAGACAATGGGAGAGACGGTCAAAAAGAAAAGCAGACAAGTTAAAAAATGGGAACGACTTCAGGAAATTTTTTACAGTCTAGAGGGACCGTGGTGATAAAATTATCATGAGTGTCTCCATGACTTATCAATCAAACTGGGTTTTTTCCCTCTTTTTCCTCTTGTCTCTGGTGCAAAATCTCACTTTTTGGTCTATGTGAAGTTACATTGATTTGAATAAAATTACAATTTGTATACCTTTTCTAACTGGTACCACTTTGCGGGAATCCAGAGTTAGTTTCACGGGGCAGTTTCACTAACTATTAAGTTAGTTTCATATCAGCACTTTTCCAAGCATGAGTGAATCCACACACATATATTTCACATAGTTAACTAAGTTAAACTATTCTAAAGATTGTGTATGGAAACCCTAGATCATTTAAGAGTCCAAGTCCTTAAGGGTTGGACTCCTAGGCTGTTGAACCACTTTGGGAAATCTTACTCTAATTCACGCTCTCATTTTTTTGATGAGCTTTGAGCAGGGCCTGTGGATTAGCTATCTGAAGAGAGGTAGTGCAGTAGGCCTATTTCCACTGCTAGTTTTGCTGTTGCTTTTGTTACTCTCTAGTAATCTTGGTATAATAATTATCTCAGCAAACAAAAGGACAAAGAACAGGAGTGTTGTATAGGGAGGCAAATGAAGAGAATGATGAGATTTTCTGCAACTGTTGCAGAAAGTAGAAGGTATCGTAAATAGTGATTTCCATTCTTTAGCAACATGGAAGTAGTGTTGTTGTTGGCCCATGCTGTAATTATCAATAAAAGAGATATTTCTTTAGTCTTTTTGAGCATGACAGTCTCTGGCAAATTCAGGAGCATAACAAGAGCCGAACCTCTGWATGATGGACCAATTACTGAACAATGTAGAGTAAGCTCTGTTAGGAGAATGAGCATACTGTAAGATCCATAAAAAAAGGTGAAGTTTCTATCTCCAAAGGAGAAGGTAGGGAATAAAAGGAGCACAACAGGTTAAACAGCCTTGGCCGGAGAAGTGAGTACCCCTAGGCAGACCAGCATCTCTAATCAGTGGTAGTGGTACTAGCTCTGAGGGGAGGGAAATTCAGGCTGGTGCTCTCATGTAACATTAAAAAGGACAAGCAGTCTGTCAGGGGAAACAGTCATTGGCGTGGGATTTCTTCTGTTGATCAAAAAGACAGCAGCACTGCAGCCTGCTTTATCTATAGGGGAGGTGTTGGCAGAGGGCAGTTTTTTCCCAGGCCGTATCACTGGCCTGTGATGGGTTTTTCCCAAGCCATAAAAGAAGTCACCTACATTTCTCTCTTTAGCAAGGTTTTGTTAATCCCTCTTTTTCTTCTTYTTATTTGTTTTCATTTTTATGCTATTACAATTTAAAAAAAAATTTTCAGAAACATCTTTACAAAGCAGAAGGTGAACTAAATCTGAYGGACCTGGGAAGTATGCCTGGTGCTTGCCTCCAAAGCCAAAATTAATTTTCTGATCTCTATAAGTAGTTCTTTATGAATATTATAAAATGCAAGTTCAGTACATTGTTTCCCCTTCCCTCCTTTAATTGAGCTTCAAATTAGTTTTCTCAATTTCCCCCCCCCCCCGCCCCCGGACAACACTGACAGCCATAAGACATCCTCAGCTGTAGCTACAATGAGATGGGATGAATTTTATGCTGCTATTGACTTCGCTTTTATCTTACTAAGTAACAGAACAAATCTCTAATGAAGAACTGCAGGTGCTGTTCCTAGCATTGTTTCAGCTATGTAAGTAGTCAAAGTAATAATAATTGTCAGTGATGTTAGGAAAAAAAACAATCACAATTTCAAGTATTCTTTTCATTTCATAATATATCTTAAATAACTTACAACCAATATGGAAGGGCTTTGAGAAGAAGAAGATTAAAATAGAAAGTAGGTTCTCTCTGTTTGAATAAATTGTAAATAAAAATTACATCTTTGGAAATATTTGACAGTGTCTCATTTCTTGATTGAGAATYCAGAAGAATAATTATTTTATTTACTTCAACAAGTACTTTGAGTCTGAATCTTCCATTAGTTACTTCTTAGTATTGCGAAATGTTCGTTCATTTGATGAGCTTACCTGTAATGGGACATGTTCTGTGGCTTTTCTTGGTTAAAGGCAAGAAGAATTACGACAGGTGATCTGGTTCCATGCCAGATCATAATTTTCAGTTTTGAGCATTTGTCAGTGTTCAAATCACTTAAGCAATAATACATTATTTTAGAAAACTCTTAATGAAGATCTAAAGCGTCCAGAGTAAAGTCTTAAAGTAATAGGCTAGAGTCAACTCTGTTTATGTTGACTCTGGTCTCTACGTAATCAAATCTATAGATTGTGTATGTTCTGCATTTCAGTTTGACATCTGATCAGTTTGCAGCAATTAATGAAAGTTAAGAATGATTAATGAACAYTTTAATGCTTTTTGGTTGACATTCTTGCTGTGTACTGGAGACTCCAACGTTCCAAGTGTCTTTAGAAGTCTCTACCTAGATCTAGTTTGTGGCCCATTAGTTGATATTATTCACAGTATTTATTTTAGCTATAGTGATTAACAAGTCAGTTTGACCTATTGGGGTTTCTTTTCTACAGTGCCATATATAAAAAAAATGTAATGTAAACCATAATTCAGCTTGTTCAGCCTATGCTGAGCAGTAACTCCTGGTTGGTCTGAAGTCAAATGCATTTTTTACACTAGCTCTACTGAGACACAAGGTTTTCTGGATTTCAGACAACTTTTAAAAGGTTATATATTGCCTTTTAAGTCATTTATCCCGGTGGTGATCAAGACCAATTACTTTTTAACATAATTTTCTATATTTCTGCCCTTACTATATAAGGATTACATACTGGTGTGGTAAATTTATTAAATTGTACTGAGTGAGTGGGTGGGAGAAAGCAAAGCAGTGTTTCTTCTTGTGAAAATGTTTCTCCAACTACAGATTCTACAAAATTTGACTTTTGCTTTTCTTATTTAAATGATGAATTTAATGTAAGTCTTCTAATTTCAAAATAATTCTTTAACAAGGCCTTATCATCTCTAACTTACTTCTGAGTTATTTCAGTATATTATATATTGAGTCATTGCTTTTTAAATTAAACATGTAATTGTATAAACCRTAACAAATATTATATACTTTTTTTAAGGCTTTCAGAGGTATATTTTTATCTCCAGCATTCAATTGGTATATCAGAGTAGCTCTTCACTGAAGAATTCTGACTTGTACTGAATTTCTGATACAGTTTTCCTCCAGAAAAACAAAACAAAACAAAAAGCTAGTAATTAATASCTTTTTCTACTCTCTCTGCTCTCTCCCTCTCAAGACAAAGCTACCTGACTTATGTCTGGTTAGAATGAGCATCACGTAAAACAGACAAATCAAGCTGTGTCAGATTAATCCTCCTTAAGCGGCTTACACTCTAGTTGCATAGAARGACACCGTAACATGGAGAAGCTGTTCAGAATTGACACCAAACTAGAGATTGCGTATCAAAGAAAATGCTTTACCTACCTATTCTGAAGTCTACCCTTCAGTGTGAATTGTTCTTCTAGATCTGATAATAGAACACTTCTGGCTGGCTGTGCCGTATCATCTTGACATTTGGAATACAGATACATGAGAAGCATGTCATGTTAACAGAACACTACAACAGTCATACTTTGTCTCAATTGATGGGGGAATTGCAGCATACAGAGTAATTCATGTTGACAGTAAGAACTTGCAGATAGGCAGCCTAAAATGGTGAAATCATTATAGAAATTTATTTAACTGGTTGAATGGCCATAGCAGATTGGTTGAGCCAGCCAAATCAAAGAGACGCTGAAGGAGATATCTTCTCTACTGCAATTTTTAAGATTAATTTGTGGCTGCCTCATATCTTTGGAATACATATTTTTATCTTTTAATACGTATACTAATATCAACGTTAATACTAATTGATAAAATATTAAGTACATCTTTTAATCTCTGTTGTTCAGACATAGAAAGGTATTCTTTTCATGATTAAATTTGAGGAAAAATATTGAAAAGAAGGCAACCATATAATTGAAAATAAAGCTATTGAATTTTTATTTATATTTCATTCTCCTTAGAAGAATGTGTTAGYAATTTAATGAATAATATAGTTTTACATCTTGTTTTAATTAATTCACAAAATGTTTTCCGATTGCTTGTTATTCTATGTTTTTAAATCTCTTATCCATGACAAAAATCAGATTTTTGTCTACAGAAATTGGATGAAGATGAGAGTTTACAGGAGAAGTTGCCCTAAGTATTTAAACAATACTATTTATTAAAGAATCTTATTTTAAAATTTTATTTCCTGTTTATTTTTTTCTTTTGCAAGCTGGTACTATACTTTTCCCACTTACACTTTAAGAGTGTAAATTCTTTTTATGTGTATTAGCTGCAGCGTTACTTTACGTAGTTAAAAGAGGGATGTGGCAACCTGTGTCCATAAATGTAATGCAGTGGCATTCCTAGGTGAAGAACAGGAGGGATGGTATTTTGTCACTGCATTTTGTTTGCAGGTAAAGCCAGCTCCTTTTGCCTAAGTGTGACAAAGCTAGACAAAGTCTAAGCTATCTTCCTGCAGTTTTTGTTCATACAGGACAATGGTGGCTTCGAATGAAAGAGAGAAGCCTGTTGGTCTGGCAGTATTTTTAATGCATTATTGTTTTTCGCCGCGCAGCACCAGATTCCACAGTCAACCCTGTGTATTTATTACTAGAGGCAATTGGCTAGGAGAAACCTGGGAGCACCTCCTGTTCTTGATTTTAACCAAACCCTAACCAATCACCTACATTTATGTATTTTCTTAGAACTTAATTTCAACTAGTTTTAGTCATACCCTCTAGGATCTCCATAATACAATTCTGTAGGTACAGCAAATTCTTCAAATCGCCGTTAGCAGCAGAGCACACAGTCATGTTGCAGACTTTAAAAGCATGAGAGACCTAAGTCTGTAGAGAGAAATATGCTTTGAGTATTATCCATATAAAAAAAAAGAGGTATCCCAAACTTTGCATTTAAAAATATTTCTCTAAAGTGTCTCTTTCAGTATAAATGCTGATGTGTGTTGTCATTAAATGATTGTATAGAGAACACTCTGTAGCCCAGTAGGATGGGAATTCTTCCATTGTCAGTCTGGCTCTGCTTCTGTCTGTGGCTTACTGTAGTTGACTTTATCTTGCGTGCTCTTATCTTGTTCATTGCTATTCATAACCCATACTTGTGTGAAGATGGGCCTTTATTCATAAGAAATATTTGCCAAGTTCCTTGTTCCTTTATGTAAAGGAACAATAAATACTATTTGAACATATATRCCTTTGATTTGTTTTCATTCTCAGTTTAATTATGCAGCGTGTATTTTAGACACATATGTCTGATTCTTGTCTTGTATTAATTTGCCTTTGCATGTTAACAAGCACGAGAAGAAAGCAAGCAAAAGCAGTACTGCTTTCTAGGTACGGGGATGTTTCGGACCACCTGTATGTTCTGATGATAGGCCTGCTTTACAAGAAGGTAATAGCCAGGTGGTTGTCAGATTCTGGATAATTTAAGGAAATCACCTCCAAAGATGTAGAAGATGAAAATTTGGCAAGTCCTCAGCTGTATGAGAAAAGAGGTCTCTGACATTTGACTCCACTCCTCTCTTCCCCATTTATTCCCCAAACTCCTGCTGTGTTTAGTGTTTAGTTGGGGGAGAAAAAGGTGATTGCATAGTGGAGTTAGRTTGTGGTAAGCAAGTGGGGAGCGTAMGATACAGTTTTCAGTATCTTCTGCTACCTTGTATAAATTCTACCCACTAGAACTAAAATGTTCTGAACCTCTTCCTGTAGTTATTCAACCAGTTGCAGTTGAGCTGACCTATGTGACAGGTAAGAGAGAAGTAATTACTAAGAATTYGCAAAGCAAATGAAAGGTGCAGGGATCTGGGATTGATATTCTGATATGCTGCTGCACAGGTACTGTTTAAGGTTACCATTTCTGATTGAAGTCTCTTTCCYCTTTGTATGAAAGCAGCATAATTAATCAGGCTGTAATAAATTCAGGTACTGCCAGTTTGTCACCTCAAGAGACGAGTTACCAGAGCAGGCTGAAATCCAATTGAAAATATGGTCACAATTAGTATTTAGTATTTAAATAACTGTTTTAACATGTGTAGTGTAGCAGTAGACACCTTTGGATAAGGTTGGGCAACGTGTGTTGTATGGTTTGAAATATACCTCCAAAAGTAAGTGCAAGATGATCCAAAATTCTGCAAATCTAAAATTAAAAAACCACTATTTTACAATGCATTTTACAGATTGGAAAGGGAATATATCATATCTAGATAAGGAGTCTGCAGCTCTAAATCCCATCTGATTTGTATGTTTAATTTTGTCTTTATTAATAAAAATCTTGGCTCGTTTCAGTGTGAAAGTTGAGTCAGGCATAATCTATTCACTCAAAATCAAGAATCACCAAGCAAAATGGTTTGGCTTGTGGTTTAAGTTGTTACTCTTAATGATCTTTTACAAGCCTTATTTGAACAAAGGTGTTGTTTCTGGTGTTCGTGCACATTTTAAGTTATGGGAGATCTATATCATTATTGTTGGTGCTGTTTTCAAATGTCAGTGCTATTGTAAGTCCTGTCTGTAGTTCAGTAGGAAAATTCCATGGGTGTTTTTGTTGAAAAGAAAAAAAAAAAAAATCAGGTTTTAGACTTTGCTTTATTTGCSTAGGTGATTTTTAAAATGCTTTTTATTTATATTATTGGGGGAGATGGTGTTTTAGCAGTGACTGTTTTCTAGGGCTTTAGAAAGCCGATCACAGTGCAAGTAACTACAGTAGTTGCCATCCGTATGACTTCTTACGGAGGTCACCACCGTGAAGTTCTGACAGTGGAATGGTTCATGCAAGTGCACTCACTTTAGACGAAATCAACTGGATTATTCTAAATAATGTAAATAAGTGGTATGGGTTAGACGGGCTGATACTGCCTGGAGTGAATTAGGGAGCACTCATACGAGCTACTCTGCTGGCAGATCTTCAGGATAATAACTTCAGCAGGGGGCAGTGAGGAGCAGCTGGGGGGCATAAAGCCTTTGATCAGCACAGCTGGATCCAAAGCTAACATCTGTCTATAGTCTTAGACTCGACACTTTTGTTAATACTGTGAGCTGTATTTGCATTTGTTAGATTATTTTGGTAACAGTACTTTCCTGTCTCTTGTGTTCCATTTCTTTCCATAATCCCCCCTCACAGCAAAATCAGTGTTGGCAATTCAGAAAAAATAGAACAATTATCTTCTTCATGTAACGCTTTAACAATTATTAACTTTCCTATACTTTTCTAGCAATRGTTATATGTGTAAGTCTCAGTAGAGAGCAGCTGTGAAATTAAAATACAGGAATTACAGAAAGAAGCTGTTTAGTTGCGCTGCGATTGCCATCAAAGAGTGCGGATACGTACCCACTCTTTCTCAGAACTGATGAGGAGTCRTCCGTGTGCCCATATACTCAGGATATTTCAGATTCCTCCAGTCATGAAGCTCCTCCGTGCCTGTGAGGAAGTGAATGGCTGATGGCAGGACAGGAGGTTTGAATTTACAGGCCAATGCACGCTTGACCATAACTGAGTTGATTATAAGCATCCTTATAATAATTTAATGACAATTTAAAGAACACAGAGAGGAGAAGCTTAGATTAAAAAAAGCAGTGTTGTGAAGTAGCAGTCTTGGTATCTGTTAAGCTTCCCTGCACACACTTATTCATGTCTTTCCCTTTTCTTATATGTTCTCTATACGCTTCAGAGAAACAAATCTTGTAAACATTTGCTTATTTTTTGGCATGGAATAATAAAGCAGACAAGTGTCACATGAATGATTGTGACACTTGTACAAATGTCTGTGAGCTCAAACAGGACAGGCAAATTATGTTTTGACCCATTAACTATAGCTGTCTTAGGTAGAAAAAAAAATGCCAATTTATCTAAATACTTTAATTCAAGCAAGCACTTCAGACGTAAAAATTTGGCAGAATCATACCTTCTAAGATTAATAGTTTGTCTACATATTAAAAACATGTTAAGATACATTKTTCCATCCTCAGTTTACTGAAAAATTACAGCTTTGAGTGGATAWCGGGGAGGAAAATCAAGCTGAGTGTTTTGATTCCTTTTCATACAGATACAGACCATCATTTTGCTATTCCTACTGTTTATCCATTTAACTGCAGTACTGTGGAAAAGAGAATGGTGAAGGCTTTGGATATGTCATTCTTTGGCATTATCAACTTCTCAAATTTCCTTTCAACTTCTCATACTGTTGTCTTAATATGCTGGGGTGGTAGTAAGAAGTTTTCTGCAACATAGTAAATATGTCTGTCTCTCCATAAATGAATGTGGGGTAGCCTGGTTGTGGGGCTCAGATRTGATGCTGCAAATAATTTATTATTTATTATTATTAATGTTGAAAATGTTTTTATTTGAAAGAGGTTTTTTTTAAAGAAAAATAAACTGGACTGTATAAATTCTGACATGTCTCAAAATAATTCCAATTTATTGTTATTTCAGTTTTGGTGTAAGTGTTTATGTAGTTACATTACCGTGTTGGAGTCTGATGCCATGTGARTTTTTCCAGCCAACTCCCAACAGTCTTATTCTAGAAGGATTATTCGGTACCTAAGTGTCGCAGTAGATCAAGTAGATCAAGTAGATCCCCATCTTTTGCCTTTGTTTCCCATCTTCTTACTTATATGTTCCTTACCTTAGCTTTCCTTACCTATTCTCCTCTTTCTTCAAATAAGGAAAAAAAATTAAATCAAGGCAAATTTTTTAATGCTGGAGTTCCTTTCCCAGAATTGAGACCTCACTTGTGAAACATTTTTTGAAATTTGTATTAACATTAATKACTTCTCTGTTACTTGGTTTTGATTATATAGTTGATAATATGATAAAACAGCTCAGGAATTTAGGACAAAGAATAAAAGTTTTAAGTATTCATGTACTCTTAATTTGAGCATTCTAATGGATCCTCAAAGTGTAACCTTTTATTAATGAGAATATTTTGGAACAAGATTAGCAGTCTGTAGCAAGTAATAAACAGGCTGAATGTACATTTGTGTAGACCTCTTTAATATGAACAAGGAAATGAGGTTGGATCTGCTTAGCTAGGAGATAAAAAGCCCATCTAAGTTAAAAGGCATAAYAGGAGTAAAAAAGTGAGGCACAGTTTTAGAATGAAATGAGAGTGAAGACTTGGCAGATTAGGTTTGCCTTAAGTCTATGATAGTTAAAATAACTCCGTTTAAAATTTTGAAACTGTAATTTACATGTTCCTTTATTATTATTCAGATTAATACTAAAAGGGCAGAAGTCATCCAAGGAACTTGCGCATTAATTTTCTTCCCTTTCACTAGTCTGGAAATTTGTTTCAAAATATTTTTCTAGTACCTTGAATTTTGTTGTTATTTTTTGTTTTGACAAGAAGTAACTCTTCTTTCTGACTGTCTATTAATGCTACTGAGAAATAAAGATGCTTTTACAAAATGCTTTCAAGCACAAAAGGAGATGGATTTCAAGAGATTATTTTACATATTTACATATTTTACCTTAAGCATTTTGTAGTCACTGCCTACTGGTGAATGTATCAGATTTTTACACACACTTTCAAAATGAACCAGTTTTGCTTCTAAGCCATTGCAAAGGGAGGAAATGAATTCTAACTTTTTTCACTTCATTTTCACATCCTCACATTTCCTTATTTCACATGGTTTAAAACAAAATGCCTCCAGCATTATTTTTCCTTTCTCAAGAGCAAAGTGAATGTGACTTTTCTAAGGGGGTCACAGGATGCCTCTGAGGCCTGTGGGTGTTACTGGACTGCTGCCTGCTTTCAGCTTAACTGAAGGGCTTGTCATAGTTTTCATCTCCTAAGAAATTAGCCCTAGGTGCTGGCCAGAAGCAGGAGAAGGCAGCATTATGAGTCCCACGCTGGTTATTTCCCACTGACATCAAATCCTGAGGTTTTTAAATTAATCCCACACAAAGACAACCCTTCATTTTGGTGCCAGTTTGAAATTACACTGCAATAATGACCTTTTAAAGATGTCTAGTTGTTAAGATAACCCCCTGTTGAAACTTGAAGATAGCCGTTGCACCCCGTGTTGATAAGACATTACTGACGCTTTAGCAGATTTTGTAAAGGTGACTGGAAGTCGTGGCCAGTGACTTGACCTGTGCTGCCAGCAGGAATGAAACCGATAGCTGACCAAGCCCGCCTCGCCTTCTATCTCCCTAAATCTTGGTTCCAGAAGCAAACAAAGGGTCTTTATAAAGTTCCAGCAGGCAGATTAGTTACAAACTAGTAATAGAAGACTTGCACARAAGGGGACTGACTTGGCCATCAGAAAAAGTTTATACTCGGCTCAGAGTGTGAATTAAAAGCACACCTTTTAATACTTTAACACTGGCTGGCAACTGGAAAAGCTTGGAAGAAGGAGTATTAGCAGCAACTGTTAATATAAACAAGTAAATGAAAGTGATTTAATACATGCTRCCCTCAAGTGTTACATCTGAAGTGAAACTGGGCCAATAGAAAATGGGAAATGCAGAATAGATCTGCGTAATATACAGGACATTTTTGTCTGTTGGAATAAATAGAAATTTGTATTGGTCCTAAATTAAAATTACTCACCTAATTGTTCCTGCTTTTTCACCTTAGGGTTTTGCATCATAAACCTGTATGAATTTACCATGTGCAAAATTGTCTTTCATTGCTAKTAATAAATAGGTATGAAGCTGGAGAGGATATCTCTTTGTAGTCAAAATAGGTGTATGTAAACAAAGACGAGACACTGTATATCTGTGAAAAATTATTTTGGTAACCATTACTCTTAGCAATCGTTTTTCTACATTTAAATTATGAAAAAATATTATCATCATACTGWATTTCTGTTAAAATGATACCTGTGTCATTTTTTACTTGTAAAAATTGACTATGCTCAATTTTTCAGGGTTTTTAAATTTTGCAATGCTTAAAGACAGTTACAATTGTGTAGAGTATAACTTTGATAGCTGAGGCAAATTTGATTGTGATTTTAACTATACATAATATATGAAAATTTCAGCTGTTTAACCAGCATCAGTGGCATGTTTTCCTTTAAAAACTGTAGTAGGTCCTGTAGAATGAGCACTTTTCAGCTGTTTGAATACTCTACCTTTGACTATTTACAGTTATTTTACATCTATTAATCAAAAATAGAAAATACGCATTAAGCATTTTATTATTTGATGGTGTACTACACCATCTGCTGCCATAATGCACACAACTCGTACTTGTTTTGAGAAATGTACTGTGAAGTCTGAGTTTGAATCTGTAGATTTTGAAAACGTGCAATATGCAGACATGTGAGCATTCTTTTTTTAACCCTTAGCATTGCTAGAGATTTCAAGAGCTTCTTTACAGCATTTCACAAATGAAAAGCTTATCAAAATACAGACATAAGAAAAATACCGTTTAAGTCTTGTATTTCTCTTCTGTGTGTTAAAATAGTGGGATTACTTGCTTTATCAGTTTAAGGAGGTAGTAGAAAATTGAATCTCTCATTTTGTCATCATTTCTCTTCTTTAATACATTTCACCTAGTTTAGAAGTATGGATCAGAAACTCACAAGGAAAACTGATGCCCTTTCCTGCAGCTAAATTAACAGGAATCACGTGGAAAACAATCTGAGCCTTGTATGAAAAGGGGAGCCATTAAAATTAGCCCTAAGCTATGGACTGCACCCAATATCACTAGAACTGCACTCGCTGCAGATGTGGAGGCTGGCTCTCAGGCAAACTGAGCTGTGTTGTATAGCTACAATTAAAATCAACTCCTCTGCCAAAAAATAAAAGGGAGGAGGGTAGAAGGAGAACATCAAAGACAGATTGAAATGTGTAGTTAGTAATAAGAGTGGTCTCCTCTTGAACCAAGCCCTGCAGCGATTCATGGCCCCCTTGTTAATGAGAAATTTTGACCTCTGGTTTGTAAGTTAAACTTGTAATCCCAGCTAATGAAGTAAATCAATCCCAACTTCAGTCTGTTGTTYCCATTTTTCTTTGCACAGTGTGTCTGGGAGTTAGTATCCAGGTCTACAAATACGATTTGGGGGAAAAAATTATTCTGCTGCTGTGTAACTTCTCCTGTCTTGCAGATTCACTTAAACATATTTAAAGCAGACAGATTATTTTAACTGGTCTGTGCGCTTGTAAAATGTCCTATTAGTTTGGTGTTTTAGAGACRTTTAAGTAATAGGCCTGAGTTACCATTTTAAAAGGAAAGCTGGATTTGTAACTATCCAAAAATATTCATCTCATGAACAGATTTACGCTTTAGATATGTGGATCTGTTTGAAATTATTTGAGGAGCCTCATTTTAATTCTTGCCATATATTTAAGGGKATAGCAATGATAGTTTTGTGTCACAAAAAAGGACTTCCACTGCAATCTCAATTCTGAGAGAAAACGGTTCACTAGCAATAAAATGAATGCAAAGCTAAGACACTAATTTTCATAATGGGTGGATCATCCTTTGAAATACATACTTCTACATCTTGTAACACTGAGTGACAAAAACCYGAGCCCCAAATCCAGCCCAAAAGCCCCGGTAAAGCCTCTAAGTTGATTCCATGTCACACCATGTTATTAAAGAATCTGTAAGAGATCAGCAAATGGTATAAAAGGAGGTTAAGTCTTTGTGGCAAAAATAAGGAGATGCCAGATTCCTAATGTGATTCCTTAAAAGAAAACATAACCAGCTAGAGAAAAAAAAAAAACGCTTGCTTGTAGCTGCTTCACTTTCCTTCTGCATTAGTAATTGGTATCACTATGGACCCTTCTAAATGATACAGGCCCTTTTTTGTTCTAATCTGTTTCTCTCCAAAGAGAGCTCTTACATTGTTTTATGGCTATTTAGTGCTACAGACACGTGTTTTTCTAAATGAAGGCGTACACAAGCCCCCCTCTAACTGCAGGTGACTTGCTGCGTCTTCACATGCATCTCCGCTCTCCCTGAKCTGCGGCGTGGAGTGGCGCAGAGTTTTGGCTCTCAAGTTTTTGGCTCTTAATGTTAGTTTTTCGTAGCCATATTCCTGCAATTTGGTCAACAAACCTTACAGCATACTACTGTCTTTCGTAGACGTCACGCGTTTAGATTTCTGTCATGAAGAGGGAACAAATGACCAAGTGCTGTATTTTATGCAATTTTATTATAGAAAAGAAAAAGTTTTTTACACTRATGAAGTAGGAGTCTCTGGGGATTGACACAGTTCAGCAGTTGTTTTTTCTGTGATGACCCCAGAGGTGCTGTATTTTGGTTACCTCGGGGACTGAGCCTGGTCTGTTCTTTCCGGAAGCAGAAGCCGTGTTATTTTTATGCCTTTAAAAGAAGGTGACTCCTGACTGGATTTGATTACTTGCTGCCAGAAAGCTGACAGTGATTTCCTCAGGGCAGGCAATTGTCTGAAGGCTGTTGGTGTACCCAGAAGGGATGCATTCCCCCAGGGTGGGGACACAAAGGCTCCTGCAGAGCTTCAGTGAATGACCTGTCATCAGCAGGTGACACCTGGCCCTTGTCTGCTCCCTCTCTTAACTGATGGAGACTGGGGAGCACTGAGAATGGTGAGACTGAACCCAACTTGGAGAAGAGGCCTCTTTGTAACTGACTGAAGGGTATTTTGAAGCTGAGACTTGCAGTGATGGCCCCTGAGTAAGTTTCTTTCAGCCTTTCTCAGAAGAGCAAAGCACCTGAACTGATGGGTCTGGAAAAAGAGGTTGATGAACAGTAGCTTTTGCAGAGGACCTGCAGGTTGTGGAGAGTGAGATGCAAGAGGCTGTCTCCCAAGGAAAGGGAGGAAGAACTTTTCTTTAGAGGAACGAAATATTAATGCAATCCAAATATAGAGATTATATCCCCTAGTAAGTTTTAGCCTGTACTGTATATTTTTCCTAAGGATCAAATGTAGTGAAAATTTTTATTACTCAGAGTTCCACTATATTAGAGGGACTCAATTTGGTTTATAAGTAACATATTAAGTATCACATCTGATCTTCAAAGTATACATTAAGGGCTAGATTAAACTGTATACTATTTTTGTTGGTGATAATACTGTACAATCATTAACTTTACATCTATTATTCTTTGAAGATGCTCACGACCCTCATAATGATTTGAAGCTGGGTGCTTTATAYGCTGCAAATCATTAGTACATTATAAGCAAGAGTTTATAATAACCTACTTTTTGTCTCACTAAATTTAAAAGAAGCTTTGTTAATTTTGACAACAAGTGGAAAAACACAGCAGTGAATCTGTTCTCAAGTGATATACCTTAGTATATGGAGGATCCTGTTGCGAAGAACTTCGAAAATAATCATGGTTTATTAGCTGCACAGTCTTTTCCCCTTTGTTTCTATTCATTTAATTTAAAGTGAAACAACTCAGCATGCAAAACTAAAATTAGCTGCAAAAAAGGTGTAAGTGAATAAACAGGCAAATCCATTAGAGTCGATGGGTTATTGGATCCCTTGCCATTCCTCAGATGGCGGCCTATTAAAAGTGGTAATGTCTGCCTCTGGCATGGCCTTAAGGCAAGAAAGAAGGCCAAGACAGGCATATTTCACATGCATCAGACACAAGAATTAAATAGACCAATGTTCCCTAAAAGACTGAAGTACATCTCTTTCTGACGTTCATCTCGGGCAAAAATTCATTGATCTCAGTATGTCCCTTGGCAATTATAAAATATTAAATCCAAGTCACACTTTTCTAGTTGGCTTAATTTTTTCTCTATTCACAGCTTTCTATTTGATCAATTTTAACAAGTTAGAAAGAGCATCTAATAATAAAATAAAAACTGCAGAGTGAAAAAGTTAGTTCATTTGACATTCTTGTATTTTTGTATTTAGTCTTTAGACCTGCCTGTCATTTTATTGTATTTTAAATAAATTTGCACACTAAATAGATGAAAAGAATATGTATTTATACACACAAAACCCCCCTCCACTCTCTCCTTTGAATTAGCAGTTTCTTTTTTAAAGCTGGATGCTTRTATGTGGCTATGGTATTGCAGTGAAATCTCTATTTTAAAGCTAAATCTGTGTAGTTAATCACCATCGTTTTTCCTAGTGTCAGACAGTAATTATTTCTGTTTCATGTTTCTCTTATTGTGTCAGCCTGGAAAATGTAATACTGGTGAAACCTTACTTATGAATAACTACTTACRTGAGCATTTTTTTTTCTATTTTAACCGAAATTTGGTTTTGTTTGTGTAAATACCAGTCGAGTAGCAAAATGAAAAATAACCTGTCAGAACCTGGATCTATTTTAACATCAATTTGGAGATTGTAACATAACAGTACAGCAGAACGAATGTCTTTGCTGGTGGTCTTTGCTGATGAGAGACTAATTTTGGGGAAATTTTTTCCATACAGGCAGTCTACCTGTTGTGTTAGCTTGTTCCCTTCCTGCTTAGCATTCTCATCTGGCTGGCACGCTTACAACACAACCTTCCATTCCTTAAATAAGCTCATTCAGTGGCCAACAGCTATAAGCAATCTTGGCTGAAAAGATGTCAAGAAGAATGCTMAGTCTTGGTTTGCTTTCAAAAAATTACAATTTTGATTATTTACTATCAGCAAAATTACCCCATGGAAAGGTGGGGGAGGCTAACCAGTAAGTCTTAAATTTTCAAAAAAGTGAAGTTTAAGATTTTGCTTTACATTTTGGAAACAAG
This sequence comes from Oceanodroma leucorhoa, assembly GCA_030449065.1. NCBI lineage: Eukaryota > Metazoa > Chordata > Aves > Procellariiformes > Oceanodroma > Oceanodroma leucorhoa. The sequence continues at coordinate 10,231,862 of JASVER010000007.1, read as the reverse complement.
ACCCCATTGCCATGTCACTACRTGTTTATGAACCGCTTAATTTTTTTTTAGTAAGAAAAGCTATTGTMAGTATTAATTCGATAGAAAAAAAGGAGTCTGGCTGCTCGTGTAGCTCCATTAGCACCAATGGAGAGAAATCAGCTTGCCCTGGGTGCCCGGTTTTAAACACGGACAGATTGGATGTATAYTTCTGTGCTTTCTCGATTGAATTTTTAACCTGGAAAACATTTACATTAACATTCAACCCAGCATGTGTAAGATTAGGTTTCCTATCTGTGTTTATAGTCCTCGGCAGAGGTTTGGATCCACTTGCCGTGAGTTGCGGCTTCCTGGGTGGCCCCGGGAAGTGGACTAGCTCACTCCAATGGCTGCGCTGAGATCCCTGGCTGTAAAAGGAGGATATTAGTACAGTTTATCATCCATCCTTTTCTTTTTTTGTGTGTGTGTTTGTTTTTTTGTTAGAACTGCTAATTGTGCCTGTCCCTTGCTGTGTCTTTGTACAGTGTATATTGTAAGAGAGCTCATTTTCAGATGTGGCTTAAAGGTGGATATAGTTACCAAATTGACCGGCATCCATCTATCCTGCCTGTAAGTAACAAAGAGGTGTGGGTATAATGCGGTATTCAAGGAACACAGGAAAACTGTATGGTGACCCAGAATCCTACCAGCTGTAGAGATTTTTTTTCTCCCTTTTTTGTAGAAATTGTGATCCAGGCATTTAAAAGTCACTTCAAGAGCAATGTTACTCAGAAGCACATTGAGTCTCGAAAAAATGCAGATACGATTTTCCCTTTTTAAAATTAATTTTTTATTCTTCTGGAAGAGCCACAATTTAAAAAAGGTCTACAATATAACTTAGACTAAAATGCTTGTGTGTATCTCTCTCTATATATATATACACACATATATATAGACATATATAATATTTTCTAAATACATGTCTGGTTTACCATCAGCCATTTGATAKAGCATTATAAGCTGTCTCAAACATGGCTGAGACTAATCTTAATTAAATTAGAATAGCTGTGTTCTGTGTTTGATGATTCTAAGTTGATGGGGTAAATTGGATCTTTCCAAGTTTCAGCATACTACTTGTGAATATATTCTCTGTAATGGTGGTTTTGTTGAAGAGCCAGCACACCAGCCAAAATTTGCTTTCCATTTCTTACCTAATGGACTGACACATAATATATTATTTATTAAAACCATTATTCTAATTGAAGTTTTGTCTAAGTAAACGTTAGTATATTGGATTCAAATGGTASTTTCAGTCAAAATACTGTTTCCTTTATTGAGTTCCTGCTGCCATCAACTATACACTCTTAATCTCGTGCTATTTATCTCATCTGCCCTGAACATAACTCTCTCCTGTTTGTCTTTGAATTTATAAATTGCACAACTGGGTTTACTCTTGAAATCCACTTAAAATTCTGTATTTCAACAAAATGAGACAAAATAAGATGATTTTAACTACACCTATTCTGAATGTTTCCATGACTTCACATTACATGGAAAACTGTCCTTCTCCAGCTAGCAGTTTTATTTTATTCTGCAAAAATAAATATAACCGTTCTTAATTTAAAAAAAAAATCTTTAAACATAAATTAATGATAGTTTAATCAGTTTTCTGGCTGTTTACATATTGTTTCCTAGTCAGTTCTGCATCATGATATTCTTACACGTTATGTTATGATGCTTTGATCCAAAAGTAAAATTAATAGCTGTAAAAAGTGACAACATTCTGCTGTAAAGATGTGCAATATTGTTTATTAAAATGATCCTGTTTAAAGAACATTTTACTGAACTTCATTTTCCTTGAACTGCATACTAATTTTAAAGGTCAGTGTGGTTAGTTACCATAGTAGTGACCTAAAAATAACCTTTCTAGTGTACCTGTATATTTCTGATCTGTAGTGTTAGCATTCAGAAATGTTCTTTCCCTTAGAGTTTCAGCAGCTAAATAAGTTGCAACCCCTTCAGCTATACTCATAAAAATTTGCTTCCAGACAACATGGTCTGTTTATTGTGTAATAATCGAAATGGCACTAAATTGCAATGATTGCTGAACACTTAGGAATTGCATTAACCACTTAACTGCTAAACTATTTTCCRTTTTCTTCCTCACTGTGAAGTATTATATTGATTTTCCTCTTAGTTAGAGCTGCTTACTCAACCTCTGAGATGAACAGAATATTTTAGTAGCCTCATACACTGTCATATTTTGAGTCAATCAGCAGTGACCTTGGCTAAGAATTTTCTAGAGATTTTTAAAAAAGCTATCAAGCAAAATAGCTCGCAATGCAGAGCCTTGAATCTTTACAGAAAACAGAGGGAAACAAAAAACGTCTCTGCTAAGTGAGTTCAAAAAATTAGGAGGATTAAATTTTTCTCTTTCTATCTGTATGAGATGGGTTATTTCCTATTACCTTTAACACACTGCTACTAAGACAAATTAGTTAATAGTTACAAGGCCTTATCCAGGGACTTAATTGTAGCCTGTTATGTGGTGTTGGGAATGTAATTAAAAATCTAAATACAGTGATAGGTGAAGAATTTTAGTAGTGCCATTGTTTTCTATGGGAATGTTGATGACTTTTTGTTTTCTAACTATTCTTTGTTAACTGAGGTAAAACAGACAAACATTTGAGTAATATCAAACTTCAAAGCTCCATGATGATTGCTAGCTCTACTAGTTTTGTTACCAAATATTTTAGTTTAAAATTGATTTCCTTTTCCTCTCAAAGATTTATAGAGATAAATTCTAGTCCTGTTTGTTTCTGAGAAAACTTGTCAGAAAAAGCAGAGGGGGTTTTGGTTTGTGGTTTTGTGGTGTTTTTTAAGCAAAACCTTTCTGAAATCTTGCTGCAAAAAAGGGGGGAAAAAGGCTGATACAGGTAAGGAAGAGTTAAATAGAAATTGAGCGGGGATGCTGGGGGGCAGCAGTGCTGCAGAACATAGCAGTGTTCGTGCGAAGGCAAGTCATTTCCCGAAACACTGCAGACACATGGCCTGAGGCAGTCTAAAACCTTTGGAGACCAAAATGGCTCGCAGGAGTTAGAAGTAATAAGGTGTTTTTCCCTTCTTTCTCCTTCACTGAAATTCTGTAAGGTTGCTATGCATTACCAAGGAACAATGCCACTATTTTTGTGTTTTATATGGGTATTAAGATCCATTACAATTTGACATTTTTAAGATTGGTTATCCTGTAGTTTGGTGTTAAATTGAAGTTGTTTGTTTTGAATTTAATTCTTTCATTTTTCAAAGGAAAAAAGGCAGCACTGCTGTGCTGATAGCTTACTGAAGTATGCCAGGATTTGATGTTTGAACTGAATGTTTGCTATCCCAAAATATAGGCAAAATTATCTGTAAAAGAAGTCTTGTTTCTTATATTTTTTTAATCATTTTTTAAGTCTGAAAGATGCTTTTTGGCTAGCTTTTCATAATCAGATYGTAGAAGATATTGCACATATAATATCTTTAAGGCATACTGTTTCTGGGATTATTTTTAACACTATGCTACACATCCAAGATGTATTGTGCTTAATGCAACCTGCTTATGATTATTATAACCCTATATGTTTGCAGCAGCTAAATAAACTCCACATCAAATAAATTACTGCAGCAATGTTATTAGGCCAGCAGCAATGTTAAGGACATCTGTTAACTCTTTTTCAAATGCCCTGTCCTTACTCGTTTAGTCTAAACATTTCTGTTGTTAATTACTACTTAAGTACATGAAGTAGTCATTCAGACATAGCTGTGAAGACCAGCGGGGGGAGGATGAGACAGGTTTAGCTCCCATTCTTAGCCTTGCTCTGAATGCGACAGTGAGGGGGGACCTGTAGGATATTGTTTTAGGGTGAACACAGGTAAATCAGGACAGACCAATGGATAATTGACATATATTTCCATTGCTGTAGTTACAGCAATAGTCATTGCTCTARCCAGGGAGACCTCATCTCAATCAGCAAGGCATAGTCTGAGCAACTTTCCCTGCTTAGGCCCTAAAAGTCTAACTTCATGTTATTAGAGCTGGTGRAAAAAATCTGCAATTAAACTTTCTMTGTCAAAATATATTTTTGTCAAAGATAAAATGTTTAGCAAAAATACATCTGTTTCAAAAACACATTTGTCAAGAARGTTTCTCAGCTCCAAGATGACATTTCTAGTGAGAAAGTGAGTCTATTGCCGAGTGGTTGCAGCCGAGATCTGGGAGATGAAAGATGAATAGTGCCTTAGCCACTGGGTTGACGAGTCTCTCTGTCACTCCTGTTTGTTATAATGCAGAATGAAAACATTGTTGAGAACTGAAATGTTTTCCGGCTTAATCTTTGTTATGTGGTAAAATGTTACACGTTAGAACCCAATTCATAGTTCTTTTAAAAATAACATCTTTCCATTTGAAATTCATGTGAGACCATAAGGTGTTTTGCTAGCTGGCACCAAGAGTGGCCCAGGTCTCGTCTTTATTTGTAATTTAGTGAATTGCAGATACTTGATCATGAAAACAAACAGGGATGCTGTTTTTCAAAGGTTAGATGGAACTTAAGAGCAACTCTGGTAAATTAAATCAAACAAGCAATAATAAAAGGACCTGCAGAAATTCTCTATAGACAGTGTCAGAAAGGTTTCTGTTTCTGTTGGGAAGTTTGCCAGAATAGTGTGAATGTATGTAGCTTTTCATCAACATTGTAGGAAAAATAGATGCAAAGTAAGGAATACTCAATAAGTGTGTTTCATTTTTTTCATCTGAGCAATGTCTGATTTTCAAATTACAGTCTCGCCTCTCAATGYGATTGAAGCAAACCTGTAGTGTATACTTACAGTATTGCCAATTGAAGTATTTTCTCTTGCTCATTACTACTGCAATTCAGTTAATCACAAAGCGCGTGTGGCTCATTGCAGTGTGTGAGGCTGTGGAGGATCGCAGCTTGGATAGAAACCTCTTGTTAAATGATTCACCTGCAGACAGACTGAGCGACCAAAGACGGGACTAACTGCCTGCAAGTGTACAAGTTCCAGGTTGCACGATGGCATCCTCTCCTTTGCCCTTGTTCTCCTTGGCGAGACCAAAATGCCTAAGCAGAGCTCTTGACCTCCAGTTGCAAAGCCCGTAGTGAGATTCCCACACGTGCTGCCTAGAGTCTGTCAGATAAGATCATGGCTTGGCCAACTTTTATTTATGGGCCAATGAATTATGCAGCTGGGGTAATTAGATGTTTTTGTTTTGTGAATCAGGATTATGCTCCTGGGGTGCCAACCTAGGCAAGTCTTCGAAACTGCATAATAAAAGTCATTTTTATGCAGAGGTAGAAATATTTGAATGCAAAAGAGAATTGTAGGGGGGGAAGCTAATGTCCTCCTGTATTTGGAGAGGAAAAGGGAAGTGTAAACTCTAGTTGTTATCCATTAAAGGTTTTATTTCTCTTGCATTGTATAGGGAAGAGGCTGTTTTAGCATAAACTCCAAAAGAAAATAAGTRCTTCTCTTTTCCTGCAACTAGAGCTATAAAATATAGATGTTTTTGTGTAGTTGGAAAACATGTATGGAATTATAYATGTATATTCAGGGCCTCTGTATATTTGTATAGTCACTGTATGCTATTTGTGTAATAGGACCCTGATTACAACTAAAATTCAATGTTCTGTAATTAAACCATAGTTTCCATTATATCTTCAGTTGGATATTTTGAAAGACACTTGAGGTAGCAGACTAGTATGTAGTTTTGTTTCTCTAACCTACATGCCTTATGTTTGTGCCTCAAGATAACATTGAATAACATATTTAAACTACTCATGTGTGAAAAAGCAAAATTATATCTCATGAACTGATTTCTTCACACATTCAAAAAATCGAATTCCCCTTGTGTTCAGATACTAAACAGAAATCAGAAGGGAAACAATGTTTGTAGAAATGATTCCGTATTTCAAAATGGAGACAATATGAATACCTTTAATGAGAAGGGATTATTCTCATTTTAAAAGTTAAATCATTTTGCAAAGGTATTCTTTTATAAAGGTAGATTTCATTATGTAGGCATTATAGTCTGGTTCAGTTGATAATGAGTCAGAGTTTACTGAGCTGTTATGATTTAATATTTTGAGTTGAATCTAGATATTGTAAAATAGTAATTGGTGGTAACCATATTTGATTCTTTCTTCAATTTCATCATCCATAAGAACTAGTACTGTCAAGTGCTAATGCTTTATTTACATATAATAAAAACTAGAGGTGTATATGTTCTTGTAGCTATCATTAGTATTTATTAAATATATTTATGTTTTCTATATGTCTGTGTGTATGTAGTAGTTTTGTATGGATATGTATAAATTATACCAAAGCCATGGTCTTTCATGGATTTTAATTACTGTGTAGCTATTCTTTGAGTTTTTGTAAACAAGGCAGACTTTAAATTTGAAAGCAGTCCATCAGATGAGCTGTTCTGGCAATCCCTAGCATTAAAGCTTAGACTTTCAAACTCCAACATCTTTATGAAAATAGAACTTGATGACATGGGATGCAAGTCTTTAAAACAAAACAAAACAAAAACCTAAAACCCACAAAAAAACCCCAACAAAAAAAMCCCAATAATAATAAAAGTTTCAAATGTCCTCTCTTGAATTACAGAATCTGTCCAGTTTTCCGAACCTTAGGGAGAACTTATGTTTATTGCCATAAAATTAACATTTTATTTTTCAATATGATGCTACCGTTTAGTTTTTATGGGTACACAGAGTAGCAAGATGGTAAGGTGTTATAGTAATGTTGCCGTTTGTGCGAAAACCAAATTATACTCAGTCTGCTTCATAGTGTGAGTCGGTTAGACAGAGACTGAGTCAAGCACCGTGGGAACATTGCTAAAGACCTGAAGTTTGCTCTTGGAAGGTATTGAGCCCACTGTAGTTCCACTGAAGGTGATGCACTTTTCTAAATACGAGCGTAATAGAAACAAAGTACTTTATAAATGAGTGTGTAAAGAATATGGCAGGATCTTGAGCAATATTTTTCAGAATAAAGAATGTTCTGGTTACTGGTTTGTGTTATTAACGGGGGGGGGAAGCCTGTAAATTTGAAGGAATTATTTGTTTAAGACYTTGACCAAATTAAGTCACCTGGGGAGCAGTGTGAAGGCTTCTGAAGAGCAACATATAATCCAGCCGTCCATTTTGCTGCAGTTTAATTTTAAAAGGGTAAGTAGAAGCCAAGATCCAAGAACTGCGGCAGTTAGCGGGAAAAGCTGATTCGGGATTGTCAAGGTTAGAGTTCAGATAGAACAGATGGTAAAATAGTTATAACCTACTGTACCATATGCTACTGCCGCACATGTTCAGGTAGCACATTATATGTACTGTATGGAAAGATCAGTGATCCTAACACAGGTTTTTAGAAAGCCAAAAAAGCTCTTGAAAAATTGATTTCATAATTTCAGGCCAGGTTAATAAGAAAGCCATAATKGGTTTAACTGCACAACAGAACTCACTATTCCAGAAAGGAATACAAAAAATTAGGCATAGCATGCAACTGTATCTTTTCTAATTTTCAGAAAACTAAAATGAAGCTTGTATTTCCAGAAGTCTGTTTCAGGCTCATTATACTTGAATTTCTGGGGAAAGTATTTAAAGAAAAAACAAATTCATAGCACTTGAATTCAGACCATTAAAAACAGGTTACGATTTGATTTATGATTTTTGTAACTTTTACGCAGGGGCCAGATTTTAAAAAGAGCACGCTATCTTATTAAGGTGCCAGCGAAGTGATAAATTTCTCGTTGGAAACAACTGGAGCTTCACTGGGTTAGAGTACTTCAGAAAATCTGACTTCTGATCTGTAATCTCTGCTCTCTGCTGTTATTACCCAGACACTTTTTGAAGAATCTGATGTGATACCATGAAAATAGGAAGGTAGAAGACAAGAAAGAGCAAAAAGGGTTAATCAAGTCAGAAGTACTGGGAGAAGAAGTGGAATGGTAGCAAAGAAGAAAAATGAAGGCAGAGAGTTGTGATTTGGAGTGGTGCTAAAGAGCCTCTGGGCTTGAGATTCATCTCGCATTTTATAATGCTCATGTTGTGTTGTATCATAATGCACTTGCTCCTACTAGAGCTAGCTGTTTATCCTCTCTTACTGCCAATGGTAAAAATAGGCCAGTAGCATCCTTCCATACTATTGGGTGCATTCTCAATTCCACGTTGTTTTTTCACTTGCCTCTCTAATTAATTTGGTAATACTCTTCAGTGTGTGTGCATGTGTAGGTTGGCGTATGTCTGCTCGGTTGCCCTCTTCCATCATCTGTTCGAGTTCTCACGTTGCTGATGATTGGTTGTGCCAGCTCCCTTCCAAAGACAGTGAATATATTACACTCCACTGCCTTTTGTTTAACTTTGCCAAAAAAAATCCCATCACGAGCCTCCATTTGTGGCTAGTACTTTGGGGAAGGTTTTTCTTCTGTAGTTGCAACCCTCTTTTTTATGTAATATTCATGTTTATTTTATTTTGGGAGTAATTAGATCCGAGAGACCTGTCAGTTTATACATTGATCATGGTCAACTTTCGGGACCTGTTAGTAATAGCTATTCAATATGTATCAGATGATTTATGGTATTAGGTGATTTTATGTCTGTCTTAGACTTATTTCCTATTATAGATTATAATACCTGTTTTAATTAGAGTTGTTCGTAATGGAGCCTTTGATTTTGCTATCTGGTTTTTAATTTAGTTCAAAGAATTAGTAACTATATATATTGGGGTTTTATCTAATAAAGGAAAGGTGGTGATAGTTGTGATACTTGTTAATTCTTCTTTCCTTGAGGTAGTCTGAGTGGTATCCAAATTTATCRGAATTGTAAAGATGAGAAGTTAGAGATAACTAAGAGCTTTAACATCTGAAAAAAATGTATTTGTACATCACCATGTCTCCTCCATGATCATCTGTAGACTGAAGAGATTGTTGTTTTTTTTTAAATATTTATATGGATTACTCAATCATTTTGTTACAGCAAGATACAGTTGGTTAAAGGATCTTCTTGAAAGTTTTTGTGATGCATTTAATCCTACTTTATAAAAAGAGGTGGATCTGGGATAGTTGCGAGAGTGTGAAAGGTTTAACTTTACAAAAACAAGTAAGTTTGGTTTCTTTCAAATGGCTTAGTTTGAAATTCAAGGTTTATTCTCTGTTGTTGGCTGTGTTGAATACATCTTTAAAAGGTTGGTTGTTTGCTTTGTGATGAAATGGGTTGGAGGAAGACAAGGATTTGGGAATTTATGAAGTAAGAAGGGATTACAGGGACTTCAAAATGTTAGAGYGAAGCTTAAATTGTCAGTATAGTGTTTATAAATTAAACTGATCTGCTTTTTACTCAAGGCTTGGCTGTCTTATTTTGTCTGATAATGGAAAGAAAGGAAAAACCTGGGCTGACACTAAGAGGTTAGAGGACAGTATGAAGTAGAGGTTTTTATTTAAAAAAAAAAAAAAAACAACGATGGAAGTGGTATGCTGAAGCAGTTTGAAGTTTGGTGGCAGATTAGAGTGCAATCTGGAGGACAGGGAGCAATGAAGAGTGGTGGAGACAGGCAGGTCACGAAGCGTGTCTGCTTTGAGTCCTGGAGAAGTCATCCTGGTGTGGAAGAGAGAGAGAGGGGCAGGGGACTTGGAAAACGACTTGAGAAAGAGYACAGCATGATAAACAGCACATGACRTGCAAGGGACTGTCTTYGTAATATRGAAGAGGAAACTAAAGAACGTACTGAATGGGGGCTCTGATAAGCTTACTGAGGTCTGTAGGAAAGAAAACCTACCTTGTTTCCTTTTTGGAGCCTTTCTTCCAAGAGTTATTCATGCCGATCTGATTTAAGTTTTTCAAATATTTTCTGAACAAACAAAACCACTAACTTAAAAAGAGTCAAGAGTGAGACTTAACTGTAAGAAACAGAAATGTTAAGAAATCAAGAAATGAGTGGCGAAATGATTCAGTGACTTCTCCCTGCTGAACTCTATCATCTCTCCCTAATGTCTGAAATGCACCAGGCTTTAATTATATTCCATGATATTTGCAGTAATAGAAAGAGTGTTAGCCATCTTCCACATTTTATTTACAAATGTTAAGGTCTTATTTCCTGTACACTGGACTGTGTTCTGACAATGTGTTTATCCTGCAAGCTGAAGGTATTAGCATTYAGGGCTTAATTTTATTGCCACTCAATTCTGAGATAACCGCATTGCCTGCTTTGTTTTGTTTTATTTAATGGGCTGGGTGTACGAATTAGGGCCATATACTACCCTCAATCCACAGAGGAGCCTCTGGTAATTATAGGGAAAGGTTTATACCACTGTTCATAGATTGTAACTAATCTACGAGCAAATTTTACACGGGAATAAAATGTGCCAAGAACTGGTAGGTTTGTGGCTATTTTTGCCCTTTGTTTGGCAAGTGGTGCATAAAGTCACTTGATTGGCACTTGCACAATTGCTGGGAGTGCGCAAGATGGCCCACAGTTGCAAACGTAATTATTTTAAAGTCTGGGTGTTATACATCATAATTAGGCTTAAGAACTGAAAGTCAGTTGAGATGAATGAGGGCAATTCATGCTCTGAAGTTGAGAAAGTGATTTTGCGTTTAGATTTTGCATTTGTAAGATTTTTTTTTTTTCTTCCCCCACAAGCGTTAAGATTTAGATACTTTTTTGTCTCCCGCTCTTCCCATAGGAGGACTGGCAATATATGAAACAGCTATATGATATCTCTGTGTCACCTTAAATAGGTGAGATATAGCTAACACATGAAGTGTCACAATGCACTTCTTATTTTTTCTTCATCAAAACCTGCTATGAATGAATCTAGTCCCCCACAGTTACCTTGTCCCCTGCAGTTGTTCTGCTCAGCATGTCTTCAGTAAGACATAGACCAAAAAAGCAACCTTTACTGGATAGCAATGATGTATATTTTAATTAGATTTTTAAACAATTAAATTTTACAGTTATATGTATCTAGAGATYGATGAATGTTGAGAATATTTTAATTATTTTGAGTTTCTGATTAAATTAAAGTCACAATCATACAGGTTAGAAAAGAAAGGGCCRCCCACTATGTAAAGTTGAGATAGTTTTGAACTCATATCAAGGATTACCACCAGAGAAAATTCAGATGGGAATCAAATATGATTCAAGGGAAATGTGAATCCTGCAAGTTGGGCTGTAGGGCTTCTCTCAAAGTCGGTTTGACATTTCTTGACTCTTGAGAGAGAATATAGGGACGTACAGCATGACTGGGCTGGAGTAAGATGGGCAAGTCCTTTAAAAAAAACAACCACCAAAAAAAACCCCCCATGCTAATATTGAAAGATGAGAAGGGAAAAGCACCACAATGCTTGAAAAATAACAATAAAAAAATTTGGCAGGATTAGTATTTCAAAGGGAGCAGCACTTGATTAAACATTTGGAAAGCATGGGAGGAGAAACATTCCAAACAAAATGAAAATATATGTGTATGATGGAAACAGGATAAATAGAATATTCCACTTATAATTACCACTGCAAGAATGCAGCCCAAACTTAGAATTCTTAATCAGGTAAAATTGTCATTGCTTTTAAGTCCAAGTAAGGCAGTGAATTGTGGTAGGTATGAGATGTTTGTGGATAAAGATGTTGGCAAGATCTATAGCTACAGTGAAGAGGTCCATGAACAAAGTAAATGAAAAGACCTGGAGCCTGCACCACCGAGCGAATCGTGAGTGTGTTGCAAGAAGTCAGAGGGTACAAGGCATCCGTTTTTATCACATACCAAGTGAGGAGTGAGGGATACAGAAAGATCTTTGAAAGGTTACAGGTCTTCGCAGAACGCAGACCTGTATCTCCGTGCAGGAGAAACTTGAGTTTTTCTTTCTCGCATTAATGCAGTGATTATTCAGAGATCTGCATGGATAAACTGATTAAGGAGTTAAAATTAGTGGCAGTCTGGTTTCTTCCTGAGAGTGACCTGTAGAGGCCTGGGCAGTTGAACACCCATCTCCCTTGAGCAGGTAAATGTCATAGCCTGTAGCTGCCGTACACTTCATCTGCATTATTTATTTCCATTGGGGCAGACTTCTCCTCTTCCCAGGTTGTTTCTCACCGAAATGCCGCATGGCCTGCTTTTTGCCCCTGCTCTCATTCAGTTTGTGGGGGGAATGCTCTCTTAGAGGAAGGAATAGGTGGTCAGGTTGGTAACAGATGCCGAGTTCTCTCAACTGGAAGTTTTTGGTGTGATGCTGTTTTACAAAGCAGGTTTTCAATTATAATAGTTCTTGCATATGTGACTTCGCTTAACATAATAAAGGCAAAGAGCAGGTACTATAAAGCATTCTTCTTGTAATGGCAGCCCAGTTCTTTGGGTTGAAATAACATCATGTAATTATAAACTAAAGTGATCACATCTAAAGAAAAAATTTTCACTGTATCCATGTCTTAGTATGATTTACCTTCCTCTTATTATTTCTTAATACAAAAATTACTGCATGCTGTCTTTGAAATGTTGCAATTGTGTTGGTATTTGAAGTACTTGTAAATACTTGTGCAAATCAGTTTTTCTGATGTTTGTCTGCAGGGCGAGGTGTGTGTTTATGTGCCCAGGGGAAATGAGATGCATTTGCATCCAAGAGGGTGTAGCAACTGAACACGTGCCAAAATGGAGATGTAGGAACAGTTGCACTAAAATAGTACAGGATAAAAATGTTTGCAAATGAAAATAACTAGCTTCCGAAGAAATAATGGTATCTAATCCTCCCTGTAAATGTGGCTGATCTGAAGGCCTAAATGATAGCTTGTGGTGGTGAATCTTTCTGAAGACACTTGTAAAGCCACCATATTGTGCATATGAAGATGCACAATCTTTTTGTAGATATAATTATATTTCATATAGTATTGTTAATCTTTGAGGTGCTGACAAACAGTTATTACTTGCTTTTCTGTACTTCAGGGGAATAGTAATTTAAGGATGTTTCGGCTCTCATTTAAATTGGCGAAATCATTACTGTTAGCCTCAGTAGGTGCTGAATTAAACCCTAAATTACGGGGGACAGCTAATCATACATAATATTATACCTGTTTTTCATGTACAAAGTGCCTCTCAGCCAAAGATCTAATAGCACTTTATGCAAGTAAACATCACTGCTGCAGAATATCTCCAGAATATTTCTTATGATCCAGGACCTCTTATTCATAAGAGCAGACTAATAGATACCTTCTCATCCCACTCCACTGTTCGGAGGTTGGAGAGACAAAATTCCTGGTATTTTTTTACTCCCTAGATAGCTTGGCCTTGAATTGTTACTTTATGATTCCCTCTTTCGGACTTTGGCTTGAAGTGTAAGTCTGCCACGAGGATGTGCCATGTAGCCTGGGAAGAAAACCAGCAGATCTTTTATCATTATTGCCTTGTCTTTCTGGGTCACAGAGAAGCAATAGCCGCAGTTCAAGACTATGTTCAAAGGAGAGATGTCAGGGCTGAATTGTTTTCTGGTGAAGGAAGGATGGATAAAATATTAAATGCAGTYTTCTATTTGCCCTTATCTTTGTGTTTCCTGACAAGAATATTGCACTGTATTTCCATGGTTCTATAATTCAAAGCTGAAGGTATACAGATTTGTGAAAAAAAAAAMCCTGATTTAACTGTTCAACAGTAGAAATCACTGTTACAAAAATCAGTGTAGATGTTATATTACATGTTCTTTCTTAAGTGAAAGCACTTCTGTCTCGAGCAAGGAACAGCACACTTTTGAGAGTTGCTCGCTTTAATTTTCATACACCTGCTGCTGTAATTATTGTAATTTAATGCAGAGACATTTTTACTTTCTGAGCAGTAGGGGAGTTTGTCCATGAAAATTTCAGACGAGGTGTGTCTCTGTCTCAGTCCTCTTTTCCAGTAGCCTTTAAACCTTTCAGGAAATACTGATCAAATCTGGTGATGGGGACAGAGGTAGGAAGGAGCTTGAGATTTTAAGTCCCTACAACTTCCATGTGAACTGTTGGCTTGGGTACAGGAAAGAGAGACATGCCGGTCTCACCAGCGAGGAAAGGCTGCTGCATGAGCTCAGCAAGCTTTGGGGTAAGGTGGATTTGGAGGCCACATGTCTGCTGGGTAGCTGATCRCACGTGCAGCCTGGTGGGTCAGCCATGCCATGGGATGGTGCTTGCCTGGCTGGTAAGTGAGGGTGGGAGAAGAGCCGAGCATGGAGTAGTTCTGAGACTGTTTTGAAAAAGGTGAAGGTTTGGGAGGTGGGGGGAAGTTTGTGATAGGTGGAGGGTAGTGCAGCGGGCCGAGAATATTTCTGGAGGAGGTAAAAGGTGATGAACGCTTTGTAGAAGAGCCGGGTTTATTGTGGTAAGTATTCTTTAATATTCTCTATAATATTCTCTGTGCACAGGACTATTTGTTTTAATTTCTACCCTATCACTGTGAGAGCGTGTTTCTTTGGCAGATTGTTGTATATTTACCTAGTGTTCTACCAAGTCTTTGGTCAGTATTTTATTTYGAACTGTTTTTTTCTGCTTTTCCAACAGCATGAGTTTTCTCATAGAGGACAATCATGAAAATAGCAAAACAGGCTGAGATGGGTGGCCCAAATCTTGMGTCACATCTGACATAAATTCAGAATTGCTTCAAAATGTGCATGCTGAACCAATAATTACTCTGATTCTTCTTCTTAAGCCATAATTTCAAGTTAGGTAGCTTCCAACAGTTGAAATAAGCATAACAGTCCAACACTGTTATTTAAAATACTGTAAGCTATATATACATCAGCTGTGTGTATCTGAAGTGCATTAAAGCCCATTAAAGTAGACAGACTGACTGTTTCAGTGGGTCTTGGATTACAGGTTAACAGAGAGCATGGCACCATGGCGTTTTTGCAAATTCCTGCCTTTGATTTTCTGTGAATTGATTTTCTCTTCAGTCCCGGCTGGGAGTGGGAGTTGTGGGGGGGTAGCCCACCTCTCTGTAGCCCTGCGAGGAACGGGTGGAGCACAAAATAATTTGTTTGCTCTCTGCTGTCTTCCTTGCTGTCCTGTGGGATTTGCAGCCGCCAAGTTCAGGGCAGTGACCAGTCGCCTGGTRTGTTACAGGAAAGTAGGATTGAAGCAGCAAGGGAGAAGACAGCGGGGAAGAGGAGAGGACAAGGTGGAAGGGGATAAGAAGTTGCTATAACTCATGTATGTAAGCAATCTCAAGAGGCAGAAAGTGTTCATATAAAAATTAAATGTTYGTTCTGGACTGGGACAGCTTAAATTTCCCTTAAATTATAAATAGAAGTTGACTGATACAAAAACTAGTACTTGATGTATATTTGAGTGGGTGTGATTTGGTAATAGCTGGGGTGTGGCAGGCCAGGAAATAAAGGATGTAAACAATTTACCACCATTTATTTTTTTATTAGAGCTTTTATCTTTGTAACTCTTATTAGTTGCCATAGATACAGACAACACAGGGCTTGTTTGGGTTAATGAAAAGTCTGTCATGCTGATAAAAAATGTGATTCTTGAGAAAAATCTGCATTACTTCAATTCCACTATTCTTGGCAATTAATTTTAACTATGCCTGCATTCATGTATATAATTAAAAAATCGTGGCATTTAGTAGTCTACTTTTTTTATATAGCATCTGCAGAATAATTTTGAGTACAATGCAGTACCAAACAAATTGGTCTTTAATTTAAATTAGAGATCATATTGACAGATATAAATTACTATTCTGTCAGTTTACAGATGTGCTTCTGTACTTTCTAAAATAATTCTTACGATTTTTTCCACCTTGTAAATCAACTACAGAACATTATCAGGTAACTGATTGGCTCACAAGTGCGGTTATGAATGTGCACAGCTTAATGTCATGTTATAATGTTGCATTAAGTATATACTCTTCCTACGTAAAAGTTCAGTATCTCAAGTGATAAATGCAATGAATATGACTTACCACATCTTAATTCCAGCCACTCTGTCCAAATAGAAAGCAGTTATTTGCTGTAAATGTACCTCAGCTGATTCAAGAAATGGTTTTATATGAAGAAAAATTTAAAAAATTAAGTAGCTTTTCTGTTAATATTTGGTAAGTGTGTGCAGGATGGTTCTAGTCCGGTATGTCATGGACAGTATTTTTTGATGAGTTTAAGGTGGCCACATTTCTTACAAGTGTGTTTGTCACTGTTCAGGAACTGTAGTCAGGATGAATCTGAAATAAGTATTAATTGGGGCGGGGAGAGATTCCCCATGTGGGGAACAGAGGAGAAAGAAAAATACTTTTGAGTCAGTTTGATTTAAAACAAAAATGTACACGGTGTTTCCTTGGAGAGTTGGAAATAGTGGCAACAGCCCTGGCAAAGCGGATKCATGGTCAAAGTGCGGGCGAGAGCAGCATAAGGTAGGGTATTGTTCCAGACCTGTGGAGGATAAAGAGTACGCACTTAAATGATGCTATTTCTTTTAGGAACGCAAAGTGTTTTGGCATAAAGGCTGAATTCAGAGCCCCACTAAATAAATGGATTGTGCACTGGGGATGTGTCTGGCTTCAGCATGGATGAGCAACCCTTGCAGCTGCAGCACGTGCTTTTCCTATGAGCAGTGAGGTTAGGTGGTAAATCAATTAATCTATTAACAAAAACTGCTCCATACTGGAGAACAGAATCTCTCAGATCAAATGCTGATGATGCTCGAAGGTTGTGGGCTTCTCCCTCTCTTGCCTGCAAGCTTAGCCACATTCATTTCACTACATTAAGCCTTTTGTGTTTGTGGTTCCAAGAGAATAGGATTTGCCCCACTACCGTAATTTAATAATCAGATATAGGAGAAATAACTTGAATGGTACAGTTGACTGCTGGTACACAGAGAGAAAAACAACAGAGAAACCAGTGCTACGTCTCACTCGCAGTGTACCATATGTTTCCTCTACAGTCTTTCAGTAGTAAACTTATGCTTAACTGTATTTTTAATGGCTATAGAATCAAGATCCTAGAATAAGTATTTCCTGGGGAGAGAAAGGTAGGTTATTAAGAGCAGCAGTAAGTAAATTTGGGATTTTAAAAGTATTGAAAACTTTGCCAGATGTCTTAGAGGTTTGAAAAATAGTTTAAATCTTATTTTTCTAAGTTTGAACAGTTTATTTTATCAGAAATCAATTGGAATTAATAAAAACAAGTCTCCTAAGGATGAAAAAAGGTTTAATGTGTGCGTATCAGGCGTATCAGGTTTCAGTTTTAAACTCAACAAGACTGCAGAGTCTAGTTACGTCCTTTCAATTTCTAAATATTCAGATCACAGTGTTCTCAGTTTGCGAATTTTCTCTATGTATAGAAAGCCAGGATGAAGTATTCAGTAGCTTTGAACCAATTTAAAAAAAATATAATTATTTAACATAGCTTTAGAGAATAGTATACTAATGTTTGTCTTTGACATAGCACAATGTCTGAGTCTTTGTGATTTTTCTATTTAATTTTTCCATCTCTCAGCTCTCGAGCAGGGTTGTTCAGTATCTCCCCACACTGAGCCTTTCTCTTCAGTAGGCCCAGAGGAGAGAATCGGGGTCCCCATGGGACTTGCAGCTGCAGRGGTTATTGCAGTAGCAACATCCCGAAACACCACTCACCTTTTTCCAGTCCTAGACCCAGGATGTGGAATAGGATGGTGCACACATTTGATAATACTAAAGATGGCTTTATCTGCTGCAAATAGTTTTGTCCTTAAAGGGCTCCTGAAATTAAAACTGGTCAAATACTTCTACGGTTAACCTGACTGTAGCAGAATTAGTCGGATTTGTCCCGAGTTGTAACTGAACAAGGTCTAGCCTCMCGTGTGTTTTCACTTGAGTTTCTTTACTCAGGTTAACTTGGTGAGACTCAGAAGAATAGGAAAAAAAAGGAAAAAAATCTCATGTAATACTTTTAGAATTAGGCTCATAATAATCCTTTTAAGATGTTTAAAACAATCCAGCAGTTAGTAGTTGTAAACCTGAGAGTCTGAGGAAACTCTTTACTGTTGCAGGACTTTTGACTTTGCTGTGTTTTCTTTGTAGGGCCTCGGTATGTCCGGTGGAAGTCCGGCTGGCTTGGGGACTCCTTCATCCAGGCAGTATGCACGACAGAAAATAACTCGCGTAAACCTCAGGGACTTCATCTTCTACATGGAACAGGAAAGAGAAACGAGCCATTCTCTCCTGCTCTATCGAGCTCTGCTTAAATAAAGCCAAGAAGTGTACTGATTTCTCCATACAGAAGCTCAACTTGCATTGAAAAGCTGTCATTTTAATGTGCCTTCTATTTTTTTCAGAAGTCAGTGTTCCAGTAATTTTGTTTTGTAAAATTGTCAGACACATGCAATAACTTCCCTTTATGTAACAAAAAAAATATATATAAAAAAAAAAAAAMAACACAAAAAAATGTGCAAAAGGTTTTAAAATGTTAAATCCACAGATATAACCAACATCAAAGTCTTGCTCCATTTGGCCATTTCAGATAGGGCTGAAGTAGATGGCGTTGAAGTTACGCAAATGGAAAGACTGCTGCAATGGCTCACCTAAACCATCTCACGGCAAGGAGGATTGGGACAGGTTCGCAGGATTGGGACGTAACCATGGGCTTAACCTCTATGTTCACTTACGGTGCTGATTTTGTTTTCTTTTTAGTTTTACTAGCACTGTTTCCACTGACTAACCATGGTGATACCTGATGTTATTTTAGATTAGTTATAATTGCAATTTTTTGCACAGCTAAGAGAATAGCCACTGCACAATCTCACAAATTTTATGTATTTAGGATTTTTGCTTTTACTGCACAGCTCGTTTGCTGAATCAAATCCTAAGTGTATGAAATCTGTGCGTTCGGGCCCCAGCTGAGTTACCTTGACTGGCTTCCAGTTGTTTTCTAAGTCTCTTCAACCTTTTGCACATTTGTAGCAGCTGGTTAGTAACATGAATCGAAGTTGGGTTTTATTTTCTAAAAAATATCTTAATTTATTTATTGCAAAGAGTATGGTTTAATGGTGGGTTTAAAAGAGAGTATTGTTCAGTAAAGATTTTAGAGTATTCTATATGGATTTTTAAAGCCACTGCAAAGGAAGTTTTTGGGGGCCGGTTCCACTCGTAGAGAATCGGGAGCGCCGGGRTGAGCCCTGGCAGCCCGCTGCTGCCGGGTGGTCAGGGCAGCGCCGCGGGGACGGGCCATGCCTTTGCCTTGGACGATTGGACCCGAGGACTCCGGTCCGGAGAGGCTCATGAACAAGCGCGTGACTTTAAGCATAATGAGTAGTTTTAAGTACTTCAAGGTGAGGTGAATGCTTTTTAAATGCTTTGCTGAATTGGAATTTAAGGGGCCCACACCAAAGCCAAGCGAAGTCAGTGTGAGTCTTTCAAATGGGTAGCGGGTAGGAATACTAAGCAGGCAGGTGGGCAGGAGTTGTACTTCAAACCTAACAGTATTATCAGTACCATGGAAGGGAGACATTTGCTTATTTATTTTTTCAATTTTTACTATGTTATGCTTGCCACTTTTTTGAGGCAATACTTTTTTTTTTGATGGGAAACCATAGCGAAAGCACAAATAGAACTATTTGTCCAATAGTTTTAAAAACAAAAGTTTTAATTATTTTTTAAGGTTTATGAAAAGCAGAAGAAAATTTATACTGCTGCTATTTAGCCAAAAGATTATTCATAAGGTATTTAAGGCCAGGAAGTGTAAAATTATGTTTTAAATGTATTGATAATTTGTACATACTGTTTATAAAGACCTTGTGTTTATTAGAATTACGTTATTTTGATGATTTCTGTACATACTCGTAAATACCCCCAATTTGTGTGAAAACATACTCCCTTATTTGTACTTATTTTGTAAAGAAATAAAACAATTTACTAAAGTAACACATCGAGTGACATCAGTATTAATTTATCAAACATGAATTTCACATTGTCTTGTAGTTCTTAAGCACTGTTCAGAAACATTTTGCATTAAAATATTAACAGAATACCCACAAAGAAATATTAAAACCAAATACTTCAATGTTTTGTTGTGCTGATTCTTATCCTTTGTCAAACATCTAATAAAATTGTCAACAAACCTCGATGCTATTAATGCAGTGAATGAATGCACTCAACAGTTGCTTTCTCAGAAGCGATTAGTCCAATAAGCACAACACAACATTCTCTCTTTCGCTTCCTTTCCGAGATGTGGGAGCACAGTGGTGTAACAGGGTCGTACAGAAAGTGCTAGCGAAGACTCGTGTTCAAGCCACGGTTTCAGTGCTCAGCAACAGAGAATCGGAACAATTTTGTTCAACTAAATTAGGCGAAAAACCAGGCTACGTTTACTTTTTGGCCTTCATAATAAAAACATTTGCTGGCTGCGCACCACAGCTTTACTGGAGCTTCTGTGATATTTTAAAACCTGTTTTAGTGACGCTGAGCAATGTTCTTAATTAAGTTACGTTGCTATGGTTTAAGGCCAGAAGTAAAAATTCAAATCAGTTTTTGCTGATATTGCAGCCTAAAAATACAGGGAAATAAGTAAAAAAGATATAAATGAAACYGTAATAAACTTTAAATAAGTGACCTGAAGTTACTAACTAAAAGAACATGTCCTAGCTTAACTTTTTTGTTTTTWAAAAAAGGCATATTTCTTTTAACAAAGTGATTGTTTCCACATGTCCTCCTTGCCTTAGTGCTATTTTGCAGTCACTGCTGTGATGTCATGGCTCAAACTTTCCATCTCAAGTTCACATTTAACTCGGCTGGCGCAGCCTGGAACCCTTTACGATGCCACCTTAGCAAGCTGCCCTAAGTACCAGAGCTGCTTTATTGAGCTATAAAAAAAAATACGGTAAACACCAAACTGAAGAAAAACCAAACCAACCAACCACAAATACTTCCAATGACGTTCTACGTACATCTAAAAGCATCATCCCGCTTCCAGGCTTGAGCGCGCTGCCTGCCCGCGCCTTCGGCGGGTCCGCGGCCTCTGGTCCCACGTGCAGACGCCGACCTCGGGGGGGGCTTGGCCTGAGCAGGAGCGGCAGGAGGGGGCCCCTCTGTTTAAATGTAAGCGTGAGGCGTTGGCCTTTCTCCCCGGGCTGAGAGGTAACSAACACAGAGGATGCGCCGACAGACAAGGGCTCAGCCGCTGCTAGTGCTAACTCTCCCTGGCAGAAGTGTATATAGGATAAAAACACAAAGCTAAACGGATTCTTTAAGGATACTTTGAACTTAAAGTGAACTCAATGTCTGAAAGTAATAAATAAAACACTTTTTTTTTTTTCTTTTTGTAAGACATGGCTACATCAAGTTGAACAGAGCAAAAGGCCGGAGGAGACGCAATCAGAAGTTCTCACCTCTTTCAAACAACATGGGAGATACAGTGAGTGTTCCACCCTACTTGCTTGTTTTTGACCATTTACTTTACAGAAATGTTTATGGCATGAAGTACTGTATAAGAAATGTGCATACACAAATACGTGACAATTATACGTTAAGTTCTTTACAATATTAAATGTATAATATACAATTCTACAGATATCTTACATACAAAGGTGAATGTTATGCCATATATTCAAATATGGCAATGCCTAGCAACTTTAGAATGTTGTACAAGTATAAAACCACAAAATAAAATAACTTTACAACTCTTTTAAAGTAGACAGATTTGCTCAACTGTTCTGCTAAGTTAGCAGGCCAATACGTATCGGCCAAGRTTTCCAGAAGAGATTTCTGAGTTGAGTAACCAAGGTGAGAAAACCCGAGAGGTCTGATTTTCCACAGACAGGTATCCAGCCCTTTTCCAAAAATYAGACCCCTGCCTAGATTGTACCTTGGATATTCAGTACAGCTCATCACTTTTGAAAATACTAGTCTTAAACGTGATTTTTTTATTTTGCCCGATTGTRATCATTTGGCATTAAAGAATTGTTGACCATTTAATACTCTGTCCCTTGTTCTATATGGCCGTATTTATGCATCTAAAAAGAGCTTAATTAAAATTCAGCATCTACAACAGTATTCTATAAATTAATGTGGGAGAAACTAAATTGTGATTAACACATGAGTCATGCTAAACAGCAATAAACAGGATTTAGCAGAATGCTATTTATAACCTTGCACCTGCAAACAGGGTGCTGTCTCCTGAGTTAGGAAGCCCTGCAAGTCAGAGTCGATACTGATTCATGGAAGGAGCAGTAACCTCCTGCAGACAGCGGGCTTCGTTAAAGAGAAAATTACACAGATAGAGGGCAGCTACAGAATCAGTATTTTAATAATAGTTTAAAATAATTGAGGAAAAACAATCTAAACAAAAGGTGGCCTGCTTTCGTCGGACAATGGCAGTAGAGGGTTTTAACATCTTTTTGCAAAAATTCCAGACCCATAAAGAGTAGGCTGGTCCAAAATTCCTAACGTTTCCTCCTAAATGGGGGCTTATAACATGGTTAGTAAATGAGTAACAAGGGGTGGCAGAGCTTGCTTGGCAGAACCACGCTGCTTTGATGATGCAAAACTTAACAGTTTCCGAGTCAAAACAAGACTGGCTTTAAGAGAACTACAGCTCCACGTTAGGTATGCGACCCTTGTGTGATGGTGGATGGCATTTTATTTTGTGCTTCCAGGTCCCTACTTTTGCAAATATTGCCATAATCGGCCTTGTCAATTTTTTTTGTCGTCGCTTTTTTGTTTCGTTTGTGTGGGTTTTTTAGTATTGAGCACCAGTTGACTATAAATCTGTCCTTTTCTGATTCTGGATTCTGTCCACAGAGAGATATTTCAGTTGGAAATGTTGTATAAAAATAAGCCATTTGCTAGCATGAGCGAGTACAATCACGGAAGTGTAACGTAATGTATGGAGGTGTAAAGCACGTCTGATATGAAGGAGGTGCGGCAGTCAGGGAAGATCCTCAGTGCAGTTTTTAGTGTACCATCTTCCTCTCGGAGGCGCCCACTTCCACGCGTCACAGCATCGGGGTATCGTTGGAAAGGCTCTCAGAACCGTTTCTCCTGCTGATCTACTCAAATTGCTTTCGTTGGTCTTTCTGCAGAAGTCCAATCTAGGGTCAGGGGTTTATGAAGCTTTGCCTTTTTCACCACCACAGCTGTTCAGCCCAAAGTACACTGCCAGCAGGGCTGGTACGCTGAGCACGCTCAGGAATTTCACCGTGAAAAACGGACAACTGGTTTTTCAAATACATTTCATGGCTGGCTATGTGACAGGTAGTTTCAGAATACCACTAATTGGCAACATAAAGTCAWAATCTGTTTGCTAATACTGTTTTGCAAATCCTTAGTGTTTCACATAAGGGGCTATTAAACACTTCTACGGTTACAAAGGAGTACGGGTAGGGTCTAGTCCAGGGGCTCCTGTTTTATTCTGATTGTTGGGGTAGGTTGTGGTCGTCTGTCTTCGCGACACAGCACGTATTCACTGAACTGAGAGGAATCCACCCCACCACCGCATGAAGCTGCCACGTTAAATCCCTTCTGAAATAATCTTTCAAGCACCTGCAATGTGGGGWAAAAAACAGATTAATATTTAGCAAATTTT
The DNA here is from genome assembly GCA_030449065.1 of Oceanodroma leucorhoa. Classification (NCBI taxonomy): domain Eukaryota; kingdom Metazoa; phylum Chordata; class Aves; order Procellariiformes; genus Oceanodroma; species Oceanodroma leucorhoa. The sequence goes on along the minus strand of JASVER010000007.1, from coordinate 10,208,337 downwards.
AGTGATAAAAACATTCAGGAGCACTRGATCTAACTGATGGATTTAGTCTTTCGAGTACTCATTGAATGAATATTATTCAGCTATAATTCTATAACTTATTCTTAAATGACTACACTGTGATTAAAGTCTTGCTCTCAGCAAACCTCTGTAGAAAACAAAAATTAATCAAACAAATAAGCACTCTGCAGAGCAGCTTAGTACATTATATAGTAAAATACTGGACTGTGGTGATATTGATGCTATCTCACTGCTTATAGAAAGCAACATCAGGTTTAAGTCGTAATCAGAATTGCCCATCATTCATTAGTAGTATGAACAGTCTTACAGAAAGGGGCTGAAAACATTTCTCAGCTCTTCCTTGGCAGATGAAAACGTATTAGGAGTCTGAGTGACACTTCCACCAGATCTTCATGGAAATCCCCTCCCTCGCTGGAAGGGAGCGCTGCTTTTAGCAAAGTATGGCAGGGACGGGATGCCGAGCAAAGACGTGGACAATAAGGAAACGTTCTGGCCCARGAAGGAGGTTAATTTGTATTGCCCAAATATGTATTTTCTCCTTCTCCTTCTAAAGAAAAGTTGGTGCAATTTAGATGCATGAATTTAAGGAACCCAGAGGCAACTTTAATTTCTGAGACTGTCACACAGCACATTACCCTAGGATATACTGATCTTGGCGACAGGATAGGGGCCGTGTTTTCACGTGGGTGAGCGTGTTGATGTACAGTTTCCCAGCAGAGCAGGACGCACACAGACTTCTCTCAGCATCAGGTGAGAGCGGGTGCCAGATCCCTGGCAGATCTGCAGTGTAAGATCCACCGGAGGAGATGCTGTGCTGCCTCCCTCCCACTGGYGGCTCTCCTGAGGCCAGGGCAGTAGCCTGGAAAAATGGTTCCTGTGTTTTTCTCTACTGATAAACACCATCAAGGGGGAGCAGCCTGTACTGTCCTGTAAGAGTCTGGCCCAAGGTACCGCTTCCATTGCTACGGCACATGGGCCCACTGCGCTGGGAGGTGAACCTGATGGTTTACTAAACCTGATGAACTTAGTAACACCAGCACCCTCGTATGACAGCCGTCTGCCACCCACAACGGCAGGGACTCAGCTGTTTAAAAACTTGTTCGCTCAACCTGGAGAAGCGTCTAAGCAATACAGCCAACTTCAGACGGAGTCAACTCGTATGCTTTCACAGGTTTATGTTATAGAAAGAATTTGCTTTCTTTTTTGGTTCTACTAGCCCTGTGAAGCACTTCAGCAGTTACACCTACTGCAGTAGTACTTAGAAGTCTTACGTTTCAAGGCSCAAGCTGACCGTGTTACAGACCTGCACACCAGACTCTGCCCTTGCCCTCGCACACAGGCCCGCGGGAGGCCGAGGTGCATTCCTCAGTGCGCTGCTGCTTCTGACTGAATGTTGGCGTTGCTTTCTCCAGAAACATCAGTTTGGGGCCCTTACTAAAGGTAACTGATTTCAGAAGCGTAACTGTATCCAAGGTGATACCGTAGTGCAATGCAAACCTTGGCAGCATTTGCTGGTTTTAATCCATGGGAACTCTCCTTTGAGGTCGCCTGTGTTAGCCATCTGCGTTTGAATCCATGGTTTGGGTTTCTAGTGGTAACTAAGATCTTGTACTTGCTACTCTGGCTGCTAAGGACAGGTGAAGGAAAGGAACTGCTCTAGCACAGCTTTGCCTAAGCCATGCAGAATCTGCTGGAAATCAGCTTGCCCGAGGAGCTCTGCCTGGCCTTGGGACACAGGGACTTACGTTCTCAGAAAGTCGCATCTGCCAAATCTCACTGACTTTTGCCCTGATTTTTATATACTTTATACTGTAAGGAAGTTGTAGAACTGAAAGATCGAAAAAGCAGCCCAGTGTATGGAAGAGAAATGAACCTGGAGAGATTAAAAGAAGGGGGGCGGGAGAGTGGGTTATCAAAATACATGAGAGAGAGAGGGAGAAAGCTTACAACTCGCTTACTTGTCCAGGCTGTACGCAGCCTGCAGAACAGAAATGGGGTGCAGACACTAACGCCTGTTCCTGCTCAAAGAGGAAGGCAGGAGTTTGAGCGGGAAGGAGGAATAAGACATCATCAGACTGCTGTTTCACAGGCTGGAGTGTATTTTGACTGTTTTGTGCATCCCTGTTCCTAGACCTGGCAAAATGAAGACGAGAGGCAACCCAGCTACAGGAAAGGAGGCTTCTTCCATTTAACTGGATAGCGAAACAGAGGATTGACAGGTAAGATTTCAGAGAGAGACGTGACTTCAAAATCCTTGCTAAAAACTTCTTAAAATCAATCTGCTTGTAAGACAAAACAAGCACGGGGGTGCCCTTGGCTTGCCTCGGTCCAAAGCTATGGAAGGCTGCATGTTAACATAGGACTTTCTTCACCAAGCCAGCTCTCTGCAAACACACAATCCAGGCAGACATTACACCTTGGAGCACCGCACGCAGAACAAAGCGATTCATTTTTGCTACCTACGCGCTCGAAGGACTAGACTGCAGGCTATAACCTGGTGTTAAAAACCTTGGTATCATCAATTTTCTCGGCAAGAAACAAAACAGGCCAAATCCTGTAAACAATGCAGAGAATGTTTAAATATTGTAGAGTTTTAAGTGTAACTTGGATGAGGTTGAGCTCAGGTCTATGGAGAAAGGCTCCTAAAGGCTGCTTCCATGTGCRCTGAGCACTGGTTTGTATGTGCCAGGGCGGGCACAAGACCAAACGGCATGTTGAACGTGAACAGATTTAAATGCCATTTAGTGAATTTGGCTCTATGCGCATTACTTTTTCTGAAGGTAAGGTACAGACAGAGGGAAACCAGTAAGCGTCTCTGAATCAAATCAGAGCTACTTTCCTGTAAATCTCCAAAGAGAATATGCCAAAAAGTAAATGGGTATCAGCTGTGATTCTCCTACGTATAGGGAGACACACACACAATATTAAATAGAGGATTTGTGCTAGGATTTAATATAGTCTGTCTTCCAGTATTCCGAGCACATCTGATTTTGTTGGAAGGTTTTCCAAATAGAAACACGATACTCTCACTTATTGCATTTCATTTAAATTTTGCAGAATACTAACGAATACGTTCTTAATTATGAAGAGTCGATGTTCAACATATACAAGCATAATAGAATTTTCTCTAAGGTAAGCACATGTATCTCACCAGAACCTGTTGCAGCGAGTTGAAAAAACAGTGTCAGTCTTAAGAAAACTCTATACCTATATGTAATTACAAATGGGCTACTGTATTTTTTTGTCTGCCACTACCTACTCAATGTTGACATTCTTTGTTTTATATGCAGAGTTCTTGACACAAAACGTTTAATGAAAATATTTTCCAAAGATCCAAAGAATTTATAAGTATTGCAGTTGTGCTACCAAATACATTCAGCAGGGCACAGGGAGACAAAAGTGATGTATCTCAGCAAACAGCAGGCAGACTTACCACATCACTCTGACACTCTTTGGAAATGATTCTGCTCTTCCAACCACTACCCCTTCTAACCCATCTCCCTTAACTCCGTGCATTTACTTCACTGTACTTCCAACTTCTGATGTAATATTGTTTTGCCAAAATATCCTGGGAAGGGCAGTGCCTATGTGTTGATCAGAGTCCATCAGAGCCAATGATAATTAGCTGCTGATTTCATCAGCCTTTGGTCTCAGAAATGCATCATTTTCCAGAAAGTGTTTGAAAACACTTTCTATTAATTATATAGTAAAATGATGTAATTTAGTAAAATGATGTAATTTAGTAATGTTATTTAGACTGTAGACTTTTTTCACAACATGAACCTGCGAAGAGACTCTTTGATTCCATCTGAATTTTGACTGAATTCAAAACACATTCAAATAACAGCAGTAATTAGCATTCAGCTTCTACTACAAGCACACGTTTCCTACCAGTATGCCACTTTGGATACAACAGAGCCAAGTGCTAAGCCATGTGGGCATCCAGCGCTTTGGCTGCTTGCAGTGCTGAGCCTGGCAGTGGCTCGCAGTGACCCTTTATTGTTTCAGTTATTCTCATTTCTTGCACGCATCTAACTGTATCGCACGGACAGCGTGGCTGAGACACGAACACGCTTCCCTATGCACTCACCTTAGCTGAACTGCAGCTGCTGCCTTCTCCACCCAGCACAGCCATGAATTCATCACTGTTCCCACTGCCGGCAAACGGATCTGCCTTCGACCCACCTCCAGCCTGCTATTTTTGGGGCAGCCCACTCTAAACCTTGCCAAACGTGACATTGCTAAGGACTGTGCAAAATTATACACAGGCATCGGACTGTTAAAAGTTCAACCAAATGAAACACTTGGGAGCCTTGAACCAAAAATCACCAAAACCAGCTGGGTTCGGAATGGTTTCGGCCAAAAGCGCCTRTTGGTGCCCGGTGCTCCGGGGAATGCCGCCCCAAGGAGGGAGGTGTCAGTGTCAAATGCAGGTTGTTAGAACGACGTCATCCACCTTTACATGCCCTGGTAACTGCAGGTCTCCCGAAAAATGTTGTCAGCTGGCAGCCCGGGAGATGGAGGGCACCTCAGCTTGCTGTGCAGTAACACCACRGGTAAGCGAGGGCTCCAGGCTCTTGCCCTCCCTCCCCAACCTGTCTGGCCAGCCTGTGCCATGGGCCAGCTCTTCCGTGGGTATTTGCCCACAGGGAAGTTTATCAAGACCACTAAGGCATTCCCCACAGCCCAGTTAGCACCTCTGCAGAGGACGGTAACTTTGGAAATATTTCCCTATAGCTTGATGTGGCTTTCCGTAATACAAGTATTTGCAGCATATTTTAAAGGCGGACATGCAAAAAACAAGAGCTCTGTTTTGCCCTTGTTAATTAAGGCAGAAGTTAACAGCATCATCAACACCGTTCCTTCTCTGCAGCCCAAGGACAGCTACAACACCAAAGCTTTGGCCGCAGTGGCGGTGATCCCTTGTGAAATGGCATTTCTTGCCCATAAGGCTGCTGCCTAAACACAAGCCACATATTTATTTCCGCTGCCATCCACCTATCTGTCCAGTTATCTTCTTTTGTTTCATATGTTTAATTTTAAACCTAATGTCAAAACTCCGAGTATAAAATGAAATACATTTTGTTTAAAATACTCTGGGCAATTTTTATAGAACATCCTTTTGAAAAAAAAAAAAAGTGCAGAGATCAATTTTTTTAAGTCCATCCCGCAGGCACCATCATTTAATTATGAGTGAGACATAAATTATGCATTTACACATTGTTGCATTTTCTATAAAATGGTGTGGAGATTTTTTTTTGTAGTTTTTGGAACTCTCTCTTTCTTCCTGGGGGCACTTTGGAGGAAAAAAAAAAACTGCTGTGGGCTATACATTGATGAAAAAATTAGCATTTATCAGTATAATACCATTATGAGACCAGCATGGCACTAACATACACAAAATCTAAATCTATTTTTCTGCTTAGACTTAGGAAAACCTGAAAGACTGTGATCTCACCAGGCAGAAAATGTCTCCTTGCAGTATAAGCACTGAAGGTAATTGGGCAGAAGCAAATAATTTGCATATAATTGAACAAGAAATAATAAAAAAACCACCCCAGCAAATAGATGAGCCAGCACCGAAAGGCCATTACCTGCACTGAATTCAACCGGCAGTATCCGTTCAAAGGAAACCTAATAACGTGGGTAGGGTCCTGATTCCAGCCTGCGTTTACGGAGTTGCACATGACGTCCCCGGTCTCCGGGAAGATCTCTTCTATTAAAGCTTTCTCCCCACTCAATGCAATTCTTTCCCCCAGATCTGGAGTCACTCTTACGACCAAGCAGTCACAAGGCTGGAAATGTTTCCTTTGTTCTTTCTCTTGTTTCCATCGCTCAAGTTCCTTAATCATTGGCTGCAGCTGGTAATACTTTGCTTCTTCATATAAAAGATTAAAGTCCTGGGAAAAAAAAAAGAGAGGGAGGGAGAGAAACTAGAAATGCTTATAGTTCTCTTTTAAAAATGAGTATTGTTCCTATTTGACCTACTTAGGCTTATGTATTGTCAGCAAGAGTGCAAAGGCAACAGGTATCCACATAGTTTGTCTTCTACACCTACACAGAAAACCACATTGTGTTAGTGTTGAATCTATTTGAGCTGACCGTGAAGTTCCCATTGCACTGAATTATTCTTTCATTTATTATCCCACAAGCTCAATGCCAGAAGTATTTACTTTTGGATTAAGAAATCAAAATAACTGGCTGCAATAAGCAAAGCCTGCTGATGTAAGAGGAGATGTCCTGAGCCCTAATCTTCACTCTTGGCCTCAGATACTCACTGATCTTACAACAGAAGATCTCGGGCTTCGCTGTCACCTCTCGCACACATGTTACGAGATGGAGATGTCAGTTCAGCTTCACTTCTCACCTGTCTTTGCCAAGTCTGAAATTCAGCTGCAGCAGCTCAGCTGCTCCCTGTGTTTCATGATTATTCATGTATTTAAAGTGTACTTTTGAGCCTGGTAAATTATACGGAGGTAATGACCATCCCACTGGCTGGAAGCTCAGCTGTGCACTCCAACAGCTTAAAACAAACAGTTCTTCCCAGCCATTTGTCCATCACCTCACTTGGGCTTTGGGCAATTCAAATTCCCAATTTGATCCAATTCCCGGTTCACTGATTGAGATGTCTTCTGCACATCCTCATTAATAACTTTTAATCAGATTTCCAACAGATCTTCCCATCTCAGCTTAAATGCATGACAGTACTTTGAGGCAAAGGGTGTCAGCAGCCCCCCAGACCCGAGGAGGCAGCAGTGCCCACCAGAGCAAGCCAGAGAAGAAAGGGAGGGGGAAGCACCCAGGGACGGTTTGCTTACACCGGCCCCACCGCCTCCTTCAGCCTCCTGAAGGGAAGAGGAGCAATGACAGCACAGCACCAGCTCCTCTCTCCAAAGACCTGCCGTTTGCTTTCCTGGCTCTTACGCCTGTTTACAGGTGGAAATGCTGCACCGCAGGTACGCTACGTGACTTTTGTGGAGTATGCTGTAGGTCAACACCTGGACATAAAGGCCAGTTCTCCACCACTGCAATGAAATGAAATGAAAAATCACAAGAGTGAAATGACTGGAATCATTTAGGCTGGAAAGAAGGGAGTGACAAAAAGTAATCAAGAAATGGGCACCAAAATTACAGGAAAAATAATGGCAGCGCTGCTGCTCCAGGACTCGGGGAAGAGGGGGAATCAAAGGCCAATGGATGTGCAGCACAAAAAGGTGCGACTTCATCGTGGCTTGGAATTAACCTGTAAAATCTGCTGCTGCAGGATATTATTGAACCGAAGCAGTTAGCGGTGTTCAAATTTGGCACCACAGGCCCACCGCCAGYAGTGGAAAGGTGCTCCTTCACCCCAGGGCTGCTACCGCCTGGAGATGTATGAATATTCACAGTGACACCGGCAAGGTTATCAGGTTACCAAAGGGACAGCCGATCCTTTACATCTCTTTGATGTCTGTTCAGGCTGGGACAATATGCACACCACTAAGGGAGGAAAAAAGGACGGTAGAAAGAGAGRAAAGAGCGATAAGAGCAAGCGGGAAGAAATGAGGGCAACAAACACACTCACGGGAAGGAGACGGAAGATACAAAACAACAGGAAGATTAAAGAAGCCTCGATGGAAGGTATTTCCCACCCCTCCCCAAAATCAGCACTCTGCTGAACCATTACTGCTTTTCTCTGTCGACCAGTGAAGCTCCCTGGTTACTGAGCATGGAATTGGTTTAAACCTATGGGGATTAGTGGCGTAAATTAAAAAACCACCCCTGCCCCAAACTTTCCGAAATCTTCTTCGTGCGGGACACGGGAATAACACAGTCCACCACTTAACTGCAGTTATGACAGAGGTGCGTGCAGGGGGACATCAAACGGTCACTGGTCCCATGTATCTCTTTTTTGAGCAAAGAAAAACATGCAATGCTAAGGAAAAATGTAATGTAATGCTGTAGAGTGAACAGGAGCATCCAGTGCTTACTGAAGGCAATGGAAAGTCTCCCGCTGTTTTCAATAGGTCCTGAAAAACCAGTTTTAGAAYATCTGTGTTCATGGTCACTATAAAATAACATATTATTTGTAAGGTCAATCAATTGAATATGTGCTAAGAAAGCTCAACAGTAAAACCCAGAAGAGGTGGTACAGCCGTATAAAAACCAGTCCTTCATTTCTGAAAGTAAAGAGAGGTACAGTGCTCCTGGGGCTGGATGCAAAGCCCATTACATTCATGAGAGTATTCTCGACTGACTTCACTGGGCTTTGGACTAGGCTGACAGTATCCTGAATCACAGGAGTTCAACGGTCCAGCACCCCCAGGCCAAAACAGTAATGCCATAAAGCACACAAAACCGGGATCGCATCACCTCTACCTCCCCCACAGCCAGCTATTAGCCCACCGCATCAAATGCAGCTCTTTAGTGACTCCTGCTAGCCATCATTTGTCCTAAATAAACAAGGTAACTTTTATATTCTGGTATCATTTTGTGATAAGACAACCAGTTTTCAGATGAAACAGCTCTTCCACTGCTGTTCCAGGAACGATATGGCCATGCTTCAGATGGCCATGTGGAAACCAGAGCTGTGCTGGAGCATCATGTGCTCAGTGGGATGCACCCAGTCATAAACTGCCAGGGTTAAGCCAAGGTGCTTGTGTTAGTTTTTAAAATAAGACTCTCATCTCCATGTCCATGCCACACTTGGGCAGAGCACAAATATGCTGGAATGGGTTTTGCACCTGGAGAAAGGGGTTTGTAACAGAAGCTGGGAATCTGAGGCACGCTGGTGCAAGGAGGCAACRTGCACGTGTGGCGTTAGGGAGCCTGGGCACCTGCCTGTTATCAGGCAGTGGTAACAAAGGGAATTTGTTATGCTGTTAACAAATAGAGGGGATAAAAAAGCGTCTTCTGTTRGGAACGGCAAGAGAAAATTCACGGCCGTCCACCAGTGACAGCGCTGGGAAGGGACACCTTCCGTGACCCCCACTCCGCATCCTGCACGCTGCCCCAGACCAGCCACCGCCAGCACAGCCTGCCCCACCGCCCTGACCTGCTCTGGCTCCTCTAACAGGAAACCTGGCGGTTCCGCACCGAGCGACTTGGGCACCGCCACGGAATTTGACAATGTATTCAGGGAGGGAAGAGGATTTTGCAAAACCAGGAACAGAAAATGAATGGTTCACAGYGTGGGGGTCCAGTTCTCTAAAGCCTGTACGTGGGCAGGGTAATGGACTCGACACACCACTAAGTGCATGATCTTCTCATGCAGGTTTTATGCACCGGTCAGAGTACTGTGCAGCTGCGACTGGACTGGAAGTGATGCCCAGCTCTGGACTGACTACATAGGATGCTCAGGATGACATAGGTATTTTCACCCTTGCACTGYAAATATAAAATCCTACCCTGATGATTTGCAAAAGTTTAACATGAAATACAAAGTAGAAGAATTAAACTCACAAGGGACCTCSCCAGGGAGGTGCCACAGAAGCTGCAAGAAAACATTTCCATGCTGGTCATTTTGATAATTTACCAAAGGCAGATGCAGACACAAATCTTCCTAGACCTATCCAGAAGAGGCACATTTCGCTGAAACAGGCACCGGAGTAGCTAGAGGATGCTAACTGCCTAGCACAGTGGCAGAGTGCACAGGGTTTCATTGAAACTCAGCCACAGAGCAGCCTGGTACAGCTTCTGTCCCAGGCATATGCTGATCAATGCATACAGATACTGCACCCGCTCTCCCACGGAGGCTCCAGCCCTGGCATCAGTGCAGTGTTGCTGAGCAGCAGGCAGCATCCCACAGCAGATTTTCTGTGGTATCCAGGAGTTCCTTGTACTGCAGGACTAATGATGCATCTCCCATTTCTTCTAAGGATTATTTCCCTACCTTCCCAACTTCTTAACAGCAGTGTACCTTGTGGCAGCACAGCCCAGAGTCAAGCACTGTGTACGGTAGCTAATGGAGCCGCTTGTGTTTAGCCGAGGAAAATCGCTTTACTCTGAAGGTGATTCCCACCAGCCAAGGTCCCTGCTGACGAGCAGGGTGCTCCCTGCTAAACTGAGAGGGGAGATGGACAGTCCAGCCTCTGATTTTGCTGTAAAGTACCACAAAAAGCCTCCACGAGCTACCAYGAGCCTTCAACTTCTTGTGGTTATTGTAGGAACTAGTGGGGAAGTTCTGTTGGGTCACCTGGAAAAGGGATGCACACARCCTTTCTTCATCCACAACTTCTGGACAACATTTAGATCTCATGGGAAAGGTAAACAAACCTTTCAAAGATGCAGCTTTTTGCCTTTCACTAATTTCTGCTCATGATTCAGTAGAAAAGCTTTTTTTCTGGTGGATTTCATGTTGGCTGAATTCTGCAGTCACCTCTGACACGGGTGACATCTTCCTGGGGAGGAGATGGGAAGTGTGACTGCAAGGCCAGTTGTGCTGCTGTTTCAGCATCAGTGCCAGTGGGTCAGTAAAGATCTGCTAACTACAGGCAGAGACAGCCAACAGAAACTGTAAAACCATGTCTCCCGTGAACCTGACTCTTCTCTYAGTGCTAAAGAGGTCCTTGATTTTTGTGCCTAATGTTGACTCCTGAACAGGCTGAAATGGCTCTTTCTGCCCATTTTTTACTTGTTATTCTTTGTTACATGAAACACCAAATGTCATCCTGACTCAACGTTTCTTTTATATTTTAGTGCTGTGAAGATCTGACTCCTGGCTACGAGAGAAGGTTGCTCACTTCTACAACGACAACTGCGCCATTTGCTAAGGTCAGTTTGAGATGCAAACATACTAATTTTAAAACKATATTAATAAATTAGCGTGCCGGCCTTGTGGTTGCGGTGCTACAGGTGACCTCTATAATCCATATGAAACTCAGATGTCCTGTGCATTCGTGCTTCTCCCCTCCTTAAGATGGAGTAATAATATACACATTGCCTATGTCTATTTTTGTCTGACGATCTCTAAGCAGGGAGTGAGTCTCAAATGAGTACGTATGATGGGTCCTGTTTTGTGTGAAGTTATGTATTGGCAGTGAAGGGGACAGATGCTGCACATAAATGTCCTGGGGAAACAGGTCTGATGGCGGGGGGGKATCAAGGCAGAGAATGTTTGGGCYGCAGAGGAGGGGCAGCTCCTGCGCCAGCCACCCCCTAACCCAGCAGTGTGGCAGACCGGGGGGTGCCGGCTCCGTGCTCTGCTCGAGGACGTTTGTTGCTCAAGGTGTCGTGGTCCCATGCGTGGGACTCTGAACCGGTGCAGGAAGAGGGAGCTGTAAGCAGCTCCGGGCTGCTCGCCATCGCCTCGCTCAGCACAGGCTGGCTGCGAAGGAGAACCGAGCCAAAGAACTCACAGTAATTTCTCAGCATACTTCATGTGGCTTAAAATCCCAGGAAAATTATGTGTACTATTAGAGTGTTGCTTTTCAGCAGGGAGACCTGTCAGATACTAAACACTTTCAAGTTCTGGCTTATTAGTAGTTGGAAGTGTAATTAATATTCACTGTAAACACACCAGTCAGACTTGATAATAAAGAATCACTAGCCTAGGAACACATACCCCACTTTCTCTGCATTTCAGTGTTAACTTAGTCTGAAAACAACACTTAAATAGCAAACACAATAACGCTGGTGCGGTACTAACATTCCAAACTTTCCAAAATAACCATCTGAGCAGCAATTCAAGTTGAAAAGCAACTTGGCTAAACCTTGAGGCTAATAAACTGCTTGATTAAATTAAGGGGTAAAAACTAATAAATATTCAAAACACTTGATAATGCTTTGTTTGACATAAAGAACATTTAATGCAAGTCTCACTGGAAAACCTGTCAGGTTTTATACCTTAAATAGAGTTTTGCATTTAGAAACACCGAGTGATTCCATTTGCTGCCTTTGATTATTGTCTTCTGTCACTTTAATCATGCTGGTAAAATTACACGATTTCTGTGAAGTCAAATCCATTTACAATGCAGTTTTAATATAGCTTTGCAGCGCATTCTTCTATGCATTTTTATTTAGTTACTCCCTACCTAGCAATACTTTGCTTTGTTCTTGAGCCCTCATTAGCCTGGGGTTTGCTCTAAAGCTCTCCCAGGGAGGAACTAACTAAAATACAGTTAACCCTATGCAAAGAGATGGTCTGGAACAACGGACTGAGCCCGGGCACAGCGCCGGCTCTCCCGAGTCTCTCCCAGCCCTGCCAGCGGCTCGCTGCGCAGACAAGTCCTTGGCATCCACCAGCACTCTCACCTCCAGGCTCTTACCGAATCCTGCTGGTTTTGTTTCACAGCACCTCTGAAATCCGGATGCCGGTCGAGGCCATGATCAGCTCGAACTACATCATTCCTACCCTCTTTTCTCACACCTTCCTGACCCACCAGATTGTCCAAAACACTGCCACTAAAGCACCTCTCTGGTATTTCAGCTGTACCGCTTCTCCATCCACCCTCCTTTACTTGATCCATCTTTCAAGCCACAGAACTGGTCTGGTCTTYAGCCTCACTCCTACCTGTGCATTTTCTCTCACTTCTCTGTAAAAAGAAATCTCTCTCGCATCCACCCCTTAGTGCCCTGGCTCTCACCCTGCTTCACGGCACCCCAGCCCACAGGCCAGCCTCCCCGACCTGCCTGCCGCTCCCCAGAAAGACCAGTGCTCAGGACAGCCCTTCTGGGCTGGAGCTCCAAAACCGCCCATGAATGCCAAAACTTCTCCCTGCCTTGGGACTAGATCTGTGCTCCCATCGCACAGCGTGTCTGCTCAACATTAACTGTAAACACTCCCGTGTCGGGGTCAAATACGATTATACTCAGAACTTGAAGAATGGCTGAGGAGTGCTTTGCAGCATGAGGATCAGCTGTACCCCAAAGCTAAAGCCACCACAGCAACCACAAATCTGGACTGACTCAGTAATGACTGGCCAAATTATCTTGCCTACCTAGTCCCACATGCAAAGTGAAATCTTACTGCATGGCGCGGGAACCTTCCTCTCCAGCAACGCTCCACGTCCTCTAACTCTGAGCAGATCCCTGTTGCCATCCCAATTTATTCATCATTTCATCCTGGAGTTAGTGCTTTTGTTGAATCTTGTCATCTACAGTTTGGACACTTTTGTCTTCTAATTTTCATACATAAGGATGACAATGTTGCAAGTTTCGTAAGTGCAAAGCCAAACAAACAAGGCTAGGAGGAGAGCGTTTAAACAATCAGGATTTGCAAAGCAACAACCAGTGCCATTATTTCATAGAAAACACGTATTGCTCCTTAAAAAAAACTCAGTAAATTCCATCTCCCAAGAATATTTTGACATTCATAAATTGTGTAAAAGATTACTTCCTGAAATCAAAGTATCTGCATCGGTTATATCTAACACAAATCCCCATGGGCTTGTTTAAGGGTGTTTCTTTTTTGTACCAACAAGAAAAAGATTTATACAATTTAAGCCCTCTAAATATCAAATTTAAAACATTTCTTTCAGATTCTGAGCATTACAYCCTGGTAAGTGCTAGTTGCTGATGTTGCTTCTTAATTGTTGTTATACCCTGATAAATAAGCTAAAAATGTGAGAAAATACAATTAGTTTAGAAAAACTGATTTAGCCGTAAGCTTCATCGTTTAACTTTTTATGGTATCCATGACAACCATTGGTCCATTTATTAAATTATAGCATCCCTGGTGTAATACACAAGTACTAAAAATCCTAACAATAAACAGCAACATTTAGTTAAGTGTGTTTAGGTCAAGCACACAAACCAACCTGCACCAAAACAAATGACAGAATGGGAGGAAAAAATGGATTGTAGACTGTAGCTTTCCTTACCTTAAAGTCATCTGGGAGCAGTAGCTTAGATGTCCTTAGGAAGCTTAATATATATCTGAAAATTTCACCATCTCGATCAATGAAATAATGTTGTTTTAAACTGTCCAAGACAATAGGCTCTGTGCCATTAAAGAGACGACTTATTCTGAAAAAAGAAAAGAAAAAGAAATGGGCAAAAGAGACAAAATCTCATTACACCTTCAGGGCTTAAGAACATCCAGCCAATTTAGTTGCATCAATTCAATGTGCATAAGGTAACGCAGTATCTTAATTTGGTGACAAACAARCACACAAAGATAGACGCCTTAGACACGTGCGTGCACCCGCACGCTCACACCTACGAAGCGCGTGTGCGCGTGCAGACACAGGCGCGCACACCAGCTGTGAGAGCCCTGCAGCTGCCCGAGGGCTAAGCTCACRCTGCCCCAAATCAGGGCTGCGAATTAGGCCCATGACCCCAACAAGGAAAGTGCCTATGAAACGCTCGCCCCACGGCTGGCAGAGCAATTTTGGTGAGAATGTGCGTCACCGGCTCCGTCATACATCCCTACCCACCATGTCCTGCTAACAGAGAGCCGAATGGTTACTCGGAGATGGGTTCCTGGCCATGAGCTTTTCCTCCAGCTTGGCTGTCATTTTGACCAAACGCCATCAAAGCCTTTCCGTGCTAGAGGAGTGGCTGCCCATACACCGAGATGAGCTGTATGGACATGTCAGTGCTGGATAAGTGACCATCCAACACTGAATGTCAAACCAGCAACCAATGGCCCGTGCAGCATCTGCAGCGCTGCCTGTGGGACCGCAGTCCCACCAMCAGTAGTCCTGGGGATCAGAGTTGGGCAGAAGACAACGAGGGGGCAAATCTTTCGTAAGCAAAGAAAAGGAAACGAGACCTAGGAGACCGCAGGATCAGCTGGTTACAGGACCAAAATACCACATCAGCTACATCACTCCAGCTTTCTCCATGTCCTGAGGAGGATGCTCTACAGAAAGCAAACCGGGCATCTGCTTGGCTGCCGTTCCTCCCGCCTCTCCACTCCAAACGCCTGGCTTCTCTCAGAACGCTTTGTCTTCCCATGAGAAATAACCCAGCTGAATATATGTTCTTGAAAGGAAAATCGCAGGAGACAGACAGCAACGACCTATTAAGTAATTGAGTCCATCTCTCTGACAGTGCAGCATTGTTCCCAACTGCACAGTGTCTCGTGTTTCAAAGTCAAGTCTTAAATAACCCTGCCAGTGAGGACTCCTCCATTTCCCAGAGAGACTATCCCGCAGCCTGCTGGATTTCACTGTCGAGCCGTCCCTTCGACTCAGCTATGCAATCCCCCCATGTCCCTYGCTGTGACCAGGACAGGGCTTTCCCCTGCCGTGGATAACGACCTCACCAAACCCTGCCAAAGGCAACGGCCAGCACTGCTGGCGGATGCCGCAGCCGCAGCCTCCCTCCTTCCAGCATCACCACCCCACCCCAAGATTTCTGGCCCAGCAGCAGGAYGTGAGAGACCTCAGCCTGGCTGGGGAAGGCGCGCGCCCACCCCGGAGATGGGGGGCAGGTTTGCTCCCCCACCGCCACCCCAGTGCTGGAGCTTCTGGCTGCGCCCCGCGCTGCTTGCTTTGGGTTGTGGGTTCATGCAACGCAGTGAGATTTGCTCTCCGCAGCTGCACCTCGGTCTGATCTTCTAACTTGCTAATGTAGTTGCAAATTTAATTAACATGCCGTTTATTTCTAAATTAACTGTGGAGATATTAAATAAAACTGGACTTAGCAAGTCCCCACTGAATTCAGCTAAAAACCTTTCTGCCCTCTTAAGCAAGCTCCAGGTTTTACTGCCTGCTCTYGTGTCCGTGTCAGCATTCAGCTAGTCTGAGTGAGTTACGAGAAGAACCAAATGCTCCCCTAAACCCTAATTATAATACGTTTACTGTTTTTCCTCAACCTCCAGCTTTTCAACGGTATCAGAAAACACCATCCAGTTCACGCTGCAACATTTAATTTATATAATGCCAAGGTTCGCTAAGCCTCCAGTAATGCATTGTTTTCTTTTTCGTTGTTATTTTAGGGCTATTTGCCTAGAGATAAAAAAAAACAGTTAAATATATTGCTTTGTGCAGTGTTACATTTTATTCCAGGAACCAGACAGTTAATTTATTTCCTTAGACATGCACATGAGCCACTGTACTGTACTGGGATAGACTGAAAGCAGAGGAAACACTGATAGAGCAGCTTATGGTTCAGTACAGTACATTTATTGAGTAAATTTGTGTGGCTACTGAACGTTTTCAGATCTTACACCTAAACAAGCTGGGCTGTGGCTTAAACCTCCTCCCCTTCGCTGCCCTTTCTCTGTGAAGTCTGCAAAAGCAACACGCTGGCTGCTGTTTGGCTCTGCCGCGCGTATGGGGGAAGGTYTGCCAACAATGACAGGGCGCAGGGAAGACAGGGTACAAAATTTTAATGGGCCACTCTTTAATGTAGTGAAGCATTTTTCTGGTAATGAAAACAAAACATGAATTTTGAGGCCTTTGTGGAGTGCCCTGAGCTGTATTTCTTCACCAGCGAAATTACTGCTGGGGAAAGAAACTTGCAGAGTGTTGAAAGACTTAACTGCCACCCCAAAAACAGTGTGATGAATAGTTTAAGGATTTATTTGACATTTTAGGGGGCTGCTATGTTCCAAGAACCAACTTCACTGCAGCATGTTGTAACGCTGCGTCCGGAAAGCGCTCCTGCTTCTCCCCTCTCACCACTATAAACTGTACCTGTAGAAAGTCCATCATAAAACGCAACGCTGTGAGAGCACAAAGTGAACTCAAATGGCAGCTTTGAATGGAAAATTTGCCTGATGGGGGGCAGCTCCACAAGCCCCACTGGGACCTGATGTGCTCAAAAAATGGGTCTTGGGCAGCCAGAACAAAACGCCGTGCGCAGAARTGTGGAAGCAAAATGCGCACAGGCTGTCCGAGAGCCAGGAAGTCAGCAAGGGCAAGGGGATGCGAATGGTTTTGCACGGTGTAAATTTGTTGATGTTCAATCAGAAATTAGGTACCAGTCTGGCAGCCTCAGGAAGCTACTCCCTCCAGCGCCYCGCCATGTGATGTGAGTTAAAGTCCTGGGGAGCAGCTGCAGCTCTCAGATCGGGCAGTGGTCAGCCCGAAAATGGTCGTTTTTATGAGCGGTCATGGTGCCCAGTATTGTACTGGTGGACAAGTTGGGTAATGGCATTTTCAGGAGGCACTTGCTTATGGCACGCGGGAATGGTGCTTCTAGTGATGTTTGTGAAGAGGTGGAAGGCACAGGAAAACGAGATGAGGCAAAAAGAGCTCCACTTGGCTCCTGCAGCGATGGGTGAGTCTAAGCAATGACCGCTTCTTCAGCATTCCCACCTTTCGCAAGAGATGCTTCACTTACTAATTTAAAAACACACTAAAATTTCTGTACAAGATTTAATTTCCAGACAGGGAGCAGGCCGAGCCAGGACCAATCCAAGTAGTTGCAAGCCTGAGGATGGCAAGCTTGCCTTTCCATTGCCTCCACCTCCCTGGCCAGGTCCCGCTACGCTCATACCATCTTCCCAGGGCACGGCTCTTCCCAGCTGTCTGTCCTCCTCCTCAGTTGCTCCTGCCCTCCCGGCCACGTGCTCTTCCATACCGCCCAGCCACCGCTCCGCAGCGCTGCCCACCCCGACGCCCGCAGGGCCGCTGCTCCCGGCCACTGCTGGATCGTGTCCCTGTGGAGCGGAGCCGGGACGGGGCTGGCGTCAGGCCTCCAGCTTAGCGGGTCTCGCTGGCACCTTGRGCCCCGGCTGGATGCTCTTCCCCGCTCCTCCCAACATCCAGAACACAACCTGTTGATCCTATTTCTACAATTTCTTTGTGCTTCTGTTGTTTCTGCTAAAGGCTTTTACATTTTCAATAATGTTTCGCCAAAACGCCAAGGGGCGAGTTTCTAGCTTTGTACCGATTTTACTATGATATTAAGATCTCCTTTTATTAGATTAAAAACAAACAACGCAGCCAGCCAACCCACAAGGACAAGAKTGCCAGTAAATTCTTTTCTTAGTTTCTTGGGCAGGGGAGGAAGCCGCGTGCTGTGTGCAAGTACCTACAGACGGCTGCTGCTACCCACACCCCCCTGTAACACTYGCAACCAGTTTTCCACCACGCAAGGTCCCTGCAGCACCTGTCGAGATGGGAGCGCGGAGGGGGCCCACAAGGCAGAGACTCCAGCCCCCGGCCTCGCGGCACACCATCTCTTTCATAAACTCACCCAACTCCATCTTAGAAGCAGCCAGGGCTTTCTGCACCCCAGCTCCCTCTGGAGCACCCTCAGTCTTCCCGAGATCATCACTGAGCACAGCCGCGGCTCTGCACATCACACACCCGCTGTTGGGGGGTTTAACAGCACACTGGGACAGGACAGTCTTTTTTTGGGGGGTTGCTTTCTGGTCTGGGGCCAATTTAGCCATTTTCTTGACAGCTCTCTTTTTGAACAGGAAACTGAAGTTCGTTCTTAATAAATCTGGTTCCAGAGGCTTTAAGAGGAGCGCCCAGTATCGTGGGACCTGTGGGACAGCCAGCAGCTGGGGTTGCGGCAAGCACCAGCAGAGCCCTCCACTCCCGAGCCCCACCGCTGGGGGGGCTGCTGCGGTCCCGTCCCCCCCCGTGCACCCGCCCAGCCAGCGCAGAGACACCACGTAAGTAAAACTCTATCACAACATTGCACTAAAAGTATTAATTTAAGTAATTACATGATTAATATTTAACTGTTCAGTGATGTTTTTGTCATTCATAATTTAGTTGTTTACATTTATTAAAAATTGATTCTGTAGACACTTTTTCTGCCCAATGTCAAATCAGCAGGGAGTGCACATTTCAGCAAACTGTCATTACAATGTGTCTCTCTCCTAATTTTATGGGAGGAGAGGGGAAGAAGAGAGAAACGCCTGACCATGGGTCCTGCGAGCGCAGATCTGTGCTCCACCCGGTGCGCCCCGCTGTACCTGCCGCTCCTCCGCGCACCCTCCTGCTCCACTCAGCGCAAACGCACAGCGAAGCCGACGCGAGCTCTGCAGCTCTCCCTGCGTTTCATATGGCGGCTGCCAGTTGTACTTGGCTGTTGGGCCTCGCTGGGGAGCTGGAGGAGGCAGCCGTTGTGGGAAATGCCGCAGAGAGGAGGAAGAGGGTTGGTTAGATCCGGGACACCAAGCATGACCTGAAACTGCCCCKCGGGACACCTTAGCAAAGTGTCCCAGGTGTACGAGCAGAGTCCAGTCACTGCTGCTGAGCACAAACAGCGCTGCTTATCTCTTAAATATTTGCTCAAGGTGGGTAGGATAGATACTGTTATCTGCTTGGAAGAGAAAAAATGCTGTGAATTGGAGCAGAGGTGCTTGAGATACCAGAGCACCTTACACTGTGTCTGGCACTGCTGCCCACATAGCTATGTCTGTTACAAGTAAGTCTGTTACTTGCCCATTACAAGAAAGTAACTGCTGGAGAAGCTAAGCGGAAAGCCGCCGGCGCGGCTGTGCCCTACCCAAGGCCAGCGTGCCAGGAGCCGGCTCTCTGCTGGCACTGCTGCATCCCAGCTGCAGCAGCACGGTCTGGGTTGGGCAGTGGACGGTGCTGCTGGATCTTTACAGTAGTGTTTTTCATATTTCCATTATTTTTACTGTAAAACTGATTGAGTTTGTGCACAAGTTCCCAGCAAAGCAAACTGTAATGGAGCAAGCACCTGCAGCTGCTTTCCCCAGGGAGGTATGTTAGAACACCCAACCTGTCCAAAAAGCAGGCAGGGCTGGCCAGAGGAGGACAGGGATAACCCAGCTGAGCAGCAAATGGGTGTCTTCTGCCTTCTGGCCTGACAGTAGTTACGAGGGAGAGACATTAAAACTTTGTCTCTGCCAGGACACATGCTCACTCATGCCCTGTACAGCGAGGAACGTGGCTAAAGGTTGCATCTGGCTGCAGTAGGTTTTCTGATCTGCCTCAATTTAAAACTTCAGCTATAATTAGCATGAAAGTCCATAAACAAAGCTCTGTTGTATGGTTATACCGTACCTTCACACCCTGCTACCTGACTGGTGATTTTAAGCCCTCCTCCAATTATGGGAAAATAGCATTAAGGAGAGGCACCGTCTACAGCGCGGGTCTGTGCACACACGACTGCGGTATGGAGCAGAAACTCTGTGCGGGCTTTGCCCTTACGGCTCTGCCACAGTTTCCATTTTAATCAAAGATAACATCTCGACCACCTCAGATTGCTTCAGGCGTACATTTGGCTTGGAGGGTGTTTCAGCTGGGGAGAATTTTGTTTTAAGCATCTTTTAAATCTTTTATTTGTACAGTGATGGGAAAAAGTGTAGGGGGGGGGAGAGTCTGAGTCTTAAATTGGGGGTATAAACTGCTGCTCTGCTGACTATGAAATCCAAGCAGCCACATGTGCTTTGGGACTGGTTCATGTGCCTGAAGACACAGAGAGGTGCCCCAAAGGGGGTTTCTGGCGTAAGTGAGCCCAGATCAGGTATCGGCTTCCAGTCCCAAATGGAGTGCAGGCATCAAGCCTGCAGTGTTAGGCACGTCACCGCTCTGCGCGTGCTCGAGCCACCCCGACCACCRACTCCTTCTCCCACCACTCCTACAAGACCAGGGTGAGCACCCGCGTTTCGGCAGGGCAGCCTCAGATGCCAGTGTCCTACAGGCATTGCCTGGCCCCGTACAGGCATYGCTCAGCCCCAGGCCCTTCAATCCTGATGACACAAGTGAGCGCTCACAGATATTCAACTACAAAACTGACCTGCGAGAACCAAATGGAGATTCTAAAGCCTGTAACCCCAAAACCTCTCTCTCAGTTTTTAACAAGAAAAGAGCATCAAGTAGTATGGTCCGATCTCAGCAGAGGGATGGAGGAGGTAACTCACAAGGTAACAGGTTTATCCATCTCCAGTTCCTATAACCTTCTGTTCCTGCCTTCCAACGCTGRTCCTGGAATGCCATACGAGTTTTTTGAGCCATATGCTCACTTTGCAGTGCTTTTGAAGGATATTACACTCATTAACTATTAAGCACCTGAAGGAACTGCAGGATCTATTACCTAGATTTAATACTTCATATTTTGCTGTTCAGGCTAGAATATCTATTTTTGCAATAGATCAGAGCTAGTCTATATAGTATCAACATGTATTTTTAAAAGTCAATAATCCAGAAAGAACATTATCATCTACCATGCAGAATCATTCTTAGGAAGTTCTGGAAGGATTTTTTTTCTTCTTTTTATATCATCACTAAAAAGCAAAATTAGATGTGTAATGGATTTTGTAGTTAAAACAAAGGCATGGACAATTATGTTTTCAGTTCTCTGTTATTGTCAATTAAAGTCCACTGAAGCAACAGGTAATAAAATCCACTGAAGTGGAAATTACCTATTATTTTTGAAATACCACAAAGCATTCATGGTAAGGATAAGAGATCCTACAGCTCTTTCTCTTCCACCTGTTGCTAACAGCCTATCTCCACACTTAAGACACTTCGGTGAGTGACTTTGATACATAGTTTCATGGAAATATATATGTATTTTTAGATTTTTATACACTTATTTTTTAATTTGTAGAGACAGTATTGCCTATACATAAGTTAGCAGTTAAGACAAGAAACTGGAAACACTAATCCCGGGTAGAGAAGCCAGTGTCTTTTCCTGCACTAAAAAACTCTCTTGGTAGTCAAAAGCCACCCCGGCCCTGCATATCCGTGCAGCCAAGCATCCCATCAGGTCCCAAGGGAGGAGGAGGAGGAGTGGCCAAASAATTACAACAAGCAGACCAGTGACTAAGGGAATTGAGGCTCCCATGAGSTCTCCTTTCCAGGCTTTTCATTCCCACCAGGTTTACAAGGGTATTAACCCTAAGCCCTTCACCTCATTGGGATACTGGGATTASGCCCATCAGCACTAGCCACTCATCCCAAATTTTTCAGCAGCGTGTTTGTTCCCCGGGGCCCTGCTTCTGCCACCCGTCTCATGGGGAGTCAACAGCTCAGGAGCAAAGCGCTGCTTAGCCATGAGTAACGGTGGCAGAATCCAGCCCTCCGTCAGGCTAATGATTTTATTTTGCCTTATTAAAGTTGCGTTTGTATATTTTAGTGTGTTATTTCAACAGCTATAAAAAGACTTCACTAAACAAACAGTTTCTAGTATGTTAATTGCTGTATTACGAATCCTTTCACTGCATTCGGCGTATAACCACATTTATAGGCAGGACAAGTAGACACATACAGACAGAACGGCACTCATTCGCTACACACATCAGCATCCCACCACATTTATTTAAGTCATCAGTCACAAAATGCATTTGCTGTGCTTAACAAGAAAAAAAATGTAACTTTAAAATACAGGTACAATTTGCATTTCTCCATTAAAAGTTCCCTACGTGCCACTGACATGGCTTGTTCATCCTTTGTAACAGGGACAATGACAAACAGCCTCCCATAATTTTCTGATGCTTAACCATACTGTTTGCATTCATTTGCTCTGGCTGAGCTGCTTTGGAGTAAGCATGACCAGAACAGAGGCCTTGGCCATGGCRGGTGTGCAGATGCATGGCAGCCCAACGCAAGCGCAGAGGCTGCAGCCACTGTAGTTCAAGATAGGCCAGTTTTGCCACCCTTATTCCTAACAAGCAGTAACTACTTCAGGAGAGTGAGAAGGGCAAAGTCTGGCTGACTTGCATATTTTTACTAAAAGTAACCAAATAATATTACAATATAATATGAACCCTCAAAACACAGAACTTGTCAGCGGTAGGAGCTAAATATGATCCTTTCAGTGAAATATGACGAAGTCCAGGTAACTGCACAGAAGTTCACACACTGTAGGTAATACCTATTTATTTGGGAATTCCTCTCTTAATTTTAAATTGTGGACTTACATTTGAAGTTAAAGAAGCACGTTAGCTGGATTTCCAGTAGTATAATTTCTTCCAGTATAAAGTTCAGGTTACTTTTGCTCTTCTTGTGTCTTTTACTTCATTCTAACTGAACTTTTGTCTAAACAGTTGGTGAGGATTAAAAATATTAATACAAATTTATATTGCTAAAAGTATCCTATTTTTATTAGGCCATTGTTGCTGCTGCTCTGGTTTGAGCCCTGTGAGCGTTCTTGGCCTTTCATGTTTTCTCAACAGAGAATTTACACTAAATTTTGGCCATGAAAATCAATGCAGGAACAAAAATTCTTTAGTTTAAAACAACTAGCATCTTAGTTTCGCAAAGCGTTCCGTAGTTTCCCAAAGGTCCCAATCCTGCAAGAACTGCATTTCAGTTCAAACTGTGGGAGTTGCGGGCACTCAACAGAATTAAGTTGTTAATACATGAGAAGATGCACAATTCAAATAAAACATTCCTGCCTATACAAGCCTTTTCTTGCTACTCCTTTAACCATCCCTTCCGCCTAAATCATGGTGCTATGAGGGCCCTGATGAGAACAGGGTTGCACCAAATCCCAGCTCTCTTTCACCTCGCCTACTTGCTGTAACTTCAAGTAGGAGCTAACTCGGCATTTTTACTAAGATTTTCAAATCTGACTAGATCTGGACATTACTTCCATTAACATCACCCTTGTACAACTGGGCATGCTGGGAGGCTGGAAAACATGCAGATACTAGTTTTATTTTAATATAAATGGGCTAAATCCTCACTCATTGAAGTCAAGAGCGAAACTCCCACTGGGACTCAGTGAAGGCAGGGAAAATTTCAAATGTAACTCATTTACCTTTCAGGGTGCGAGTCTGGCCCTCCGCATCTTTTGCATGTGTGGGTGCTGTGAAACCAGTACGTTTCAGTACACAGCAGGAGAAAGAGGCATGGATACTCAAGGGCTGCACAACTTTTTATAAAGTGTAAATGGTGACAGCTAACACATTCACTTTGGTACCTGCTGCTCATGCAAACAGCTAGAATATTTAATCTGCTCGAGCYACAGCCTTTTACTTCTCAACCTAGAGAAACGAAATCTAAGCAGCTTTTTTCTACAATTCTTTTATTTCCAGATCCACAGGAAAAAGTTCCCAGGCACGGGCTGCCCGGGACGCTGCAGCACTGTCTGGGATGAGCGGAACACCAGGTGACCCTCGGTGCCCACGCCTGCTTCCGCTGCATCGGGACACTCTCCACTGCTGTGAAYAGGAATGATACCAGCCTCTCTGGATAGTGATAAATTAGCTTTCTGCTTAAAAGAAACTGCCCACGCTGCTTGGGCAGTTGGTTGGTACACTGATTCGCTACTGGTAAAGCTCTTCTGTTGCTGAGAATGATAATATGGAAAAAAATGGCTTATCTTACATTCTTCCTCTATTTGCTTTTACTGCAGCCCATCCTTCTSTCCTCCAGTAAGTAAACTACACCAATTTTGCCCACTCCCAGAATGCAAAACTGCTGCAATTATACTACTGTACACCTCCGATACAGCTCACACCACCGCTCACTCTGGCACAAAGACACTGCGGGGAGTTACAGGCAGACTGTAACTGCTTATTTCTTAATTCTCCACAAGCATGTATGTGATTGGGAAGTTGCATCCAGTTCTCTCTATCCGTATTTTTGTCACCACACTTAAAATGATGAATGAATGATGCCCCTGTTTATTCTTACATTTAAGCTGTACCCAACATATTCTTCCTGGCTGTTCACTTAAAGAAACTGAACAAGTCAAGGACAATTTGTTAAAAAGCTATTTTGAAAGGAAAACAGCCAGCAAAGCTCTTATATCCACACCACATAAGAAGACTTGTGTAATAGTTTTTGCTGGTGAGCCCAAGCCGTTGGCAGATGAAAGGCAGAACCGAAGAGGAATTTCCAGTAGGTTTTYTGTTACTGCAGCTGGACAAGAGCAGGAACAGAGAGGAAGTGACCCACCAACATGTCCGCTAGGAAGACCCCAGCTCTGCAGCCACATTCCCGAAAAAAGGGGGAGCCYTTGTCTAGGGGCTACGAGGAGGGAACCCGCACCCAGGAAGGAGACAGCAATACACCTGCTGCACAGCAGATGCTCACCCTATGGAATTAACCTTGGCAAAAAACTCCGAAATAATAAGAAAACCATTAACTGTTGGACTCTGATCAGGTACTGAAAGCTGAACCTGGCTTTTTGATGTGACTGCAAGAGATTCATTCTTAAATACAATACGATGGTCATAGGTTTGATTCTGGTCCCAGTGAAGTCAAGGCCAAAACATCCTTTGATTTAATTGAAAGCAGAAGCAGGCCCCCACTTTAACCCTCGCATCTGCAAATGAAATATAACTGGATGTGAACAGAAGAGGAAATATGTTTAGAACTGGTTACAAATATTCATGCGTTATTTTTTTCCCCTCTGTAAAATTAAAAAGCGGTCACTGAATTTTTTTCCTCATTCAACAGCAATGTTAAGTACTACTGGCCCAAATTCAGCCCTCATTCCCTCCCAGACAACCCCAGCACAAGCAGAGGTCCCAGTTTCTCCATTGTCATCTACTGGTTCCCATGGAGTTCCACGAGCCAAATTTGTCCATGAAATTGTATGTAAGTTTTGCAACGGCAGAATTTAGGCAGCGGTCTCCTGGAAGGCACAGCACATTCCCCAAATGCCAAAGCTGCAGCCTTTGGTGTAAATCGTACTGGTACAACTTGTTGGCGTAACACAGTATGACACCAAAGAGGTTAGAAAGAGTCCCTGGTTTTCATTGTCTGCTTTCTCAAGAGAGAGATTTGCTGCTGCAAAAGCTTCTACCAGATCTAAATGGATTACCTGCAGCACTGGTAGCATCTGCACTCCATTAGGAGAGAGGCGTAACGGGAGCCTGCCCTTTGGACTGGGATTCCTTCAGCGTTTCAGCTTTACGGTGCAAATCTCAGTTTCCAATGCTTGCCAACTGATCCCTTCTGAGTCTGACCAAGAGTAACGGTGCAAATGCTGCATAATAGCTTCCCAGCATCCACGTGCAGGACTCCTTTCAGGTTTTGCTTTATGTGGTCCTCAGCAGATAAAAAAGCAGCAATTTTAGCCTTTGAACGCACACGATACTGCAGTAGCGTGAAATCAACACAGTACAGGTAAACACCGGAACACCTCTGCTCAGCCTGTCTGTCCTGGTGCCTAGCTCTGACAGGCAGGCAGTCGTCACCATGACTGCATCAATAAGGAATGCAATCATGCACGCATGTGAAGCTAATAACCATCTTGCCTGGCAGAGTTTCAAGGGAGAGCAAATCAGGTAAAAACAAAAACCAAACCCCTCTAAAATGTTTACAGGTGTCATTTCTTTTTTAACCATCAAAAGATTGAAATACATGCTAATCACAGCAGATGAGGTGAAGGAGTAGGCAGTTTGGTGGACAGAGCATGGAGATGTGAGTTTATAACTCTGGAGCTTCTCCCAGCTATCAAACTGGGTTAGGAGAGCCACCAACCTGGTGTAACTCTGTATCAATGGAGTTATACCAGGGATGAGAGTGATTGACAACACTTACCTGTTTCAGTCACCAGATCATGCATTTAATATCGGTACAGCACAAGGGAACAAGCTGATGTGCTGCAAGGACTAGGTATACTCATCAATTTATTACGTTTCRTGTAACAGAGAAACTTGGCAAAGTCAGTGTGGCTAGCAGCAGCATGGGGCACGACCCGTGTCAGCTACAGCCTGGCATTCTCCACACCATCTTGTTACTTGTGCTCGAGAGATCTAGCCTCCCTTATGCTTTCACATACGAATCCTGTATTTGCATGCCTGCATATTGCTTCTATTTAAATATGCACTTTATTCTTAAAGGTTTTATTAATCTATGAATAGATCAATTCTGATTTCAGTTATACAGGTACAAATTTGGAGTAACTCCTTCAAAACCAGCGRAGTCATCTCTTTGGGAAGGCCGTCTGACCAGGAAAGGTATGTGCACTCACCCATAAGTGCAYGATGCTTTGTCTTCATTTGCCTGTTGGTTTTACACGTTCAGATGTTTTTGAGACCGAATACTGTGGATACCCAGCAGAAGCATCTTACTACAACATATCGGTTCTCGTAACTCCTCTCCACACATCACATCAGTATACATCCTGGTGTAACTCCASAGGGTTACACTAGGGATTATTTTGGCCAGGTTTCTTATTAGGACAGTTTTCTAAGAATGGGGCTTATTTTGTTTCCATTTAAGCTTATGGTAAAACTCTTGTTGACTTCACTGGAAGAGAAATTTGGCCCAACGTACCAATATCCATACCACCTCCATTTATTTCAGTGAAAGTAGGCAAGGAATTAATATGGTCCAATGTATTTTTAAATCTTAGATTTCATAAATGATCACAAGCACGTAGGTCACAATATATACACAGAATGACACCTATGACAACCACCAGTGGGATCATTAAAATAATTGTTAGGCCTAGAGACAAATTCATTCCGTAACATGTTCCTTACAAAACAGATACCCCCTTGCTTTATAATCTAGGGAGTCTGTTTTATAAACTTCCTAAGTAGTTCATGAAATATCCCCCTAAGCAGACCAGATCTACTTGCCATTGCAGGGTCTTTATAAATCAAAAGTTTATAAATCAAAAGACTAACACCAGTGACGTGTATTCAAAGACCAAATATGAAGAGGTAACGCCTCGTCTGCTCTACTGGTACAGTGGTTAGCTRTGACCTCAGGATATGATTTCCAGCATAAAGTGACCAAATCCGCATCTTTACATAACTCTCTCCATACGATGAGGGAGCTGGATGCACAGCACATGAAGAAGCAATCAATAAAGGAGATTCCCCCTTGCTTTAAGTGTAAAGTGGCTACAACTGTGAACCTGAGCACAGGTGCAGTACTTTTACACCATGCTCATCAGCAGGAAAACAGCCTCTACTAGCAGGACATAAAAGGAGGAGACATGTTGCTTCCACAGCATCCTATGGGAGTGGTTTCTCAAAAAATGCTGCTACTGTTTTTTTGTATCACTGCTCTGAAAATGACTGCTGAAAAATACTTAAATTGTGCTGCTGGCACTGAAGTGCCCTGTCAGGTGAGTGGTAAGCAAAAGAAACAATGAAAGAAATGRCAAAGTACTTGACCAGCTAACCTCAGAAGTGGAGTGCTGTGGAGTGCTTAAACCAAGAAGAGGGGGAAAAAAAAAAAAAAGTTGAATTTTTGGTCTCCTTGTCTACTGGGTTATTTTTGTGAGGTTTAATAAACCAGACTAGTTTTCAGCCTGTTGTAAGCAGGAAGGGTGGGAATTACTAATGTGCTAAGTGTAACTCAGCTACAGTCACATTATCATTGCAGGAGAAGAAAGGAAGAGCAGAAAAGGAGACAAGGTCAGCTGAGTTTTGCACAGAAGGTACTGGAGACACTGTTCAACATTCATCTCCTGGACTYCTCTTGGAGGCTGTGACATCCCTCCTGACCACAGCCAGGCTGCACAAGCTGCACAGAGAAGCCTGTTCTTCCTTTTGACTAGCTGAGCCGAATAAGCTAGTATTTGGGTAGGAATGTGCAATTTTCTCAAATKCAGGTTTTTTGAGCAGCCTGTGCCAGGTGTAGCAACACAGCTGTTATTTTATTTCTTAAGTCAAACGAGTGTGATGTGCTATCTTCTCCCCTCCAGACTAGCTTGGTCTGCCCCCTCCTAGATGCCGTAATACCCATTTATGCCTAGAACTCCATACAACCCAGGCTGCAAATGCATACAGAGAAATAGTAACTTCTGAAAAAGTGTTCATCAGGGACTAGCTAGGCAGTATTTTCTTGTATGTTTCATCAAATATTCCAAGTAAACACACAAATAATTCATTCATCGATGGGGCCCAATATCACCACCCAATTACAGTAAGATTTGTACTCCCAAAGGGTAAGCTCTGCTTTCCTCTCCAGAGCCTACGGGCAGTCCCCGGGCAGCGGCTGTGCTGGGCAAGGCTGCRGTTATGAAGTCCAGTAAGGAGTAAACACTTTTATCACAGCAGACAGCTCAGCTCTGTTGTGGCTCCCTACACGCCAGTTAGTAGGAGATCCTGGAGAGGTGGACAAAGACAGGTCTGGAGAATCGGTTTCCATATAAATTCCTTCCCTCCCGTCTCCTGAAGTCACTGGAGTGAAGGGTTAGGGGTTACAGGGACTATWCTCCTTTAGCACCAAAGCTACCGCTCCAGCTGTGCAACAACAGCCCTGGGTAACGCGGGGATATCTGCTATCATGGTGTACTTCCATGGGCTCTGCCAGAYCCTGAATCCAGACTTTTTTCCCATTAGTGAAAGCTAGAGACAGGGTATCTAACATCATCATTCCCAGCTGTAGTTACATCCCTGTTACAGATTATTTTTATTTTCTATAGCGGCCAAGCCAGGCACCCCTCCTCTGGCACAGGTCATGCCCCGGTGCTCACAGATCCGGGACTGGCGCAACTCCTGCCGTAGCTGCTCCAGCCAGTCTGTCAGCAAGAGGAAACGGTTCCTCACCTCCACCCGCTGCGCTCTGCCCCGCACGCTGCCCAGGAGCTGTGCTGGATGCATCCTAGCAGCAACACGCGTCTGCCCATAGGAACTAACGCTTCACACCTCTCCCAGGGCTTATCGGAGTGCTGCATGGCCTTGTGAGACCTCAGCCACGCAGCACATACAAAACAGCAATGCTTGGCTGTGCAGATGGGAAAAGACTGGTTCATTTTACACTATCTGATTCAGTAGCCTGGGAACAAGAGTTCTTTCACTTGGTCCAGCTCCCACTCCACTAAGTGTGCAACACCCACAGGCTTGTATGCAGGCTGGGGGGAGGCAGAGGATGGGAAGRGGAAGGGCCCTTTTTGAAGGATTTTTTCCTTATGTGTTCTGTTGGTCAAAATGCCCTTGGAAACCAACGAGGGATTTGCCCAGTCAACAATCAAACAAGAAAAACTCACAAGATTTATCTCTAAATTGYAGGTGCATGAAATGAAACCAAAAATGATTTTAATCTCCATGAAAATTCTTATGTTAATTCAGAAAAGGCACTGCATATAACCAAAACCTCTGGTTTTCTGCTCTTTGACTTGTTCTCATCGGCAGCATACATCTGATCGCCTTGAACAACGGCAGAGCCCCGGCGAGCCCTGGCAGGCTCAGCCCTCCCTGCAGAGCTGCCATGCTGGTGTGCGGCGTCGTTACATGGGCACAGTGCTCATGCACCATGCCCATCAGCTGCATCTCCGAGCATTTGTAAYGTGCAGGAAAAACACTTGCCCCTGCCTCTTCAGGTGTTTTGCTTTAAAGTCTGTGTACAGTTTAAGTTCACAATACCTATTAAAATTAATGAGCTTTGTGCTGCAGCTCACATGCAGGCGCATTTGTAGCGCTTTGCCTGAATGTGGGCTGCTGGCTCCGACTCAGAAACTCTTTGCCTTTTGGGTAATATACAACAGCTCATAGCCCCAGTGTGTCAGAGCCTGGTGTCACCCCACAGACAGGACGCTCAACAACTGACCTCGGTGGGAAGAGTGGTACCTTACGAAGGGTGAAATGTGCCATGGCAGCACGCTTGCCTACATCCCCCACTGTGCTTGGAAGAGTCATTTAGCAGGTGTGCAGGCACGAAAGAGGCATTGAAGGCACCATACAGATGTGGGGTGGGTGAGCAGCACGGAATGGCAGTGGCGTGGAGAGGTTTGGGAGACACCTAAGTCAGGATGGATGCTACCGATGCCGCAGTGGTGCAGGACTGCTGCGGCACGGGGCTGGCAGGAGGCTGTGCTGGCCCAGGAGAGCTGACACCCCTTCTGCTCCAGACCAGGATCCTGCCCTCGAATGTGCTGTGCTTCTGCAGCCACCAATAATCTCTAGTTATGAATAAATCTGGTCTTCATTCCACTTAACCTGTCCAAAGTACAGGCCTTGTTTAAGGACTGATTTACATCCTGTCAGTGTGGGGTAAGCGACAAAATTTGCTAATTGAACATTGTTTTCATGCAATAACATCAATAATACACAGATTTGATGGGAAATTAGCACATAAGTTATTATAAGAGCGACACTGGATTGATCCTACATATGCAAGAAAYGTGAGATGTTCTCAGGTATGGACAATTATATATCCTAAACATATCCGAATTAAGAATTTCCCTGCTCCCTCCCAGGAAGTGCGGAGCAGGACCCAGTACGGAGGCCTTAGTGTAAAGGATGATGTGGAAAATCTGTCTTGTAGATCTCAGTAGCAGGTGTGTTTGAGCTTATGAAATCACTGTGTCTAGCTATATGGTGTCAGCAATCATGTTCTGTCAGAGACAACAGAGGGGTCCTAAAACTTGG
Organism: Oceanodroma leucorhoa; assembly: GCA_030449065.1. NCBI lineage: Eukaryota > Metazoa > Chordata > Aves > Procellariiformes > Oceanodroma > Oceanodroma leucorhoa. Next base: position 10,177,229 of record JASVER010000007.1, on the reverse strand, counting down.
AGAAGAGCATTCCCCTGAACTCAGTCCAGCCTGGTGTGACTGCAGGAAAAGGGGGAGAAGCAGAAGATCGCGGGTGTYGGTGCTGAGCTCCAGCAACCAGAGACATGGAGGTGCTGCAGGAAAAGGTAGGGGAGTTAAAAACCACAGATACCTGCAGAGTAGCTAGAATCAGAAGGTCATGCTTTGTAGGAGAGCTTGTGCGAGGATGGGTCTATACAAGAATAACAGTTTGTTTTGACAAGAAACATCCAGAGGAAAAGACACGTGCTTTAGGGGACTCCTTTGTAAATCACAAAAAAAAGTCCCCGGGTTCAGAGGGAAGTGAGGCAGGGATATGCCTGGAAAACTCTACTATGTCTTGTAATAGCTAAGGTCATTCATTAGTTTCYGAAACAGTTTATAATAAAGCCTGTGCTGGTCTTCTTTGGAGGACAGAGCCTCCAGAGAAGGGGGTGGTAAAGCCCAGGCGCCCCAAGAGCTGAGATCAGGACGTGCAGTATGTTAGCACTGGCTCAGCATGCTTTGGGCCGCGGGGCCAAAAAGCTCTGTTTTCCTGAAGAGGAAAGGCTGGGAGCAGAGAGGTCCCAAACATGGTGCGCTACAAGCTGTCAGGGGAGGCTCCCTGGGGTCTGGGCACCCCACACCATTCCCGCCTAGACGCCACCGCTTCAATTAAAATTATTCCTGCTCGCTTTTGTCACATGACTAATGCTACGGAAAGCAGGAGCTTTTGTAAATACATTTGGAACAAAAGAACATACTTATCTTTAATAAAGGGTTATACAACCAATACTAATTAATGAAGAATGTAAGGTAAATATATTTACCTTTTATAGCAGAACAACTCACAAAGAGCTCACAGCAAGTCTCTGAGTTAAAAACACTATTCAGGGCTGCGAAAATGACAGGCTTCTGATGAAAAATCTTGTTCTGCTTCCTAACAGAAATTTGAACTGATATCAAAATTTCCAATGAAATCGAGAAGCTGGGGCTTGCTGTGGTATACAGGGATTTGGAACTTTTCCACTTGAAGTCAATGAGACATCTGCCACYGGGTTCAGTGGGAGTAAGACTGGAGGATCTGGCAATGTCTTTGGGTATTCCTGACTGCACGTTAGGAGCTTGGACTTCTGGTGTGGGTTTGTTTTTTAAATGTAAGAATTGTCTCACTCCCTTGGATAAATACAATTTGCAACTCACKTTATAGATGTGCTAGAGCTTTTGCAGCCTTTACAATCTGTCATATAAATCCATATTCAAGTGTCAATGTGTCAAGGGGCTGCTTTAGAGGTCCTCTGGGTGACAACATGAATGGAATTTCTAGAGGAAATGCTCTCAAAGATGCGTAATTTGTCTACTTAGCCAGTTACTTTAAAAATAAGATGTTGATGGTAAGAGTCACTAGACTGAATTCAACAGGTTTTTTTTCCTTTCTACCTGTAACTCACAACCACCAGAGTTGGGAGTTTTGGTGGGAGAACTTGCTGAAAATAGACTATTGAAACTGAGCCTCAGACCCAGGTAARACAACATCAGCCTCCTTGTACCTCCAAAGCTTGTTAACTTTAATGGCAATTTTGGGTATGCACAGAAAGCAGCCTCAAGTAAGCTATAGGAAGAGGGATTAATATTATTTCTGAGATAATTTCCATGACCACCATCATTGTGCTGTTGTTGATCACAATTTCTTCTATATGTTTCTCATTTCCCTTGCCTTTCACTCTCTGAAAGGCCAGCTTGCTTTCTTGCATGGTGTTTCATTCAAAAAGCCAATCGGAAAGGTGTGTCAGAGTAGTGTATAAGGTGAGCATGAGTCTATCTTTGACAGTGGCTGTTTAACCCTCTTCTCCTTCGTCACATCAGTTGTGTGCTGCTCAAGTTTTCTTCTTTTTAGATGAGAGAATTTATGTAGCCCATAAAAATTTACTGGAAAGAGGGCGTCTAYCCCCTTTAATGCCTAATGTGGCGCCCTTTACTTATGCAAATTTAATCAATGGACAAATGCTCCTCTCACAGCAGCTGCACTAATACAAACAACATCAAAGACTTTGTCAAAGTTGCTCTGAAACAACTCTGGGATCACTGAAATGCAAGATTTGGCCTCCGACTTCACATCACCAGCCATTCACTCACGTGAGTAAGACTTCCAGAATTGGGTCCTTTCTCTCCCCARATTAGAGCCAACCACATAACCCGGGAACAGCCAAGCAGAGCCAGCTGAGTGGGCTGACTACAGTCAATCCCAACAAATTACAATAAGAAATGTATCACGCTGCCTGCTGTCAGGTGTAATTTATATCATACCAGAGAGGTGACTGGAGAGCAGGTATAGGCAGGAACTGGTCATACCTATACTTGCTCCTGCTGGGCCTGATCTGGCAAGCTGCTGGGAGCTCTTCCCTCCCATTGAAGTCAACGTGAACTGAGTTTGTTCAGGACTTAACAGATTGGGCCTCCTCAAAACACTATGTAAGGATAAACACAATTTGATGATTTTTTTTTCTGTTTTCCATTAGCATATGATGTCTCTGTGTATGCATACCCTGACTGTATTTATACACTCGCTCACAATCTGTATGTGTCCTTAAGCATACATGTACAGTATATACTACAAGCTAAAAGCCTACTTAGGATTTTGGAGCACAGAGAAAGAAATAGCGATTGTAACACAAATAAACAGGAAGTTTATTCCTACAGCTTTAAATTTCAGCGAGTGCAAACTACGTTATGTGACTGGAGCTAAGATTTAGCAAAGCATTTCAGCATATGCTTACATCTTTTGCTGAAATACAATCTACAAATTTGATTTCTTAGATTTGAAGCTTTTAAACTCACGCTCAAACCAAGAGTTTACTCTGCTGTCCAAAATAATCCAGAAAGCTCCGTGTGCAGAAGAGTATGGCCATGCCTCTATATGTGGCCATGCATGTTATCTCTGAGCATAAGCTAACAGGGCTCTGGCATTATTTACAGATGTCTTGCTCAGAAAAGCTATCTCCTTCCTCCTGCACCTGTGRGAGACCTGGGATTCCTCTCCCAGCCAGACCACTGCGAAGACAGTCTGTGCCTTACAGAAGATACAAACCAGGGCAGTGAAGCACCATCAGGTGCTCCAACCATCCCCACTGAAATAACTGCAAGTACTTTGCCTTAACCAGGAATGAGAGCAGGCCAGACTAAATGGGGGTAACCAACCAAGTCCACTACTCAGCACTGCAGAAAAACAAATTAAAAAAATTWAAAAAAAAAAAAAAGGGAAAAAATAATAAATTAAGGTGTATCCTTCATCCAGCTTCATAATGTATGTAGGAACATGTCCTACTTGGGATGCTGGTGAAGGGTKATCTTTTGCTATAAAAATATATGCAATTTACAGGTCTCATCCTGTAAGCTCTTACTCCAGTGAGAACTTCCAGTGAAGTCTGAGCAGCTGAAAAAGCATTCAAGCCTTATGAGATAACACAGCAATACAAAYGAAAGACAGTACACAGCAAAACATTAGGCAGCACGTCAGCCCTGGTCAGTCTGAGTTTTGTGCTTTCAGTTTAAACAAAGTACAAAATCTGAAGAAATACGCTTTTGCTATTTATCAAACAGAAAAAAAAAGGGTTTAGATCAGTACTCTATTCTCTTTAAATAAAATCTGTGAATTTACGTATATTCTCTCCATAACTGAAGCTTTTATTAAGTAAGTCTGATATGGGGCATATTTTGAAAATATTGTCACAGCAGTGATATTTTAAAATGTGGAAACAGATGTGCTACTCTGTTACAACTGCTGAATCTTCTCTGTATTTTTTTTATACTGTGAAGCATTTGTCTGCTTCTCTGTTACAAATCTCTCCCCACTGAACTGATTTCTTCTCCATGATTAAAGTAGTACCACATAGACATCATTAAACAGACCCTGTCCAGAAAAATCATATTGTTTTGGCCTGGCCATAAAATATAGGTATTTTAATAATTGTTTCTCTTCCATAGAGAATTTCAGCAGCTCCCTTTCCTTGGAATGAAATCACAGCCATATGCTTTATGACATCAGAGGCGTTTCAAGGTGTCTCCATAAATGTCATTTATTGCTTGGGAACACGCCAAATCTGTGCAAAAATCCCTAGTTCTTTTAAAGGAAAAATCTTCAAATGAAACTAGAGCTTTACACTGGTTGTCATACCAAAAAAATAAACATATCCCTTATGGAAATACTGCCCATGCAGGTAGCAAAACCTCTGGCAATGAAACCTGCTGACCTGGGCTCTGGTTTGCTTTTGAGTCAATAGTGCCTCCTTTAACCAGTCTGCTGGGCACCCTGACACTGCACATCCACACCTTCTGTTGGTTACATGTGAGGCACTTACCCTTCTGAAAAATAAGCAGTCTGAATGACARAAAGCTGAACTGGTTTAGTGATCATAACTGTAAATCAAAATCAGGTATGTCTCAACGTACTGCTCCAATGAATGTGCTTTAACCCGTAACACAGTGGTCCCTTCCACGCTACTGTCATGGGCCYGATGCTGCCCAGGATCCCCCACCCTTCACGGTGCCCAGTACCCCGCAGCACTGSGAGCCGGGCAAATCATAAAGAGACTCTATGTCATATACACAAAATATACTCTCATGCCCCATCTATTCACAATTTGGCCTATCTGGAGTCTACTCTGAGATAATACTGGCCAGATCTAAATAAATCTTGCCAACCTCTCCAGCACAAATCAGCTACCTTTAAGCATGCAAAGATTCAATCCGATCTGCAGCTGCAAGCAGACAGAGCAGGTCGGCCGGCCACTGCCCGAAGGAAATGACTGCTGACAGTGAGGCACACAGCTACCACTGAGGTTAGGATTTTGGCTGGCCAACAGAAGCATCCATTGGTCCCAGTGTAACAGGGCCGTTCTGTTTTATTAAGGAAGAAAAAAAAGGATTTTTCTTCCCTAAATCTGAAAGAAGTTGCTTGGTACAGTTGTAAATAATCTAGGGCAGCACACCAACAGGTGCTTCAAATGTATCGGCAGAGTGCAGAAGATGTTAAGAGAGAAAATGAATAGACTCTCTAAATAAGACATAAATTTTACAGGCTTTTTTTTCTGTAGAACCCCAGTGAAGTTACTATATAAATCGGAAACTGAATTATTCATAACTGGTGAATATATAATAAATCATATTTCACATTGAAATATTCCTCACAGGTACATGCCTCTTTCCATGCAATGAACAGAAATGGGCAGCGAGCCTGAAAACACCAAGGTCTTACCTGGAGTCTGGGTACTTTGTCAGGGTAGCCAGGCTGCTGGTGTACATGTGTCCTCCTACATCGATGTGCACGGGAGCGTTCGACTTGGTGAGTTGAGCTGGGAGAGGAATTCCTTGGGCAGCCAGAGGAGAAACCGGGGACCGTGTTAGAGACAGACGGGACATGCTTCTTCCCTCCTGCAAAGGGAAGGCAAAAAAGAACAGTTTCTCTTAAATGTAGCAGTGCGTTACCTTTCTTTCCAGTGTGATCACAGATCTAATCAGATCATTTTTGCATCTGCCTGATCACATATTCAGCTAACAAATTATTGCCACCACTGTAATTAAGTGTATTTGCATCATTTTCTTCAAAGGACCAGAGGGGAAGAGAAAGATGCTTATTAGCAATAAGAAATCAAGAAAAAAATTTTTCAAGGTGTCAGCCTCAAGGGGCATAAAACAAACTGCAAAATTCTAATTAAAGGTCGCGGGCTTATGTGTTAGATGTGAAATATCCCCTGACAAACGAATAACCAATTTGTGAATTGGGATTCAGGGGTTTTTGCAAGTTTGTCTCAGTAACGAGACACCTCTAAATTAGTGACTTCCTCAGTACCTAAGGCATTTAGTTTATACATSTAGTAAATTTCACATCAAACTAAGATCAATTTTCTAGTTTATTTTCAATAATTGTGAAATAAATGGATAATTTTCAGTTAAGCCTTAATATTAGACATAAAGAACTAATAAACTTTCAAACTGAAAGCAATTAATACCTGGAAGCAGTGAAAACAGGAAGATACATAAACTGACCCATGCTTTCATGACAAGACACGTTAGAAATTACTGTACAATCTGGTATGTGAAATTACAAATTCTACAATCCACATAATGTTTACTGCCCTAATAATATTTGAAAACGAGTGAAATTTCTGAATTGAGTCCAAAAATCTTCAGCTGAGGTACAAAGCAAAAAATACTGAAATGTCTTAAAAATGAACAGGACAGCCATAGCAAAAAAAAAATCCTCAATTCTCTTCTGTAAGAAAAGCACAGCTTATTCTGCGTGAAACGTGTGTCTCAAAGCTGATTTCAGTTAAATCGGTATAGATGGCATACATGTCAAACGGAAGAAAAACCTTTTATAAAAGTTTAAGAAAATGTCCATCCATTCTCCCCCTTATGGGTAAAGCAACATATGCAAAACATTATAGTTGAAGACATTTCTGAATATAATCTAATTTTCTTGGTATTTTGTTCTGCAAGCATGCTACCAAGCATCCAGGCTCTCCTTACATCTGACAAGCACTTTACATGCAGCATTGCAAAGTGAATTCCCATTTCTCCCACATTACTTTGACAATGTTTCTTAGAAATCTAAAGCTGGTCTCGCCTTTCTCTTAGCAGTATTTTGTACAACATGCCTGGCTACGCCACTCGATGAACATACAATTAGCAACATTCTTTGTAAAGAAAAATTCTGAGCTGTATAGAAAGGGATTGAAAAATCTTAATACATCTGGACAGCTTCACAAAGTCATCACAACATCTCCATTTACTGTATTTCATCTTGGTTAGCTCCTAAGAATTCCCTGCATCTACAGCACAGAAATACATCACCCCATTATGAATCCACATCCTTTTCTCTTCGGAGGCTGGACAGACATCTGCACTGAACACGAAGCAAATACCAACTCTGTCCTAGGACTTCTGTGTCAGCCGATGCGAAATTGGGCATTAACATTTTTACTACAGCACCACCTTCAAGGAAAGTGATTGAATCCTTTCATGACTGAAGACGTTGCTTTCTTGTTTCCCACAAGAGCTTGTTTGGGCAATCTTCAGTAAATATGTCATATAGCATGAATAAAAGAACTAACTTTTAAAAACAACTTAGTACGTAAGTACCTACAGTATTTTAGCGACCTGATTACTAATCTGTGGGTGCCTCATCTGTCTGGCAACACAGACAAAGGTTTTTTTTTTTTCTTACCAAAGAGCACTGTAAACTCATGTTCACTCTCTACTCCTTCACTTAAATGAAAGGGTCAGAAGATCCAGGCTGAATGTCAACCCTGTCTTTGTTCAGACCCCAACTATTATCACTAATGATAAAGGTACAGACCTCGCACGGTACAGAGCTGCCTTAGAAATAAATCTCACGCAGTTTCACAAAACAAGTGCCTAATTAGGGCTCATCTGCACCCCTTGTTACAATTTCCAAATGAAATCAAAGGACTTCCAGTCTTCTGTAAACGCGTCTTACATTTAACCATTTGTCTTGAAATACAGACTTCAATTTTAAAATATGCACAGATAGCTAAAGATCAAGTGATCTGAATCTATTTGTGCATATTTAAACACTGCTGCTGTCTTAGGATTTTGTTTAATGTTAGTATACCAGTAAATTCCTTGATCTGTAAAAAGTCTGAGATTCTCAGTGAGGCCATACTCACACAGTAGATATTTAATTTATACTATTCACTGGAGGGACCTTTTGAACAATCCTCTGCTTTTGGCATCTCTCAGCTAGAGCATGTGTTGAAAAAACACTTAATTATAGAAAATCACTGGAAAGCTAAAATAGTTCTCAAACTTTTATGGCTTTTCATACTTATTGAGGGTGCCACTGGCTTTTTGGGGGAGGGGAGGAGAAGGGGAATTAAAACACAGGCTTTTCCCCTGGTTGGAGAGGATTCGTATTAAAAAAATGAATCCTACATTTTTATTGAAGTTGTGGAATTCAATCATTTTTGTGTGAGCAAATTATCAAAGGGCATAATTGTTAAGCACTACATAAGGGGCACTGAAAACACTCCGACTGCCCCAAAAAAATAATACCCCCTATTTCTTAAGATACCGTAACCCTATTTCTAACRACTCCTTCCTCTTCTTAATGTAAAACGCAGCTAAAATTCATCACACTAAGGTACTTATTTTACGCACAAAGCAAAATCCTAAATGTATTTATCCAGTGGAAGTCTTTATGCACGTATTTTCTAATACTGATGTGAAAATTAAAACCTTAAGGGTAAATATTGCAGAAACACTAAAAAACTTCATTTATTAAACCATGTAAGATAATCCTTGCTCTTTAGTTGCCTACCACAGGATACAGCATCCCAACCAGTGGCAGAGGCAATAACCCTGCTCTAATAAGTAACACAGGAACCTGCTGAAGGCAAAATCAATAGAGCCTGATTCCCAAATTATCTGAATATTTAGTTTTTCAAACATTACACACCAAGATCTTTCAGAGCCAGCTTATCTTTTTCTGCCTTTCTAAGCTAACTCCGTAAGTACTGCTTGTAAAAACTATTTGCCCATGCAAAGTGAAATAATCACAATGCCATGCTCATTTACACACAAAATGATTTTGTGTCCCATTGTGCTCACAGTTGTTCAGCTCTCTAGGGGTGATTAAACTAGCTATGCTGCTACAGCTTGAGATGATTTCACTGAATCGTTTCTCCATGAAGTTGCTTCTTTGCTAAGCTGTTATTTTAACCATAAAAGGTAAACAGAAGGCAGTTGTAAGAGCTCCATTCAGCTCCGTGCCCAGGGCTATAACCCTAGGGCAGAGAATGCTGAAAGACTGCAGAATTTTCCAGGGTGTTGCCTTTCTTGCTCTAAAGCCTTCAGGAATACTGTTCATTTAATACACACTCTAGATGATACATTTCAGATCCTACTAAAAGAAAGACTTCAAAAGTGTAAGAACTTTTGGGCGGATGAAGCTTTCCCACCTCTGCACATAGCTCGGGGCCATGGTAACCAATACTGCTGTTGATGTTGGGAAAATACAGTAGAAATAAACTGCACAGAGCAGAGCAGACAGATAGGGACAAGGGAGGTGAAAGGTTGCAGGAAAGAAACAGGCAGCAGTCTGGAAGGGATAACGAGAAAAAAGGGAAAAGAATGAAAAAGGAGGCGGCTCTGAAGGAGGGACAAAGTTAAATCAAGGAGCAGGCACTTAAAAGACTACAGATGGGAAGCAAGACTAATTAAGGATGTAAAAGCGCTTTGTTTCTAAAGTTTATTGTTGCCAGGATAAAAATTAATTGAAACTAATGCTGTTATTCACTCGTGCAGTTTAATTCCTTCATGCACATTTAAGACGTGAAATGAAAACGGCAGGTTTAAGGACCTGCCATGAAGCAGCTCTCTCTCCCGGGGAGCCGGGGCGAGGGCAGGTCGGGGCCGCAGCCCGGCCGAGCGGGGTCCAGCCGGCGGCGGGACCCCCGACTCAGCTGTAACCAGAGCACCGCCCGCTGCTGCTCCCCGGCTGGTCCCCTGATGGGATTCTCGGGGAAGCTGTTCTCCCTCCCCAGAGACCCTTCTTTCTTTACCAGCAGATCCACGAGAGCACGAGGGGTAAAATCACCCACGGCAGCCCCCCGACCGCCCCATCCCCAGCACTCTGGGGCAATAACCGGCTGCAGAAGTTACCCTGGCGCTCCCGTGACTTGATGGCAACGTCTGCGTTTCCCCAGGCTGCGTTTAGCGCAGCCAGAGGGGCACAACTACAGACTTGGCAATTACCTTTGTCTCTATAAACAGGGACGGCGACCGCTCGGGTCTGCCTCCAGAGCCACTGGGAGACAACTGCTTACGCCGTGAACCGAGCCTAAAGACAAAGCAAGGAAGGGGGGACTGCAAACCTCGGGCCCGATGGCTCCGAAATTAAAAGTCCGTAAACATTTGCACACACCTCCACGCTGCTCCACTGAACACTGGACCGAGTGACAGAGGAGATCGTGCCCAAAACTTTTACAGGGGAGGGGGGGG
>JASVER010000007.1:10136314-10167022 GCA_030449065.1 Oceanodroma leucorhoa | reverse complement strand
AAAAAAAAGGCACAACATGGCGTCCTTTACTTATTCCCACATAACAAGAAAGGAGATGTCTTAGATGAATGCAAGGGGAAAAAAAAAAAAAGCCAACCCCGAATCCCCGATCCTGTACATTTTCCGTGCAGCCAATGGTGGTGAGCATTAGCCAGGCTAATGTATTAATTTTGCAGAAGTGTGCCACATCGCATGCAGGAACAGAAATGCAAACTATAGCCTAGAGTGGTTTGAAGTCTACCCCAAACCAAGCCTTCCACTCTCACTGGCGCCAGAGTTTCATTCACAGCCCGCCCGTGTTTTCCATACGCGGCGCTCCCCATTGTCGCCCGCCTTCCCTTTGTGCCGAGCCGCCCCGCTGCCAGCCCCCGCGCCCCGGCCCGCGCACCCCCGCGCCGCGCCGCGGCACCCCGCCCGCCCGACCCCCGCGGCGCGGCGCGGCCGCGGCTCCGCGTGTACCATGCGAGAGCGCGGAGCGAGCCGCGCTGCCTCCGCCGCGCTGGGGCTTGGCCGTCTTCAGAGCCGGGGCCGGGGCGGCAGCGGGAGCGCGGGCACCCCGGGCCGCGGGGCTCCGCCGGCGCTGCCCATGCTGGAGCGGAGCAAAACAAAACATACACACACACSCGCGCACACACACGCACACGCACACACACACAGCGCTATCAAAGCGGGGCGGCTGCAAACGGGTCCTGTAGCTTTAAAAAAACACCCCTCCGCCGCTTCTCCTCCGGAGCCAAGAGCCGAGTTAGTTTGAAGAAGAGGCACTTTCCAAAAAAAAAAAAAATAGTCATTACAAAATGCAAATATTAGGTTTAGGGTTTTGTTTATGAGTTAGATTTTTTTTCCTTTCCCTGAGAAGCTTGAGAATGTAGAGTTTAAAAAAAAAAAAAAAAAAAAAGAGGGGGAGAGAGCGAGAGAAGGCGCGAGCGTGCCGCGCGGCGCGGTGCGGCGCGATGCAATGCGATGCGATGCAATGCAAAGCACGGCGCGGCGCGCACGGCGCGCTCCGGCCCCGGCACGGGCGGCCGCGGGAGCCGCCGCCGCTGCTTTCCTTACCTTGAGCACGGAAGAGATCTGCGAGCCCCGCTTTGGCTTTGGGCTCTGCTGGGGTTGTGTGTGGATGGGCTCAGCTTTTTGCTTTTATTACTATCTTTGCTCCGCAGATCCTGCTGTGATTATTATTATTTTTAAAGCTGCTCGCTCTCCTCTCTCTCTCCCCCTCTCTGTTTTTGCTGCTTCTTTTTCTATTTATTTTGTGTGTGTGTGTGTGGATGTGTGTGTGTGAGGGGGAAAAAAAAAGCCTTTAAATGAAACTGCCGAGGCTGTTATGAGAAGAAAGGCAATAATCCCGTCTCTAAATAACAGAGGGAAGGGAGAAGAGGAGGAAAAAAAGCGAATTCTTGCTCAGGGCTTTGCAAACGCCTGCAGGGCAGAGGATTAGGCTACAATTAGCTCAGCCCTTTGCTCTCGCCCTAGCTAATTTTGCGATGAAAATTGGATATTTTTCCCTCGTTTTGGTGAAGGTCTCCAGATTTATCTCTCCCCCCCCCCCCCGAATAAAATAAAATACAACCCTTGAAAATGAAATAAGGCTGGGAAGGCGGCCGGCGCCCCAGCCCGCGCCCCCGGCGCCGCCGCCCGCAGAGCCCCTCCGCGCCGCGCGGCGCGGTCGGGGCGGGAGCCCCGCGGAGCCCCGCGCAGACCGGCCCGGCCCGGCCCTGCCGGGGGATAACGGTTCGGTGTTGGGGAGGATCAGGTCACTGTCACGTCCTTCAACAGACTTACTGAAAAGAAGGAGGAAAAGAGGGGGGGAAGGGGGGGAAAAAAAGCTGATTTTAATCATTGTCATTTGGTCTGATGTAATATTTCCCCAGGCATTTTCAACTAGGCATAAATTTTCAGCTCCCAAATAAGTAACACAGGGCACGTTTCTCACATCTCTTGACTCCTCTGTTACAATTAGGGTAGCACCCACTCTGCACTTGTTGATAAACTAGATCAAGTTCAAAAATAAATAATAAAAAAAATAGCCCCGACCCCCCTCCTCCCCCGCAGCACCCAGCGCCGCCGGGGTGCGGACGGGGGGTCTCGGAGGCGGGGGGTGGGGGGGGCTGCAATTATTCCCATCCATCCATCCATCCTGCCTCCCCCTCCCTTTCACCCTTTGCTAATGTCTCGCATTGTAAACGCCAAATTTCCTGTAGGCCATTAAAACCAAATGACGTCTATCGACATGCATTGTGCTATTGCGGAGCGCCCTGGCAGCCCGCCCCCGGCCAAAAGCGCCATTTCAATTAGACCGCGCGGCGCGATGGCGCGGAGCTCCGCGGGCAGCTCCGCGGGCGCGCAGCGCGCCCAGCCCGCGCGCCGGGGGGCGGGGGGCGGCAGGGAACACCCCCCTCAAAAAAAAACAAAGGGGCCAAAAAAATTAAAAAAAAAACCTCCCTCAACTTTCAGCCAAAGATGCGGGTCTGCCCATGCCTGCGCGTTTTTGCCAGCCCCCGCGGGGGATGCGCCCCCGCGGCCCGCTCCGCGCGGGTCCCCGCGGAGGAAGTTTGGCGGGGGGTGCGGGTCCGCTCCGCAGCCGGCCCTGCGGCGCGGCCCCGGCGCTTAGGCGCCGTCTGCGCCCCGCGCTCGGGCGCGGGGACCCGCCGCCTACCGCGCCCGCGGAGGGGCCCCGCGCGTCCCGGCGGCCGGCGAGCCGCGGCGACTCGTCGGGCTGCAGCGCCTACTAGCCGCCGAGCGCGGCCGCGCAGGGGAGTTATGCAACGCTGCGCGGCTGCCGGAAAGGTCAGGCCGCCGGCGCGCAGGAGGGGGCCGCGCTCCCCTCCGCGCCGCGGGGCCCGGGGCCGCCCCGCCCCGCCAGGAAGCAGGGGAGGAAGGCAGGCAGGACCCCCTAAAATTGAGGATTTTTTTTTTTAAGTTCTCTTCTGTGGCAGGAATAAACAGAAACTTTTCTCCTAAGGGTAGCTTTTTTTTTTTTTTTTTTTAGAGTACAAACTACAGGAGAAGAGGGAAATTTTCTCATTAAAGTTACATCCCTGCAGTTAGTTCAATTACTTGATATATGCAGAAGATGTTGTAAATTTAAAGATTTAAATAGCTTACAAAGATGCCGGAGGCTCCATCAGTTAATTTCCTTAATTTATGGATTTTTAGCTGAGCTTCTGAAATGAAAAGGAGAATGAGAACTAGGTCAGCAGAGAGATTTGCATCCAGAACAGACTAAAATTTGTTTTCCTTGACCATCCCATCAGCCCAGGTGCGATCCTCCRCGGGCGTCACCGTCCCACCTTTGACCTTCCGGCTGGGACTCTGCCTATGTGAGCGCGACACAAAGGGGTGGATTTTATTCTAAAATAACCTCTGAACACAAGCGTGTCCCCAGACAGCTGCTTCACCTGATCATTGGACAAGGCTGTAGCCTAAGTAGTCTAATTTTCCTAGCACTCTGGTCAACAAGTGGATACGGGGAGGACGAGCTCCACTGAGACTCGGTGACCTGTCATGCAGCCCGAGTGCCACTCAGCTTTTCTGTAGGGGTGCAGGCGGACTATTTGGGATGACTTGGCATCATCATTTTTACTTCCTCTGTGAATTATTAACTGCTAAATGAAAAATAAATATGAGAATCTCAAACAGCAATCAGAGCACTGTAAAAATAGGATGCTTCTGCACTGAGGCACAGTAAAGAGGAAAGAGAAGATCTAAAAATACTGCACTGAACAAAAAGTAGAAATTGTTTTCTGACTCATCCCAACACATCTGTGACAGGTACCATTTAATTGTGCTGCATGGAAATGGGATGCATGGCTAATAAAAATTTGTTTTGTTTGTTTGTAGATCAAACCAAAGACACAGTAGCACTTGGGATGAAAAAGGCACGTGCGTGATATGTATGTGCAGGGTTGTTTTTACGGTATCTAAGAAAAGGACAATGTACTTGAGAGCTTTGAGTTTTTTCTTGCCTGTATTAATGTTGGGGGTAATAAAGGTACGTGTCACAGCTCTATATGCACTCACTCATTTCTTTCTTCTCACTCAAGTATGTGAACGCCTTTCTGTTGTTGTGTTTCAATATGTATGAATATATACATGTGAATTAATACTTAAAAGATTGATATAAACTAAACAGTTTTAGGAAGCAACATTGCAATAYGATTAGTATTGGTGTTCATGATTTCTTTTCCCACTAGATGAAGTTTCTAAGATTTGCAAGGTACGTGTCAAGGACGGGTATATAAATGGATTTTTATTTATTCACAACTCCAAGACTAATTGCTTCTCTTTGCCTGAAGGCCAAGAGATTGGTTTTAATATGACACTTCAAAAGTATTCATAGAACTACAGAGATACTAAGTGTCATTGTTTGAGAGAAATCTCGCTATGGTACTTGTGACCCTGAAAACAAAATCTTCCACTGTATTTTGAATCCTAATGTTGTTTTTCAGAGTTTCACTTAAAGCTCAACTATTAGGAAGTGTACAAAGGAAAATATTAAATAGTATGTAGTGAACAAAAAGAAGAGATACTGTTAGAACTGCATATAACTTATTTTCTGAACAACTCTATTATCCTCCCTATAAAGCAATACAAAATTTATAGCAGAAGATTCCTGAGTTCAGTTGCAGGATATTATAATTAAAAGTGRTAAGTTATAACTTATCATAGGTGTTTTAAAAGTTCTTGGCCAAATGCCCAGCATGTGTTTATTAAAATACTAAATACTTCAAAATAAATCTTTGGATTTTTTTCTTACCAGCAGTTCTTTGAATTCTGTGCAGATGCTTACAAATGGAATTGGACAGAACCTTTCTGTAGCCTGTTTTTTCATTGACTTATTCCATAGTTCACTTCCACTTTTTTCAATAAACAGGTAAAAAAATTATTGACACTCTTAAGACAGTGTGAAAGAGAAGCCCATAAAGAACCCCAGTTCATTTTTCTCCATTTTTTTTTGTGTTTTCCAAAAATAACTGTGTATATTTTACAGGACAGAAAATGACTATATTATGAAAAGCTGCAGATTTGAAGCAATATAAATTTCCTATCAAAAAGATGTTCCAAATATATTTTTAAATGATCGGATTTGAAATTTATTGACTGTGTGAAAGAAAGTGTCATGAATTGAAAAATAACATCGACCTCTTCTACACCATGCTATATGAATTAGAGTAACAACAACTTCCAGTCGGTATTGTTCTTGAAGGTCCTGTATGAATTTATGCTAGTAGGCCTTATCCTGTCTTAGTCCTTACTCGTTTCCTTGTATTGAGGTTTCCTTATATTGAGGTCTTATCTTGAGGTTTGAGCCTGACTTCAGGGCTTCTTCTGTTACATATCTTAACCCGAGGCTTGATCCTGGCTTCCTGGCGATGATATTGATATTTCCACTGGCTGAAAAAAGTGCAGGAAGAAATACATGGACTGTCTCAGCCTCCTCTCTAAAACACACCCTGCTATACTGGGCGTTTTAAGATAAAGCAGTAAATAAGAGAGAAAATGGATCATTTCATGAAATGTTTAAAGCAGATAAATGAGAATTAGGGGTTTGTTCCTTTAAAATAAAAGAATCAATGTCTATATGTAGATTAATACTCTTTCCAGTCACAGTTAAGACACCACTGTAGTCTAGATGGACTTTTATTTGGGGAAAGAAGATTTGAGTAAGAATTTGGTGCTTCAAAAGTAGTTGTTGGACTCTGGTATGCCTTCAGTCAGCAAAGCCTACGTGACTTTRTTGCCTTCAGTGAGGTTTCATGGATGTGACCGTGTTTAGCCCTGTCTCCTAGAACGCAGAGGCACCGGGGAGAAACACATCTGAACGCAGAGAGTAGGCAGCCGTGGATCCTGTGACTAGCACCATTGCGTCCGTCACTGAAAATGAGATAGAAGCAGAAGGTGTGGAAGGCTGATGTTACAAATGCGTTGAGCCGCCGGAAAGGTTTGTTCTTGTGAGAAACCTGAAAATATTAAACACCTTGAAATCCCAACACTCGCTACAGTCAGTTGACGTATAAGGAATAATAAAAAGGAAGAATTAAGGACATCTCCCAGTTGAAGCAAGTTTTCAAGCCAGTTGCAGTGCCAATCATTCTGGAACAGGAACTTGACACAGGGTTTGCTAATTAAGTCAAATAATTGCTTGTCATTTGTAGGCAGATAAGGGGTTTCCTGGGAGCAGTAAGCATGACCATGCAAAGAACAAAATCTGATCATTAGGAAATCACCAAGTCTTGTCACTCTTCTCCCTTGAATGCTCTTCTGTTCTTTTCAAGAAACAGCTTGCTGCTGAGTGAGTTTACAAACCATTACTTTATTGACTAAATACAGATGGACTGTTTTTAAAACTATCCATTATCCAGCGCCTAACTCATGACCACAGCATGATACAAAGAAATAATCTACACTGGAAGGCCAAGATGAAATAGCTTGTCAGGAAATACAGTATAGGAAAGGTTTGCCTGTCTCTTCTGCTTCCAACTGTTATAAGCCAAAAATAGTTTCCAAAATGAAATTTACTTAATCAAGATGTCCCATGTTAGCGTTCAGCATGATGTTTCTCAGTTTTATACATTGCCATTTTGTTGTGTGCTGTCACTCCTCTTCTTAAGCAGTTACAATAATGGAGGAATATTTTTAACCTGTTTAAGTAATGTGCAAAACTTAAGTTTTTAGCTACTTATTAAATAAAGCTTATCCATATTATATATGTCACAGAGAGGAAAAAACATTTTTATGGCTGAGTGTAATCCATTCATTGGTTTATTAGAGACACAAAATACTCCGAAGAATGTCACAAATCCACATGGTGTCCCTGAGAGCTTGATTTTTGCATACGGATCGCTGACTTAGCTGAACGATGTATAAAATCCTGTGTAGCCAGGCAGCTCCCAACTGAATACACTTCTAAGGGAGGTTATATGCATGGCTTCTGCCAGCAAAGGTCTGGAATATGTTAAACTGCGAAAATATCACTTAACAGAATACAGAGAACGAAGAAAAGAGCCATAATGGCCCTTTTGTATCAAATAATTTACTGTTTTTAGGATCTTTGGGCACAGGCACATCTAGAATCATAGGTGAATTTTTTCTTATTTACATAGCAGCATTTCATCGTGCTTTTTCTTTGGCAAATAACAGACTGAGGGGTCTGGATCATGCATGGCTGCAGGACAAAACCCGAGAGAGCAGCAGCTCGATAAAGCATCATGACAATTACATGAAAATGGAAGAAAAAGAAAACGGAGCAAATTCTTCCAGATATGGAGGCCCTCTGTGATTCCAGAAAGGGACAGGGTAGTCAAAGAAAGACCAAGGAAAGTCTAATATCAGCGGCAGGGAAGGGAATATACTCAACCGCTCCACTTTCACATCCGCTCTAAACGAAAGGCAGTACAAACTGTTGTGACCCCCAGACAACAGGCCGAGTAGGTAGATAAATTCTCCTGGGAGGCAAGGGAATGACTCCGTGGCTGCTAAAACAGAAACTGAATTTAACAGCACGTGAAGATGGAATTAAGCCCACTTTTATGTTGCAAAATATCTAAATAATAGAAAAAGAAACACAACTGGAAGGCAGAAACTAAAAAAATAATTTGAGGTTGTGATGTTCATCTGTTGGATGAAATGAATAGTGAATTGGAGTTTGTGGGACTGCGACTAAGTTGCAGATCGAGACACACCACCGAACAAAACTCATTACTGCTAACAGTATGAAAAGGGAGCAATAACAGTGTTGTGGTCTAGGATTTCTGCATCCTAACCCCCCAGTGGTTATCCCTGCCCACCTGTGACACACGCGGGCTCAGCTGGAGCGTTTCCACCACACGCCGTGGTGGGAGTGTGCTCCTACCAAATGGGTGATGCACAGCAGTGCTGCTCTTCCTGGCCTGCCGGGGAGGAGAGCTGAGCTGCAGCCTTGGAGCCATTGTTTTAACACAAAGAAGATGAGAGCTCTGAACCTGGCCAGCTGAGCGAGAGCCTATCCAAATCCCGCTATGCCAGAGACCCTTGGAAAGGAGGCAGTATGTCAGACATATGGTTGAAACATGCTGTGCTCCAGCCATCCTCAGCTAGCGTATGGTCTCCCGAGTACCACTGCCAGCTGGGCTCTAATTTACACTGGGCCTGAGAATCAGGGACCTTAGCAGTCTCCCTGATGCTCTTCTCCTTTGCTTCACTGATTTCAGATATGCAGATATTCGGAGCTTTTCATTTCCCCTGCCTGGCATCCTTTCAGGCAGACACAGGGGCATATACTTCTTTACTTAAACAGTGTGTTGGTTGAAAAAGCAGAGACCAATATTCTGTAAGAGTAAAATTTCAGAATCCTGACTCTGTAAAATTTTTAATATCCATGGTATCACCTCAGATGTTGTAAAAGTATGTGAAGTTAATAAAACAAGCATCCCCAAAAGTCTGATAGAGAAACAACATTGCCAAGTAGTAGAAATCATACCTGTTCTAAGCTGCATTTTTGAGGATGCAYGTGCTGCAGCATCATTTTTCATGGATTTGCACTCTTAACTTCTTACGCATTGGATTATTCCACATTTCTGTCATGGATTTCTTCTTAGAGAAGAACGGGATGCCTTTTTTCTGGTTGGAATAAACTCCTTAAATAAGAGGCATATCTCTCATCATGAAGTACGTATTGAATGGTGCACAGAGAAGAGAATAACCAAAGTCTTTGTTAAACCCTTGTTTAACCTTTAGTTCAAGTGTTTTATTACAATGCCACAGGTTTTGCCACCTTGTAGTCAGTCTTCAGTTTGAAAGGTTATTAAATTTTGGTTTTTTATATGCAGATTTTTATTTTTATATCCAGATTTTAGTTTGCAATTAGCCTTTCAGATGTGGAACTTGCAGAAGGAATCTGTAAACAGATAAATTCAGTACAATTTGAAATAAAAATGATTTGATGCTACTGGACCCAGCATAGTGCCCTTCTTAAAATGGTTTGTAGCAGCAGTTACATGGTTATGTTTTTGTCCATTTTTGGAACATTATACTCATTCTGCTTTATGCAAAGGACCGTTGTGCATGTTTAATATTTTTGTGAATGTTATTCAGCTAAGCTTTCTGTTGTCAAGACATCCTCTTGGAAAAAAAGTACAGGTAAATTTTCAGACATGTGATGTCTTTGGTGAATAAAGGTATTTGAAAAGTCCTAGCATCAGACAGTGTTTCACATTAATCCCTTATTTCTGAATGCACTGCATTATCTGTAACACAGGAGATCAGCCCTGGCTGCTCATCTGCTTGCTCAGAAGTGTCTCTCCTTGTAGAACCTTATCTTGGAGTTAGTTTTCTAGACCACCTCCTGTTCCTTACAAGATATTATTGAGTTATGATGTAACCAAGGGACCTGCCGGCTAGCAACTGCCTTTCCTCTGAGGAACTGGCGATTTAACAGTAAAAGGGTAAATTAACTGAAAAAGTAGAAAYGATCTTCAGTCAACAGGACCATAAAGGTGTCCAAGGCCACGTAATCCCGTCTACATCATCAGCTGCTTTTCTGTTCAATTCCTGCATCTTATTTCAGATGATGCTGGGAATTTTTGAAGCAGCAATGCTCTTACATCGCCCAACACACTGGGAGCCTGTTTCCCACCTGGTCGCCAGCGCTCACCACGTGATTGCTTATGAAAGTCATGTCATCAGCTCTGGTGAGATGATTAAATGATAAGGGATGTGAGTATGAATTACACTTGGGTCTGCGCAAGGATCCCATATTGCTTCTGCATTTGCTGCTTTTCGGAGTTTCACTCTTCACTCACAGGCCTGAAATTGAAATGCAGACTTTTCCCCCCTSTGGGCCAGATATTTACTTGCTTTTCACAAGCATCTTCATTCATATTCCCATGACGGCAGCAGAGGGGGGACGTTTTGACTGTGAAAAGGGCAGTTCTTCCAAGAGAATTACAGGTTCTTCTTTCATTCATCTGGGGAATGATAAAGCAGGGTGGGTGACTGCTGCAGTGGCTTCCCCAGGGTCAGCCATGGGAGAGGCAGGGAAGCCGCTCTCCTTTCCTTTCCCCTTTTCTCTCTCCACTTGGTGGAACCGGTAGGAAATTGGTCTGGCTTAGGGGAAGGAGAGGGACTAGAGGCCACTCTTTAGGGGACATCTCAGCCACAGTGTTCCTCCTTTGTCCCCTCTTTGGCCCACTACACATATTTTGCCCTTCATTTCCCCAAACGAAGACCCCTGTCCACATTGTTCTCCCCACTCGGCAGCTCTGCCACGGTAGAATAGCAAGTCCCCGTCTCTCTTATTATGCTACATGAAACTAAAAATATCCACCCCACTGGAGTTACTTCTACATTAAAGATGTAAGTGAAATAAAAATCACTTTTGGAGCTTTTTATTTTTTATTTAATTTTTAATTAATCTTAATTAATTTGAATTTTGAAGCGATCTGAAAAATAGTTTTAAATGAATATATATATATTGGTGGGGTTTTTTTTTTTCCATTTCCAGTGCCGAGAGTGTGAATAATGCAGGACAAATGCTGTGGCTCCCCGTTTGTATTGCAGAAGTCGGGACTTTGTGCCCCCATGTCGGCCGGCCTGTGCAGGCGAGCTGGCCCCGGGGCAGCCGCGGGCCCCTTCTCCCCGTGGGTGCGTGGGAGAGCCCGCGGCGCCGGGCAGGGCAGGGCCGGGTGCGGCGGGCGGGGAGGCCGCGCTCGGGGGCCGGGGGAAGACGCCCGCGGCCTCCCGCGTCCCGCCGCGGCGCCTGGCTCCCGCCTCAGCCCTCCACACGGCCTTCCCGCCACCCGCCGTTGCCGTGGAAACCGGCAGCTGCTCCCGGGGGGGGGCTGTGGGGGCTGGCAGGCARGCAAGCGGCGCCCCAGGGGCCTGAGGGGACGGGTTTGGGGGATGGGGCCCGGCGCTTTGAGGGGGGGTCCCTGTGGGGCTGCGCCTGTGGGGCTAAGGTCCTAGCACTGGCGGGGGGCAGGCGGCCTGGTACTGCGGAGCAGCCCCTGGGGCTGAGGGCTTGGCACTGTGGGGAACCCTCTGGGGCGGGGGTCTAGCACCGTGGAGGGCCCAGTGKCGTGGGCGCCTGGCACTGCAGGGGGCCTGTGGGGCTGAGGGCCTGGCAGGAGCCCCGTGGGCTGCACAGGGGCTCTCCCCAGGGCTGGCGGCCTGAGTGGCATCAGCTGTGCAAGGACAGGCAGGTGAGCGGAGGCAGGTGTGCCTGGGGGTGCGCTGGGCGTAACAGCTCTTCCTGTGAGCGGGTGGAGGGGGCTGCAGGCTGGGGCACTGGTGCTAACCATAACTCCCAGCAACCCGCAAGCGTGAGTGGTGTGAGGTGTCTGGGGAGCTGCTTGGAGAGCGTGGTCCTCTGAGAGGTAGGCAGTGGTGGTGTTTCTAATTAATGGCTGTGTGGTAGCCTAATCTGTGTTACGGGGCTCTCATGAGTATTGTAGCAACAAAAGTATATTTTAGGGTTCAGTTAATTAAAAATTACTTATAAATCTGCCTAGATCCTGTGTTGCACTTAACTAAGCTCTGCTGTTGTGGCTGTACCACAGAAGAAATATACCATATTTATACAGTTACAGCAGTAGTTTGACTAACCTCCTGTAGAGCTCTTTCTCTGCTCATTTCAATCATTCCTCATTGGATACTAAATGCTTAATCTCCTCCTTCTGCCAGTTGAACTAGCTGTAGTGGGGAGGGTAGGACTCATACCTCCTCTCAGTAGAAAAGCACCTCCCTAGGTCCTTGGGAAGTGTAACAGTGCTGATTCCTGCTGCAGGTCTTGCTCTCAGGGAGTGAGCTATGCTGCTCTTGTTAACTGTGCTTGGTTGTAGGGCTAAAGCTTGTAGCAGGCTTAAGATTTTGGATATGCCTGCGTGCTGGGATAAAGTTTTGTCAGGAGTCCTCAGGAGAAATGATAAGATCATATGAATTAGCTTCTGATTTCATTGTATAGTAAGTTTCATTTTTTTCTGGGGCTAATTTCTAGTACATATGGAAGTGTCTAATATGTGTTTTCTTTAGCTGTATGGATATATATTTTGTATAAACTCAGTATTAGTGGGGCACTTAAATACCTATTTGTAGTGAGGATGTGCCTGACTTGTTTGCAGTAGTGTGGTTCAMCCAAATAACTTGATTAAAAAGGCCTGATTTTTATATACAAGTATGTGTGTGTATATGTTTATTTTGGAGTTAATTCCTGTTTGAGGCTGACAATAAGGGAGAAGGTCTCTCCCAACAAGCTAAATTGAAAGGAAATAATCTGGGAGTTGGATTCAGTATGTATAGTGACTGAATAAATCTAGCCATCTAGGTATCTGTAAGCTCTAGAGTTTCACGCTGCATTGCAAAGCATGGCAAGCTTTTCTCAACTGTTGGGGTTTTTTCTTTTTTTTTTTTTTTTTTTTTTTTTTTTCTTCAAGGAATACTGTGCCAACACTGCTGACACTTGGCTTCCCAGAAATAGATGTTTAATTCAAGTGTTTGAATCCTGAAATCATATTACCATTTCTTAAATTCTTTGTGGCCTATACAAATTAACAGAGTAATAAGTAAAATTCTGTTTGATGAAGAGAAATACTGCATTCTTAGGATTGAAAATACACAGTATAGGAAATTACTAGTCAGTTCTAAGAAAATGTTGGAGTAAACTCCTTAAATTGGATAATAAGCACTTTAATATTTTGCTTTTATCAAAAAATGTTCCAAACAGTACTTTATCTGGAGTTTTTTACTTTTCTTCTATAAATACAAAAAAATTTAATTCTCTTTGTTGAAGAATATAGCCAAAAGTATCTGTTCCCAAGTACAGATACCTGGGAAATCTTGCCAATCTGCAACTGATGTTCGGAAGCAAAGCATGATCTTTCTTGAGCATTTTTGAGGAAAAGGATTACTTAATCTTGCAAGATTACTATTATTTTGAGAACAGTTACTGATTGTTTTAAAAAAAACACTAAGAATACTTCTGTCTCATTTCACAAATGCCTCTTACGAAGATTGTCTCCGATTGTGGAAATTGATTTGTAGTCTTAGGAATTGAATTTCTTGGCCATCTACTTGTGTAGCTTAAAAAATCTTCAGTCTGAGGAAAGCACCAAAAGTACTTGTCTTAATATCTAGATCCTCGGTCTCTGTATGCTGCGTAGAATAATTTTGTGAAAAAGGCTGACAGTATTAGGATAGAATAATTTTGTCAAAATGCTGACAACTGCCTGCCTCTGCGTGGCTTGCAAATGCTGATCCTCTTACAGAGTTGATGACTCTTAGCATGGGCAAAAGCAAGCAAACAAAACCCTTGATGGTATTTAACAGTGCAGTTAGTAGAACACTGCTTGCAGTGTTCTAGGACTCCTACTTCTCATTATCTCCTTACTTGAAAAACATTATATTGGTTCAAGAGCATGTACAGGGCTGTAGTTAGCTATGTTTATTGGACAAATTGAGTTGTCACAAGCTGCATACAAGAGTGTTTCATCCTTTGTGGAACAACTGGGGAAGCAATMATTTTAGGACGAAAGCTCACTGGCACTTCTGCTCAGAACTGCTGCAATTAAAACATAGGAAGCTTTTAAGAAGAATTAATTKGGGGTCATGAAACTGTACATGCCAATTATTGGTAAGAATTGTAGCACACTTGCTACATTCTGTGCAAATAACAATTTTAGCTCTTCTGTTCATGTGCTGTTATGAACCTAAGTCCATCCTGTAACTTAAAACTCTTCACTGTAATAGCTCCATTAAGAAAGCAAGGAAGACCAAAGCCAATCTTACATGGATATCTGGTGATCTAGTGGATATTTTCTTTCTCGAATTCAGAACTTGTATGAACCAAGTTCTGGCCTCTGTTCATCTATAATAAACTTGGTCATGCAATTTAATGTGGTTTTGTATGGTGCTTGATAGTTAGGCTAATAAGAATGCTAACTTTGTGATATTTAATGTTTACAGTGTTAATAGCAAAACATAACAGCTGTGGCTTTATTGTGTTGGAGATTTTTAGTATGTTATTTATAGATCTGAAACCTACAAGATATGATATAAAAGCCTTCAATATGAAAAATGTAACATTTCTGAGCAGACAGTGAGAAAATTGCCTTTTAGAGGTCAAAACTCCCAATGCCTCTGGCAACATGGCCTTGATGTCATTTGACAGGGTGGAAACACAGCCCTTCATGGGAATAAACAGCCAATACCTGCATGATTCATTTTGTTAGGAGGGTTCTCCTATTGTTGCTAGGCAATATTCGCTAGGTGGAGTTAAAAAAACAATAAAAAAACCCCAAACAACAAAAACCCCAAAACCCAACCGCTGTCTCCTCAGAATAATACTTCTTGTAGTTTGTCTTGCTATTGATACTGATTTTTATTCTGGTTTGTTTTTTTTTTTTTCTTTTTTTTAAATTGGGTGGTAATTTCTCCTTTCTGCAGAATTAATAGGAGAAGCATCAACTGAGTCCCAGTAGATACCTTCCCCTCTGAGAGGCAGGGAGGGGAGGAGGCGGGAAAGGGTTGTCACCTGGCTAGCGGAAGGCTTCCTTTCTGTCTTCCTCCCTCTGTACCTTCTTAGAGCTGTCTGTTTGGAAATGCTCAGCTGTGTTGTGATGTGCAATTCTTAGAGAAGAAACATGGCAGAGACCAGCAGACATTCATTTGAAATGATTTTCATTCACTGCATTCTGGAATGGACTTGAAAGCAGGTCTCAGAGGCAACTTGTATGTACCAGTTTGTCTTACATATTTATTTATGACAGACTTGAATCTTCAGGATGGTATTCTATCAAGTGACATACCCAGTCAGTGTGATGTGTGTCTAAAAATAGGTCATTGTGAAAGGACAGGAATTGTATAAACTTATAAACTAAACCATTGCAGTCTAGTATGATAGCACACTAGCACACTCTGAGGTAATGCTGTGTTCAAAATTATAGCTTTCCATGGATTATTTTTCTAGAATAATATRTTAGCATTGCATTTATCAAACTAGGAGAAGGCTAGTTGCAGACTCTAAAGAGAGCTAATGCTAATGGGTTACTCCTGCCACAGCAGTTTGAAAATAGTTCTCAAAGTGAAACAAACCAGAGGTCATCTCAGAAGGTAACAGGATTGGACCAAACTTTGCTCTTATGCTTAAAATATCACTGATTTCACGTAACTCATTTTTCATATGTTAAATCATACCTTAAAGCATTTATTTAATGCTGGGATTTAGGCATTTGGGTTTGAAAATAATGTTCCTGCTTTGTGCATTTAGCCAATGTGAATGGAATTTATTTTCTTTTTTTTTCTAGAGTAAGTATTGGCAGGCCTGAAAAATAAAACCACTAAGAAATGACCCTRTTTAAAATAGGGCATCAGGAAGGGGATTTTTGTCATCTTAAATAACCTGTTGATGCATACAAATGTGTGTTTTTTGGACTGTAACAGAGCAATGCAGTTTTTCCTGGTTGTGACAGTGTAAGCACTACTATATAAGTAAGGCCTGGAACTTAGCTACACAAATAATGCATGTTTTGGTGTTTAACTGCAGTGTTGTAACTGCAAACCAAATAGTGGGACTAATATTTAATTAAGGAAAGCCTGTGGGAGTGGTCAGTGAAGGAACAACTACATCTGTGTATAGTGTTATATTAATGGGGTTTGAAGTTACCAGGTATAAAGGGGTAGGCAAGAAATAAAGGAGAAGTGTGACACCTGGTGGAAAGATGGTATCAGGAGCAAGAGATTTCTTAATGATAAACAGGCTTATTTGGCATGAAAATGCATTATGTGATGTTTGAAAACATGCATGCCACTGCTGGAGATGAAATCAGGATGAGTGACTTATCTTGTGATCTCATAGTTCATATTGTCCAAACCAGTAAATGTGGCAAGCCGATTATATTCTTAATAAATAATGATCTCTCTTTCTAAGATACAAAAGAAAGCTTATGTTGTTAAGTAGCTTCTCCAAACCCTTAATCTACACTAAAAATAAATTAATATAGTCGAGGCTTAACTACCTTTGAAGAGCCAAGTAATTTTTCAGAAAAATTCCTCAAAACTACTTAGATGACATATCCTAGCACTTTTTTTGAAGCTTGAGTTCTTTATTGAGTCTTCTGTAGTACTAGTTCCAGGTACAAGTCCCAAATTGGCAGGACTGTCTGCTGCTGCGTAGCCTTGCTTGCTAATCTGGGAGGTACTGGTCTGATGCTGACTTGGAGAYGCAATTGCAGGAGCCTAGCATTACAGCCCCTGTTTGGTTTCTGTTCCCTTGCAGCTGGTTGGATACTGTGAGCATGCTCTTCTGCAGAGTGCAGGAATACCATAATATTGCATGCATGAGGGAGGAGAAAAAGGGGAAGGACTCTGTGGAAGAGGAGAGAGGGAAAAGTGGAGATACCTTTTGCTTGGTGTCGAATTGCTAGAGTTAGAACTTGCTGTCCTTCAGCCAGTAGAACTTGCATGAAATCAGGGTGGGCTCAAAGCTGCAGAGATCTTGCTTTATTATATTTATTTCCAAAGTGTTACAGTATGTTGTGGAAAAACAGTCTGCGATTAATTGGAAAACCTTTGTATTAAGGATGTTGAGGAAGCTTCTAGCTCAGCTGAGAGGCACAGGGGAAAGAAAATAAGAAAATTAGTCTTAATCCTTCAGCTCTGCTTGAAAATGTCTGATTCTTCTGAGATTTCATTCCATATGGTATTGATCATCCCATGTCACTCTGAGATTTTTCTATGTTATGACTTTGCTACTGAGAGATTGCTTTATCTTAACTGTGGTACAAGTTCAATCACAATTCTGCTTTGTAGTTCAGGCTCATCTCCTGTGCATAACTGCCCCGCCGCCCCAATCATGTGGGATTTTCCACTTCATCAAAAGGCAATAGGTCTTGAGCTTGTCTTGTTCTTTATGCATTTTTCTTCTATTTTTAATGTTAGCATATCACTTGCTAGAGCAATATATTATAAGAGTTCTGTATTGCTATTGGCAGTGACTTTTTCTTGCTTTGGGGGCAGACTCCATCTGCAAGTTTTTGCCTGCTTGCTCAGAAATGATGCTTTTTGGGAATTGGCCAGTTCAAGCAGGGAAACTAGTTAGTAAATACCTAAAACCACAGATCTAGCATTTCAGTCATTCATTCCCAGCTGGAATGGAGCAACATTGAAATGGGATAGACCCATCTGAGGTGGCTGGGTTCTTGGTCAGCCACACCAAGCATTTAAAATCAGCATGAGTAACCTCTTCCTTCAGGTCACCTGATTGTTAGAGTCACAGATTGTGTGATGTTTATGAACTGTGATGTTTTAGTGCCGTGATGAATAAAATACGTTGTTTACTCCACAGAGGGAACTGTTCTGCTATGCTAGCAGAACTGAAAGGCAGCTTCCATTAGTCAGAGTTTTTGCTAATCTAAATGGGTTTGAGTGGAAGAAGGCCTATGGTAAAGAGTTTGCTAGTACACTCTAGTGCAGTTTAGTTCAGTGTTGAACACTTCCTTCCCAATCTACCTCCTCCTCATCAGTGTGGCAGTAATTACCCTTTTCAGTCTGTGTTTGCTGGGATAGATTGTGTAGGCACTCATACTCGTGGAACCACATCAATTAAAATCAGTTAAACTCCCACTTACTGTACTGTCATACRAAGACTGGGTGTAGGCCAAGCTTCAGTTTCTTCATGAGATGCTTGGTTTATGTTTTATTGGGTGGGAGGGAAACAAGCCTTATGCTTTCCTTCAGGGAACCTAGCTATAGTCAATAAAAGTCAATAGCTTTCTGAAGATTATTGTGGGGTGTGTAGATAGAGGTCCTATTGAAAAGGGGCAGATACTCTAGTTTAACTGTTTTGGAAATCTAAGTGACAAACACAATTTTTAGTGAAGTTGAGGCCTGATTATTTTAAAAGATCTCTAGACCTAACCTAAAAGAAAAAAAAAAAAAACAAAAAACAACACAAAAAAACCCAAGCTAACAACAACAACAAAAAAACAAACCAACAAAAAAACGCCAGAAGTTTTGATTGACCTGAGAGCAGGACTGACAAGTTTTAGTTCTCAGCTCTGTGTCGGTGAGGAGATAATTTTCCTTCTGACTAAATTATAACTGGTGATGGTACTGAGCTTGTGCTAGCACAAGGTGCTTTTTTAACTGCAAATGTGATTTCAGTCTGAAAATATCTTAATATAATTCACTGAATAGACTTCCTTCTGTAGTATACTCTTACAATTATAAGCCCTTCATTTTTGCCCAGAGCATCTACTTAGATATCATAAAGTAAAAATAATCTTGATGTCACTAAATGAGAAAAAAATGAACATATTGACTTGGAGAGAAACAAAATGGGGGGGGAGATTGAGGAGGGGAACAATACAGAATAATATTTGCTGCACTCTTGTGGACACCAGGAGAAAAATGTCCGTTGTTTTTCTGAGAATAATTTAAAAATGTGTTTGTATCAACCTTGCAGCTTCTTAGTAGCAATTTTAAATTTTTGACTATGCAGATATGATATACAGCCTTTGAGAAAGCTGATAGCTTGCATTTGTGCATCTTAGTCTCCATTACTGGTACTGGTGTCTGTGGGTGTATGGTAGCTGTTCTGGTAGTGTGTGTTGGGGGAAGAGGAGGAAGGGTTCCTTGAGAACCTGTTGCAAAAAAAAAAAAATTCTGATTGAAGCCAAAAGTTAGTGAAAGTAGGATATGAAACTTGCGTATGGAAATA
This sequence comes from Oceanodroma leucorhoa, assembly GCA_030449065.1. Taxonomy (NCBI): domain Eukaryota; kingdom Metazoa; phylum Chordata; class Aves; order Procellariiformes; genus Oceanodroma; species Oceanodroma leucorhoa. The sequence continues at coordinate 10,148,331 of JASVER010000007.1, read as the reverse complement.
TACCACTGGATGCCACTGTTGCTTCATGGAATGTCATACTAAAATAACATCGGCTCTGCTTATTTGAAAAATTCTGCTTTTCCTTCACTCTCATCTTCTTAGTTCTTTATGACTTTAATCTTTGTTCATATCAAAGGAAAGGAGAAATCATGCCCCACTTATTCTCTCCAGCAACATGGTGATACGGTTCCCATCTCTAGAAGTGACAGCTTGTCATAGGAAAGAAAAGGGAATGACACAAAGTTTTGTCTCCCCTCCCCCCCACCTTCTAAGGTAAAATCTTCTTGAAAAGAAGAAAGGTTCAGATGAAAGAGCAGCCAATTTTCCCTGTAACTAAATTCCTTCTCTCTGGCTCTGAATCCTGTGTTAATCACAACTAGATTTGGATACTGAGCCTTTATTCCTGTTTTAATGTCATCCTAGAGAGCAGGGCAGGAGGTCACTTCTGCAAATGCCTGTTTATTTCCTTTCCCAAGTGTTGGGCATTTTGTACTTGAAAGAATGTTTTTTGCTTGTTACAATTTTTTCCTCCTTGGGGGAAGTGGGGAGGGTGAAGGTCACCAGGTGAATTTTTGATGGCTGTTGCTTGTTTTCACAGGCTCATTTGTAATCACCTGATTAGTAACTCTGGGACTTTTCTCCAAGTCATACAGTGTGTTTTTTGTATTTTGGCTTTTTTGACTGAAGCAACCCCAAAATTTAATTAATTTAATTAAATGAAAAGAAATAGAAATACAAAAATGATGTCTAATTTTCAGGTGGTTTGGTTTTTGTATTCTGTGTGCACCTAATTCCTATGCTTTCTTATAGGAGAAGAACAAAAAAAGTTGGAAAAAAAACCTGAGACGAGCTTTTTCTAGTGTCATGGTGGTGTATGCAGCCTGCTAGCCTGGCCTCTTCAGAGACAGGGACCACCTTCTGCTGTGTGCCTGCTTAATTGGGTAAGCTCTAAATATTGTTGGTTCCATGAAGTGCTAGCCTAATTAATGACAGTAGAAATGTGGAGAAAAGGCAAACACAATGGAAATGATCTGTTGAGAGGGCTCTGAAGGAAAAAGAAGGAATAACCATGTAGCCCTGAGAAAGCACGTTTATTCTCTCTGCAAGCTGGGCGGGAGAAGGCAGAGAGCAGGGCTTCAGCCCGGAGGCCTCGTCAGTGCCATGGAAACGGCACAGGAGCACCACATCCCTCCGGCTCTCCAGGCCTTGTGGCTCTACTGCGGATTTAGAGGCAGCAGCACCCACGCAACCTGCGTGGGGCTGCAGGAGGGGGAAGGTTAAAATGCATGTCTGTTCTGCTGCTTTACAACTGGCTTATAAGGCAAATTAAGGGAGAGGAGAAGAAACAAGTAAATGTRCTAAGTTTATTGTCAAAGATGGAGTGGCGGCTGCAGCACGATCCCCTGTGCTGGATGTCGGATGGCCAGAATGCAGTCTAATTATGCTACTGTTCACTGATAACTCTTCCCTCTCTCTCCTGGAACCTGGGCTGAAGTTTTGCCTGGATTAGATCTTGTAATTGAAGTTTTCCAATGATCACGACTGGATGCTGATATTACATCGTTGGAGGTACTGAAGGGAAGGCTGCCAGCAGAGCTGCTACTGTTGTTGGTGCCGCATAAACTTGTAGCGGTGACCCAGATAACGTTGTGACTGACACAGTAAGTTACAGTGTCAGGAGAAATAAATGTCTCCTGCAGCCCCTCACAGAGCTCCARCTGTGCCATGGTACCTGCCCTTAAGCCCCATCTACCCAAGAAACTGACCTACTGCTGATGGGCTGTGGGACTTGCTGGGCTTTGCTCAATTATGAACTAGTTGTATATGTGGGTTCAGAAAGTACACAGTGCTTGCAATTATTTGGAAATTATGGTCATTTAGTGTACTTACTGAAGGACCTCTGCAAAATGGTTTCCTGGGCTCTGCCATGTCTGTTGAGGATTCCTACCAATCATCTAAGTGTGACAGCTCTCTGGAGAGCACTTTTGTGCTCTCTCCCCTTATTCACCCTCTCTGCTCTGTTCCTACTTCTGGCCTAGACCTGGGAGAGGGCTAGTGTTTAAATTATCCCTCTTGTAGCTCTGCAGTCAGCCATGTTTTCATCTCATCTCTGTCCTGAGGTTGAAATAAAAAATTCTCATTTATATTATGCCATGCAAAGAGGTTTTCCCTGTTCTTATTGGCTTGCAAYAGGACTAGTTTCATTGCTGAAGAATACTAAGTGGCTATGCTGTGGCTTGATGTTGTGGGCTTGCTCAAACAATAAAATGTGAGATACAGCAAGATGAAAGAAGCAGACATCTTGCTGGTATCTTTGGACAACAGACTAAATAGTATATCACTACCTTTTGTGGTTTGCAAGTGTCGGAGAAAAATGGCTAAATTAAGTTTGACTTGCACATGAAGGCCTGGGCTTTTACATATAATGTAAACTGGTGAAAAGTGAGTAAGATAGAACAGAGCAGGATTCAAGCCTGGGTTCTTAAGAGGTTGTGGTGAGGTTAGCTTGCTACCTAACGTAGAGGGCAAAGCCAGAGAAAGATTAAAAAAGCATAGGATACAAATGAAATACTTAAGCTTCTGCTATCTCTTTTTTTTCCCCAGAGTTTATGCTTGCTTCATGCCTTGTTCATTTTAGAGTGAGTGGGTACAGAAGACCACTGCTGAACACTGTCCCCAGGCTTCCTCTGGCATGCATATATATATATATATATGCAAAGATCAGGAATGTTTCCACAGTCTTGAGCTCCTTTTGAGTGTTCCTTAAGTGTACAGAATTCAGTCCCTACTGCATCAGGAGCCTCTTGAAGATAATAATTACTGATTTGTAGCTGTGACATCTTTTGTTAACTGGAAACCTTAATACATGTATACAGTAAACCCCACTGCCAGAAATGGGAAAGCTCTGTATCTTTTACAAGAAGCAATAGACAAAGACCAGATCTGTTTTGGAGCAGAGGTTGTGAGTGCTTCTGCATGCCACAGGCATTGTCAGGGCTGTGCATATGGCTCTGTATGTGTGTTTATAGCCATGAATCGTTACGAAGCAGAAACCAATTGTTTTTACTCCATGTAAGCCTCTGTTTGCTTATCTATTTGAAAGCAGCAACTCATTCTTTTTGCTTTATTTGTAACCTTCACAATTTAATGTTTGTATAGATCTTAAAGGTGACATCTTCACAATGTAGGTCTTCACTCTACAGTCCTTGTCTTTCATCCCGCTGCAGTATGTTAAAAATGTGAGCATAATTGTTTGCAGCCTCCTCTTCTATGGGGGTGGTCTTTGTAAATTTATCTGGTCTCTTAGGGGATGTTGCATCCTCTGGCTGCTGGTATATGGAAAGTGCATTGGCACAAAATTATTTATAACTCTTTCAGTTGGTGCTGGGTCTCTGTAGTTCTTCACTGCAAGTCTTTTCAAACTCTCAGAGGAGATTTTTCAACAGCTCCTAGCTCAAAAGCAACAGCTTCCCCCATGATAACCCTGCAGCCACTCATTTTGTTCCTTCAAGCTTCTGTCTCTGTGTTGCCAACCTAGTCATTAGACCGATTATTATTTAAGCTGATTGTGAATTCTGGTTTGGACTTTTTGCTTTTTTAGTGAATAATTAGAGAAGGCATTTTCCCCATCAATTCGTGCTATTCATGGAAATGTTATCACTTACAGAAGACACAGAATAGACATTTGTAGGTTCTTTTTTTTAAAAACATGATTGAGTAAAAGTCCATGGGAAAGGTGAAGATCCTAGCTGACTTCTAGAAACCTTGTCCTGTTGGCCTGGCTACATACTAGATGTTTATGGATTTGGTGCTGATGTTTTACAATGTGTTTATATTCCCCAAGGATGTGTTTTTTGTTTTTCTTTTTTCTTTCCTATCCTCCAATGTCATGAAGTTAAGCTCATACTATTTCTGTTTTAGATAGGACAATATTTAAACAGTGCATGAAAACATTCCTATATTATAAAATATTTTGAGACTAAAGCCTACAGGTGAATATGTGAGATCAGGGCAGCAGATAGTGGCAAGACTGTCATCATTGAGAAAGAGAATATTTTTATCTTTTGAAATAATGTAGTCATAGAAGTGTGAATTTTAAAGCTGTCCAACAACGTTAGTTCTTTGATTAAAAGGCACAGAAGATTAAATTCTTCATTCAGTTAGTGTGTAGGCTTTCCTGAACATTCTGGGAGCTGGAGCAAAGGTAATAACTGAGGGTCAAGGGGAGAAGGCTGCTGGCTGGTCATTAATCTTAGTTTGCCTGTGGAATATAGCTGTGAAGAAGTTGTGGGGGGTGTGTGTGTTTGTTTTTGTTTTTTTTCCCTCCTCCCTAAACAAGAAAATTGTAGGTTTTGCTCAAGTCTGACTTTAGAGTAATTGAGGAGAAATAAGGTATGYTGAAAATTGGGTCTTTCAGGTGTGGGTGTGTGTTTGTTTTTGTTTTTTACAAGAAAACTTGGGAGGGAGTTCTTTTTTACAAGAAAACTTTGAATCACTTTGCTGTGATTCAAACCAGTTGAATTTCAGAAGAGGGTAAAGACTTAGAGAAAATGCCAGTCTTTGTGCAGGTCTGAAAGCATGTGTACTGGAGGAAGGGTTGTGACAGGGACAGGTAATTCCTGATAACTTCCATGTAGCTACTGCAGGTTACAAGTACCTCTGAACATGAAGGTGTCTGGATTTCAATGTCTGATAACTTCCATGTAGCTACTGCAGGTTACAAGTACCTCTGAAAACGAAGGTGTCTGGATTGCAATGTAAGCAGCCCAAGAATGTTTCAAAATTTGTCACTAATTCTGTGCTTTCTGTGCTAGTGCCTTGTTCTGCTTCAGTTTCGTTGCTTGTACCCCAGCTAGTTTTCTTGAAGTTGGAAGGGCGATTGCAATTTTAAGTGAGAGCAGCATGAGAAATGTAGGCAGTGCTTAGAGAAAGGTAGGAAAGATTCACTGTGTCCATTTCTACTGAATACTTTGTCAGTCAGTCTTTTTATTTATTAGGTGGGGTGTTGAGTGCATAAAACATCTTAGGGGTCTAGCTACATTATTTTTGGAAAGTAAAACACCTTACAAAATGAAAGTAAGTTGCACTGCTATAATTTTATCCGATGTACTTAATGATCCGAGATCAGAGAGAATGCAAAAGGGCCAGGTGTTGCCCTAAATATCATCAGAGCTGCAGCTCTGTGTAGAGAAGTACACATTTTGAATTGGTAAAAAGAAATTGTATTAATTATATGGCATGCCACACTACACATGAACACCATTAAAAAGTCAGCCTTTAAATCTTAAAACACTTCAAATTCCTACTATCCTCATTATTAACATCCATATTCTACATTAATGCTGCTGGCAAGAGGTGAAAGCCATCCAGGGTGAAAAGAAATTAGTTTCATTTTTCAGTAATTATGGGGAAAACCCTGTTCACTGGCTTTAGTCACCTTCTCAAGTTATTCTAGTGCTGCTGGTTAAAAAGATCCTGATCTATGGTGTTTCACTAATGATCAACAGTTTTAGAAATTACATTTTCCAGCAGCACAGCCTCTATTATTGGGACAATTTTTCCCTTTTGGGCAGCTGCCAGATCTTTCAAAACCACTGGGAAAGCTTATGAAGGGTAAGGTTTTTTCCCTCTTTCTTCTTAAACTTGGTATCACTATTGCTTCAGATGCAAACTAATGTTTCCAGTTTTCAAAGGAAAAGGCCACCTCCTCCAAGACAGATACTTAAACAATCTATGGCTGAGGGGAAACAAATAGTTGTTAGTATCACAACTAGGTAAAGGAAGAGACATTGGAGAGTTATGGCAAGAATTAAATGGAAATGACAGGACAGCATGCTAAGGTAGTAGCTGTCTTACAATGTGGTAAGTTCTGTATGGATAAATAAAATATCTTAATTTGTCAGGTGCATTCTTATTTCAGATGGGCCTTAAGTTTCATAAGGTTGAACGACAGAAGAGTAAAAGATTGCAGTAGGAAGATGGTAATGCATTTTGAGAGATGTGTCCTGGAGGACTGAGTAGGTACCTTCTGTTGAGAAATATGAAGGTTTGGTTTGTTCTTCTTTCTCACCATTCTAAACTGGATTTATGTGGTACTTGAAAACACCAGTGGTTAGACACAGAGCTGACTATTAGGTGACTTTCTACTGGAGTGTACCGTGTTGCTGTCGTGGTTAATTGCCAGTACTTCRAATCTGTCTCATATGAAGTATTGATTCTCAAGTTATGAAAAGCTCTGACAGACTTCCTATGCATCCATTTACAGTGTCTTACAAAGGATTAATGACAGTTCAAGTCCGAGCAATAGCTCRGTTACTAAATTTGTGTGACCATTTTCTTATTTACAATAAATGCAGTGTTCAAGTGGCCTTGCACCATTTGTGGCCATTTGCAAAACTTTTCTTACATTTTTCACTGACATTCTGTGTGAAGTGCTGTGTGGTGTATAAGAACTGCTGTACTTGGGGGGGGGCGGGGCATGCTGGGGACAGTGATGCTACTTTAGAGTGATATTCCAGCCACAGAGAAACAAGTAGTTTCTTGCTGGGATGGCTTTTGCCTTGGTGCCCCTAGATAGGTTTGAGACTTTTGATCTCGGACAAACTTCATTGAGATAATTTTTATCTTTGAAGAAGTAATTGAGCTGCTTACCTCTTTATTACATTATGAATTCTACTTCAAATGATCCTGGCTGTAGTAACTTGATCTTTGAAGCAGTTCAGCATTCTGTGATCGAGAGTTACCTAAGCTTCTTGTGCTTAGCATTGTACTTCTCAATGAAGGCAGCATCTTCTTTCATTCACTTCTTTCTGAAAGAACAGACTGTATTTAAAAAAAATAAATAAATTGCTTTTCTTGGATAGTAGGTCTATTAAGTACCTGCAGCATGAAGTGTCATAACTTAAATACTTTTGGTTAAGGAATTTAATTAGATCTTAAAATCTTTCTTTTTCCACCAAGATACCTTATCTTCCCCAAAACTGGAACACGGGAGTCTGCAGATATTAAAACTGCAGCAAGATGCTTTACATGGATGGCTTATACCTTTCTGTCACCAGATCACCTATGTAATAAAATGTCCTTATTCTTTAAGGCAACAGGCAGGCAGTGGGGTGCAAGAGAAATATACTGGGACAAGCTACATAAGACTTCCCACAGAACATCAGAATTGTTCTTCTACTGAGKATGAAATCTTGCCTTTGGCACTAAGCTATACTGAATGCTTCAGAAGGGAATGAAAAGGAAAACCTTTCTCTGAGCAGGAAGGTAACTTTGCAGAGCTGGTATGTGTGGATTTCTACCTCTTCTCCATTTGGTGCTTTGATTTACTTTTCCTTTGTCTTGACTGGCTWTGCTACAATGCTGTTAGTTTTTTCAGTTCTTTGGAGCAGAAAAAAACTAACATGCAAAACTGGTATKAGTGAACTCTGCAGCTCATCAAATGCTATATACACCTTTGTTTCTGTTTTATGGTGAATATCATAAGATATCACACTGTTATGGTATGGTAAAAGGTACGGTGGCCTTTTTATTCTAATGCTTACTTAAGAGCTGTCTTTGATCAAAGTTAGTGCTTGCTTTGAGGTGTGTTTGGTAAAAGCTTTAAAAAAAAAAAAAAAGCCATGCACTGAGCTATTATGTTTATTCAAGGTAACAGCAAGACTTTTATTGCCTGCGTCTGGGGATCCCTTTCTTATTTAAAGAAATAGCATCTCTCTGGCATTGACTGCCCATACCTCTGGATGGGCTGTACAACTGTCTTTAATACAGTTAAAGACCTTGATGGGAAGACAAGACGGACCTCTTCTTTGCTGTGAGTTTGAGGCTTTGATTATCCATTTAGACTTTCAGTAGATCTTCCCTTCTTGCCCATGCTTTCATTTGTGGGCTAGTCTGCTGGATTTGTGGAGAGAAATAAGTATTGGGAAGAGGGATTTTAAGTTGAGCTTCCTCAGGATGTGTAAGCATGACTTGGAAGATGGCAAATATGTGTTTATTTATAGATATGCAAATATCTATGCTTAGTAACTACAGATAAACTGTAAGGGGAAGAAACTGAATGAAATAGGGAATGGGGGAAGATGATTTGTGTGATCTAGTAGACCAGTAGTCCAGTCAGTTCTAAAATGTCATTACCATGAAGGAGAGAGTCTGAAAGCCTGAACTGGGTCTTGCAGTCTGGCATGTTGATCAAGGGAACGGGGGAAGGCTAAGGGAGAAATTCTTAGAGGAACTGTAAGGGTAACTGTTGTGGTTTAGCCCCAGCCGGCAACTAAGCACCACACAGCCGCTCGCTCACTCCCCCTCCAGTGGGATGAGGGAGAGAATCAGAAAAGTGAGGAAACTCATGGGTTGAGATAAAGACAGTTTAATAGGTAAAGCAAAAGCTGCGCACGCAAGCAAAGCAAAACGAGGAATTCATTCACTCCTTCCCATCGGCAGGCAGGCATTCAGCCATCTCCAGGAAAGCAGGGCTCCATCACACGTAACAGTTACTTGGGAAGACAAACACCATCACTCCGAACGTCCCTCCCTTCCTTCCTTCTTCCCCCAGCTTTCTATGCTGAGCATGACRCCATATGGTATGGAATATCCCCTTGGTCGCTGCGRTCAGCTGTCACAGCTGTGTCCCCTCCCAACGTCTTGTGCACCCCCAGCCTACTYGCTGGTGGGGTGGAGTGAGAAGCAGAAAAGGCCTTGATTCTGTGTAAGCACTGCTCAGCAGTAACGAAAACATGCCTGTATTATCAACACTGTTTTCAGCACAAATCTAAAACATAGCCCCATACTAGCTACTATGAAGAAAATTAACTCTATCCCAGCCAAAACCAGCACAGTAACACAGAGGAGAAACTGTGAAAGCCAGGATCAGAAGGTGACAAATGGATGAAGCCCCACGGAGAACATGTATGACCATAGTTTGGAAAAGAAAATTTGGAAGTGCTCTAGCCAGAGGCAGGAGGGTGGCTTTTACCAAAGTAGGGACACTTGTGGAAGGACTATGAAGATGTAAGGGGCATAGAAGTTATGGAAGAAGCAAGAATGCCCATGCTGCAGCTTCTGTAGGTGAGAGGAATGCATATAAAGCAGTTCCATTGCAGGACCAGTCCTGGCCCAGCCACTCAGGTGTGTAGATAGTGTGTTCTCTGTTGGGCAGATCCTGTAGTGCTTCTCCCAAGGCAGTTCTTCCTCCACCCAGGGGTTCTGTGTAGTCCCTCTTTTCCTTTTGCCATGTAGCTCGCTTTCTGCTCAGCACAGGTTCTGTGCCCTCCCTGGCTTTCACTGTATTGATTTTTATGCCCTAATCTTGAGGGACCACTGAATGAGGGAAGGCATCTATAGTGAGCTTTAATGCACTTTGGCTACCTGACTTGAAATTGTCACCTATGGCCACTGTAGCCTACCTTCCTTTCCAGTCAACCCTGTAAAGTAGCCTGTGTGGTATTTTGTGAGGACATGTGATCTTGCTGGATTAGGGGAATGATGTAGAAAATTTTTTAAATGTCAATGAGGAGCAAAATTGTTTAGGCTTTTAATTGTTTTGAATTCTTGCTTGATTTAGTCAAAACCTTCCCAGATGCTAGTTACYAGTAAGACTTAACTCTGAAAATGTGAAGACTTGAGGGTCTGTCTGATTCACAGGGGGGAYCAGTATCAGCCTAATGGGACCTTGGTTGAAACTTTAATTACAAGAAGAGAGTAAAAAGCACTGTTTAAGAAAAAAAAATTCCCCTTATGAAATTTTGTTGCTAGTCTAGTCAGGCTAAAAATTCTGCTTAATTTTAATGATTCACAAGAGTTCTTCATTTCTGTGAGATTTGTAGTGGTGTTAAATAAATTACGAATTATTCAGAAGCAGTATATTAAAGGACATCTAATCAAGATATCCAGAATATTGTGACATATTTAAATCCCATAATATTTAAAAAGAAAAAAAAAAAAAACAAAACCAAAAAAACAATATTTTTGAGGGAGTAAAGATACTTTATATACAATTAGAGGCAGTATGATTAATAACCTTGGGCTGAGATTTGACAGCTTCCTTTGGGATTTGAGTTTCTTCCTATATCTCTGCAACCAAATATATGCCTTAATTACCAATCMAACAGTCAACGAAGGCAGAACTGAAGTGCAGACATATATACTTGAATTTGCATTAGCATTTCTTCCACAGACTTGGATTAGTGAGGCTGAGTGTATCTGCAGATTTTAATCGCACTCAGGAAGCGTGTGAATCCATGTTATGAGCTTGGATTTTCAAAACTAGCAGACCTGTCCGTTTCGCATCGTATGATATTTATGCCACATGCTAAACCTGCAAAAGGTAGGTGTTAGTCCAAATGCAGATGCTTTTAAAAAGTGCTGAGAAGATTCAGACCATTTAAAACCGGACCACTAGTTGGGCRGGGCAGTGTAGTTTCTCCCCAGTCCTGTTTCTTTATGGATGTTTCAGGAGGGATAAGAGATTTTGTTATGCGAGAGACAAACACATCTGGTTTGAAAGCATTCTGGTTGCAGATAATCTGCAAGGCTACAACATAAAATCTGAATCAAAGACAAGAAAAGTGGGGTAACGTACTTCTGAGATTTGAACACCCACAGGTTGCTACAAAGTCAGTGTGACTTGTGAGTGGGCAATGCTCCTTAAATAGCAAGCCAAGTCAGTACTTCCCTTTTACTGCAGAAACAGACCAGAAGAGTCAGTGCCTTCAAAATCAATTGGATTGGGAGCTCAGGATTTTGGAAGGTGTTACTACAGGGTGCTTTGCTTGTCAGATATATCTGCAAGGAAACTGATCTCTGAGTTCAAGCGAGGGAATGTGAAAATGAGTTCGAAACCAGTCTTTATTGTAATTCTGGGTATTACTTACTTCTCATAGTTCAGAACGATGAATAGTGGGGGAGAAGTAGCTCCTTGTGAAARAGGAAAGAATAGATAAATGGCATATACTATTTGGGACCTCACTGAGCAATGCAACCATGCAGAAGACAACTGAAGATGCAGCTTCTGTGGGAGGGGGCAAGGATTCAACTAAACTCATTTGTCACTGAATTAAATGAAGTCAATACAAAGCTCTTGAACTTAGTCAGAATGTCCAGATACCGATGAAAACCAATTGATTTGGAAATCTGTTTCATCAGAGGATTACCACTTTCAAGTATGTACTGGCCCTGGCATAAGTAAAATTTGGTTTTGGTGTTGTCTTGCTAATCAAAGATAAGAATGTGAGGGTTTTTTTTTTTTTTAATTTTTTTTTAATTGACTCTGCTGGGCTGTCCTGTTCTGTGCAGTCAGGGTTATCTGCTGCTTGTTTAGCTTAACTGTAACAAGTGGACTCAACTTGCTGTGATTCTGGCACTGATCAAATTACTTTGTTTCTTACCATCTTCACCATTGCCTTGCTCAGATACAGCTTTAGCAAGCTGCTTTTGTGCTCAGCTCTTAGTTACTCCAGAGCAACTGGGTAGTAGTGTTCTAATTAGGATTGGGCAAAATGTTTAGGTGGGTGTCATGTTGCTATTTKGGAACAGTGGTGCAGAAATTAAATGAAAATATGTAGTGGTTGTGTTTTAATACAATTTACTGGAATTTCGTTGTTCTCATATTTATTTGCCTCTCTTTCATAGAATCATTAAGGTTGGAAAAGACCTCTAAGATCATCAACTCCAACTGTCAACCCAACACCACCATGCCCACTAAACCATGTCCCAAAGTGCCACATCTATACATTTTTTGAACTCTTCCAGTGATGGTGACTCCACCACTTCCCTGGGCAGCCTGTTCCAATGCTTGACAACCCTTTCGGGGAAGAAATTTTTCCTAATATCCAATCTAAACCTCCCCTGGTGCAACTTGAGGCCATTGCCTCTTGTCCTATCGCTAGTTACTTGGGAGAAGAGACCAACAACGACCTCACTACAACCTCCTTTCAGGTAGTTGTAGAAGGTCTCCCCTCAGCCTCCTTTTCTCCAGGCTAAACAACCCAGCTCCCTCAGCTACTCCTCATAAGACCTGT
>JASVER010000007.1:10097605-10136079 GCA_030449065.1 Oceanodroma leucorhoa | reverse complement strand
ACCAGCACCCCCAGGTCCTTTTCCGCCGGGCAGCTTTCCAGCCACTCTTCCCCAAGCCTGTAGTGTTGCATGGGGTTGTTGTGACCTCATACAGTTGGCCTCGGCCCATCAATCCAGCCTGTCCAGACCCCTCTGTAGAGCCTTCCTACCCTCAGGCAGATCAACACTGCTGCCCGACTTGGTGTCGTCTGCAAACTTGCTGAGGGAGCACTCAACCCCCTCATCCRGATCATTGATAAAGATATTAAACAAGACCGGCCCCAAAACTGAGCCCTGGGGAACACCTCTTGTGACTGGCCACCAACTGGATTTAACTCTGTTCACCACAACTCTCTGGGCTCGGCCGTCCAGCCAGTTTTTTACCCAGTGAAGAGCACACCTGTCTAAGCCATGAGCCGCCAGCTTCTCTAGGAGAATGTTGTGGGAGACAGTGTCAAAGGCTTTACTAAACTCTAGGTAGACCACATCCACAGCCTTCCCCTCATCYACTAGGCGGGTCACCAGGTCGTAGAAGGAGATCAGGTTGRTCAAGCAGGACCTGCCCTTCATGAACCCGTGCTGGCTGGACCCGATCCCCTGGTTGTCCTGCACCTGCCKTRTGAGTGCCCTCAAGATGAACCGCTCCATAATCTTCCCTGGTACCGAGGTCAGGCTGACAGGCCTGTAGTTCCCTGGATCCTCCTTCTTTCTTGTAGATGGGCGTCACGTTGGCAAGTCTCCAGTCGTCTGGGACCTCCCCTGTTAACYAGGACCGCTGATAAATGATGGAGAGTAGCTCGGCAAGCTCCTCYGCCAGCTCCCTCAGTACTCTCGGGTGGATCCCATCTGGCTCCATAGACTTGTGAGTGTCCAGGTGGCGTAGCAGGTCATTAACCGCTTCCTCTTGGATTATGGGGGGTGTATTCTGCTCTCCGTCCCTGTCTTCCAGCTCAGGGGGATGAATACCCTGAGGATCACCGGTCTGACTATTAAAGACTGAGGCAAAGAAGGCATTAAGTACCTCCGCCTTCTCCTCATCCTTGGTGGCAATGTTCCCCCCTGCATCCAATAAAGGATGGCGAGTCTCCTTTCTGTAATCAGATATATCTCTCTCTAGAATTTCAGGATGTTTATATCATCCCTTTATCTTCTGAATTTTTCTAAAATTGATTTTACTTCTGCACATGTTCATTCTTGAGTGTTTATAAGCTGTATCTTTTGGTCAAATAGGGCAGRCTTAGCTTTTTATTCTGAATGGTTAATTTTGAAACTCCCTATGAAAGAACTCTAAGGTAAAATGTTTTTGATCATTACCGGCTGCTGTGTGCTTCGTAGACTGTAATATAAACCTGACGTTTAATTTTGGTGGGATGATCTAATGAAGTTCTCAGATTCATTTTAGATAATAAAAAATAAACTCCTTTTTTTGCACAGATAAACATGGATAAATTGTCAGATTCATAACCCATCTTATATTATGTCTGCCACATTTTCSACACTGCTTGAAATGGTCACTGTATGCCTGATTTATAAAGACAATATCACCTTGATGAGTACACAGTGTGTCAGTTGAGCAAGATTCATGTCTGTATGGATTTCAGTGGAGAAATATAATGTGAGACTATATAAATATTGTAGCCTCTTGCTGTATCACATTGTCTGTTTTATTGGTCAGATTACCTGTGCTGTAGTGACTATGGCTTTTTTTGATATTATTAAAAAAAAATTTTGATAGAAAAGGAGATATTGGTGGGGGAAAAATAATGGATAGGGTTTTAGCCTGATTTTATATTGCTATAGGCAAATTAAAAATGAATTTGAGATCACTAAATGAAATGCAATGAATAACACTAAAAATTATATCATTCTTGAATTTTCCTCCACACCAGAGATGGGGAAAGATAAGCAGAGCAGTTCTAGGGGCTCAGACCCAAAACAGTCTGGTAATGGATAAATAGTAGGCCAAATCTCCCAGTTACCTGCCCTAAGCATTACCATACCTGACTACTGCTAGGTGTAGGAGTGTTGTTGTGAATGAATACTGTAGAAACAGGTCAGCTTTGACATTTTATAGAAACAGACAGCTAAAACTGTGCCCTGTGGTCTTCAGTGTATGTATGTATATGTAGGCTGGCATCACCTTCACGTGACTTCTCTGGCTACATCATGGTACCCAGAAAGGGTTATACTGACTGGATGCAGTAAAAAAATAACTTTTTCTTGTGATCATAATGTACATTAGTCTGTATCTATGAATTTGAAGGTGAACTGTAGCCTGGAGCTTTCATTTCTTAGGAAAGAAGCCACCTCCACTAGTGTTTAATGGGTTGGGACAAGCTCTTAGTGCAGTTGCCTTAGGCCATTGCTTCCCATGCTGCTGCTCCCTCTGCTTGAACGTAATCTTAACACCTTTTTCAGCTGGTGACATTATTTATGTTTGGATATGTTGAGAGGAAATTTCCTGCATTAACTGAAAATAAATCTGGACAGGAATCCCAGATTGGGAAAATAACTGTGGAAAAGTTGGGTTGTGAAAGCCTCTTTCATTTTTCATAACCTGATGGCATAATTTTAAGCTCCAGGAAAAAATGATGACACTTCTAGAGAAGATCACTGATAGAGAGACCTATAAAGCTGAATGTGAAACACAGGGCCAGCACTACTGTAATAGCTGAATTTAAACAGAATTATTCAAGTCTCATACAAGGTAGGTACATAATGGACAACTTGACCTCCACTGCAATTCTGTTAAATGTGTGTCTTCCRTTAAAAAACAGAAGTTGGTAGCAAAATTGGCAATGGATGGCAGAATTTTAAAGGGCTTATTCATGCAACTGGGTAAAAATCACTGTGGCACAAACTACCTGGAAAATGACACTTAAAAGATTTGCCTGCATAGAAGRTGGTGTGTACATATGCTCTTTGTTACATGCAAGTTAATTGTCCACTGAGTTGTGTGTATGCATAGGACTTCCCAAAGTGTTATTTTAAAACTAAATATTTGGAGTTCTTCATTAAGACCAGAAAATATTTTTACAAGGCTGAATGTTTCTATTAGACTAGTCATAAAGCAAACATTATTCTTATTCTCCAGCATGAGTCACAACTAACTGTATCAATTGCTTCCTAATACATTAACCAAATAGCTTGGTGGCAGTCAGCAAGGCTTAGTCATGTCTGTTTTCCCATTCAGTGTCAGTACGTTCTATACTGTCTTGCRCTTACTGCTCAAGTGATGCATTATGTATAGGGCTTTCACATACTTCAGGATTGAATTGAAGTGTGGAACAGGTGAGTGCCCGCCATTCTTAAAACTTGAATCCACTGTGAGTCAAACTGCATGTTTAATTCTGGACACCTCTATTTGAATGGATAGTTCTGAGAAATTTTGGCAAAAATGACTTACCAGTGGTAAGTATCAGTTGTCACTGATATAGCTAATATAAAATCTCACTCTCTCTTGTACTTGACTCCAGTGCATTCTTACAGCGGTATTATGCTGGAAGCCATTAGAGATGTTTGTTTACAGGCTTGTCTGCTAGGTTCCATTGATGAAAGCTAAGAAAATTGCTGGTCCTTCTTAACCAGTAGCTGTTGTCTTGGGAYGAAAATTAGTTATATGTATCTTGCTATACGAAGCTTGGGACACTTCCCAAGCCATTGTTCAAGAGCGCGCAAGTGCATGCTGCGGCTTTGAAGTCACCACAAACAACAATGCCAACCTGAAAATAATCCCTTGAAGCAGTATCAGCTTAAACAGGCTGTGCTCTGCCTTGTCTCTCATGTTGTGCTCTGAAAACAGACTACTGCTGCATGCAGATGCTGTTGTTCTGGTATCGCTGAAATTTGAACAGTTATGTTTCTTTTCCAAATGGTTGGCTGGACTATGCCAAGCTACCTATGTGATTCCTTGTTGGYGGTAGATAAAGAATGTCTGTCAACTCAGTCATTTAAAGCAACTTGTGTCAATAATAAAGCAATAATAATTAAGCAAAACAACAACAAAAAAGAAACCCCTCTTCAGTTTTTATCTGGTAATTCCAGATAATGTGGTACTGTTTGAGTTGACCTGACTAATTAATTCATATTATTGTACAAAGAAACAAGAACAACTATTTAAAAGAAAATGCATATGTTTGATATTCCTTGTATTCATTTTACAGTTCATCTTTGTGGGATTATATCTCCCCCCCCATGCATTTGTGGGTTCTTATATTAAAATCCTTCTGTTAATAGGTACCTTAGTGTATATAATGCTATTTGCACAGATATTTTTTTCTATGTACTTCATGTGGATGTATGTAAGTAGATAATTATACACGGATTTGTGGCAGGTGATCTCTTGCTTCTATTGTCAGCAATGGTGTTACCCAAATGGGAGAAATAGCGCAAAGAAAATAAGGATTAAATTCACATACTGTGTAGTACATGCAGTCCATGTATGTGGATCTCTCTTACCCTGTGGATCCCTCTCTCTTAAAAAAAGATACTGTTTGATCATCCAAAGAGTGGACTTTCTCCATAAGTTGCTCAAACGAGGCTGTGGGGTGAACAGGGCTACCAGAACTCAGTATCTAAATTTTAAAAACTTTAAAACCTCTTTACTTCMATCATGAAATAAGCTATAAACCAATAAACCAAATTGTGGCAAAAAAAGGTGATCTCCTATCCTCAATCCATCTTTACTTTTGATATTGTGCAGTCTGATATGCTCAAATATTGGTGATTATTATTGAAGAAGTGTCGTAACCCCATCATGCAAATTCTGAAAAGTTACGAACATAAGGAGTTAAGAAAATTCACTTTAATCTCTTGATTCTTTTTTAGTTTTAGAGGCATAAACCCCCATAAACTGACAGTACTGGTGTGAGGTCAACCATAGTAAATATCTGTTGTAGTGTGGGGGGCTTTTATAATTCAAAAACTTGCAAATCACCATCACTCAATTTGTGTGCATTACAAGCATAATTTTTTAAGCGCACAGATGTCTCAAAGGAGATGACTTTGTTCAGCGCCTCATGAACTTTATGTACAGAGCATACCCATGTCAAGTTCTTTAAATTATCCCTTAATTAAAAAATAATTGCTGTTTTCAGTTTCAGACTTCGCAAAGCCAGGTAATAAACTGCATATGGCACCGCTCGGTATGTTTCACTTGGCTGCGTTCTGGGCACGGTGACTGGTTAGTGTAGTTCTCGTGCTGAAGTACCTATAGAGTGACAGAAGTGCATCTGGCAGCTTGGAGTGCCAGGACAGCAAAAGCTGGCTAACAAATTGGGCTTTGTTTAGACGATAGTCTCGCCTCTTAAAAATGCTCTCTTATTGATTTATTCAGGGAACACCTACTTAGTTTACACAGTTTGTTTTGGTATCTGAGTTAATCCTTTTTCTTTTTTCTGCTATAGGCTGTAGACTGCTTTGAGGCATAAGGTCTAAGRTTCTCACCTACTGGTGTTTCAGTGCCTTCATACGTCAACTTCTGTGACTGCTTTAGCTGGGTCCTTACCCCTGAATTGTTACTGTGAACATTTTACTCCTAATATGCTGGTCACTGAAATCCTAAAAGGGGAAATACAGATTTTAGAAGTTGTCAGTATATCAGGAGTAATGGAGAGCTGCCCCAGCTAGAATCAAGTGAAGTATTTCCGGTACTGGAAGCAACCTAAGAATGGATTTATGAAGCTGGGAAGCAGGTCTGTTTAACCTGTGTGGGGAGGGAAGATGCTGGGGCAGTTTGACYGCTGTTAGTACCTGAGCTATTTGTAGTTATTAACTCTAGGGTGGACAGAGTTCTAAGATAGTAGGAGATGTAAGTAGAGAGGTAGGGCAGRAAAGGATTGGGAGTAAAAATATTAAAAAATGTTAAGGTGAGAACTAGGAATACAGTTCTGTAAACAGTCTAGTAGTAACAAAATTCACCTCTTACCTGAGATACATCAAGAAGAATTAAAAAAACATTGGATTAACAAAATTATTTTGGCTAACTATAGCAATGCAAGATGTTTACCTTGGCTGAGCTCTGATCTAGGCCGTTTGTTTGAAAATAGGAGTTTTTCGTACAAAATCTTGAATTTTCACTTTCCATATGAAATTGAATATAAATTTCCATGTGAAGAGAAGGATAAAATATGGAAAAAAGTTCAGAATGAACAACTCTGAAAAAAGTTCAACTGCGTTATCAAAAATGAAAATGTCAAGATTTTATATGTGTGGAAAAAAAGGTAAGATAATCCAAAGGGAAATGAGCAGTCTGAAAACTTAACACCACCTAGTTAAAATTGTTGCTTTTTATTTAAACATTTTGATTGATAAGAAAATATTAGTTTACTTGTCTGTTGTCTTAGCTTTTTTTTTGTTCAAGATAATGCATCTGTTCTGGCTTTAAAATATATATCTTTACAGATCTGATTTTTGGGTTTTTTTTCGTTCGGGGCCCCCCCCCCCCGAAACCATTTCTTGCTTTGTTTCTACTAGTCAGTAGGGAGTAAGTGATGAAAGTAACAAAGCCAAATCAAYGCAACTAGCCAGTATTAAGTACGTTCAAGTATTTAGAAAGGATACTTGTCTTCCTTGAGATACTGTAAAACAGGTGCGCTGTGCTGTATACAGCTTGTCATAAACATGCAAATCACTTATTTAGCAGTCTTTGTTTAAAGAATACTTGTTACCCCAGACAAAATAAAACCTTGCCAAAGTCTTCATCTTCATTTGTCMTTAAAAATGTTATTCCCCTTTCATTAACTCTTATTGGAGTAGTAAAGGTTTTTAATTAAAATAGATTTGGGGGGGGTAGTGGTAGGAAAAGCACCAGTTTGATACAATCAGAAGTGCAATTTTGCTGGTATTTTTTTTCCCACTCATACAGTGAACACTTTACTGATATGTGACTGTACCAACAAAGTCTTTCAGATGTAAACATGACCTTGTGGCTCTATCAATTTATGTGTATATGTAGATTAAGCTGAAAAGGAAGTGGGATAAAGGAGGAGGAGGAAGGARAAAGTCAGGTCTTCGATGTGAATCTAGCTGTAGGATTAAGTTCTTTAATCTTTCCCTTAGAGCTCTCTAAAACTAGCAGAGGTCTGAATACAAATGATATCCAGCTTTACTCTGGTTGAATCACAGAGCTAACCTATGAGTCTGCATGTTCTCTTCTGCTGTAATGGTGCTGCAATAAGGTGAATYGAGATTCTTCTCTCAATGGAAGTTCACCCGCTGACTTGAATGAGTTCAGCACTAGTCTGCAGGAGCAGTGATAACACACTGCTCCGGTACACTGACCTGGTTGCAAGATCAGACCCTGAGAAAGAAGCTATGAGGGCTCTAATATTTATTATATCCTTTCCTTGTGTTGGTGACTGTTTGATTTCTGTAACTACAGGCAAATCAATTGCATCAATTAGAGTACTGTCACTTCTTGGAGCACTTGTTATCATTAAATGCTAAGGATGGCATAACTCAAATTCCTAGTGGTGGTCTTGACTATGCCTCCTCACCCCCCTAGCCCCAGTAAATCCCACCACTATCAGAATGAATGTTCTCTTTTATTTGCACTAGGAAGTGATTAATGTGCCTTGTTTTCCCCTGGATACTGCTGAGTGTGACCTGTTGAACGAGGTTATCTGCCACGCTTACCTGTTGGCAGTGCAGTCCAGGTGAATAGCCCCCAGCCTGTTACTGCTGATCTGAGCTGGCCTAGCAGAAAAATTACTTTGAATAAAAAGGCTCTTCCCTAGTCATGTGAGCAGATCAACAAGCAGCTGAGGGGGAGGAAAGGTGGGGTAAGTGGTTAGCTGCAGCAGCAAGGCAGTGATGAGGAGCTTGGGCAGACTGGGAATGGTAACTAGTTTCATGGAACAGCGTTAAGTTCCACATTACCTTTCTAATGCAAACAGTTTTTTCTCTGAACAAAAAATGAAAGTGTCATGTCAGATATGTGTGAAGTATTTGTCAGTAAAGCTTTCAATACAAGGTATTTAAAAACAATTTTTTCCCTATTAAAATTTAAAAAAACCCCCCAAAATATTGGATGTTTCTGGGGAAACTGTGAYGCCAATACTTGAGATGCATGAAACTATCTGTGTGAGAAAACTTTTTTGGATCTGAACTGGTAGATGTGAAACTGCTTGAAACAAGTGTTTCTTCTTAGGAGTTTGTACATTTGTACAGTGCCAGTTGTGGTGGAATTCTTGGTTGTGAAATACAAACTCTAGAAATTACTGGGGAGTTCAAATTTGGCATTGTGGCAGAGTCTGAGACTTGTTCCAATATGGCCAATTTAAATGTCATAATTTCAAGTGGTTAAATGACATGTAAACAAGGATACTGTATACAAGATTAGTGTGAAGATTTACAAAACCAGTGGAAGATCCAGTATTTGATTCTCACAAGAGATTTCTATTAGAAATGAAAGAAAACCTTCTCTTAAGTATAGAAAAATGAACAACTGAACTAAAACACCTGGAAGATTTTTCTGTGTGTTAAGTCAGATCTAATTGTTACTGGAATAAACAAGTGCAAATTGTTTGCAGCAATGAGAACATTGCTGTTCAGCAATGAGAACTTCCTGTTGGGCAGGAAGTTTCATTTGTTCTTGCTTGTTATYATGAAGGAAAGATATGATATTCCTGGTGACTATGAAGATTAAACCAGAGATTTATGTTAATGCAAAGGATTAAAAGAATCTTAATAACATTTATAAAGATGCAAATGTTTGCCTGCATTTTATCTTTTTGTGGATGAATGTGCCATAAGGGAAATATTGAAGGGGGGAGAACATGACCTCCCTCACTCTGAATTGCAACATCTGGTTTAATACTGCACTCACATGGTCATTAAATATTAGTTGTTTTCACCAGTGTGTTTTTGAACAGTGTTAAGTGTGATGGACTTTTTCTTCCTCACTAACTTACAAATATCAGGAAATAACAATCAACAACTTCAAATACACAGTTCCTGTTTAGTGTATGGCTTCATGTGTTGCAGATCTTGACGAGCTGTAAATATTACTCAGTGTATTCATTTTTCTTGCTACTCTGTCACTTTCAGACTTAGTTTCTAAATAGTAAAGAGCTTGAAATACTGTAGAATGGCTCCACTGTAGAATTGTCAGCTGTGTTTCCCCAGTTTCAAACTGTCCTCCCAGTGCAAACACAGGCCACACCAGCATGAAAATTATGTGCTTTATTTGGGAGCCCTGACATAAATATTATACATATATGTACATACATTTCATATGGAGAAATTATAGAAAAAATATGATTTGAAAAAGGAGGCAATTAAGGTGAAGGTGTAAACATCACTAGCCATTTATGTTCTGTTTTGGGTTTTCCTGCTCTTCAACCAATTGTTTAMTAACAGACAAGTATATATAAACAGAAGCCACCTGGATTTGTTACGCAATTCAACTGATATAACTGGAAATGTCCCAGCTCTCAAATCAATATAAATCTTCAAAAGGTTTTGAGTAATTAAACATCAAATAATCCATATAGTAAAAGTCATAGCTTCGTTGTCGTTGAGAAGGAGAAAGCTCTGCAAAATACTGTTGTGTAATTTTAGTGGTAGTTCTTTCTTCATTGGAGTGCCTATCTTTAAACTTGGGGAATGTTAAATTTTGTGGAGCACCAATTAAGTGCAAGAAAAAGTTTGCATCTTCTTCCATACTTTCAAATTTCCCGACAAAGTCRTAGTCTATTAAACATGGGCTGCAAAGCCTATTGACGTGATCCCAGTGGATATCCATACCCACTGGCCTATGTACGTCCAGGAGATACTGGATGAACTCTTTAAATTTGACTCCAGAGCCTGTCCTTAATGCTTCTTTGGTGGCGTTGACACGGTATCTGGAAATGATGGCTTTTCCAAAAACTGGGTGGTAGTAATTGTTTGGATGTTCAAACTTGTCCCGAAATGCAGATACAAGCTTTTCAAAAGGTTCACGAATAAAAAGCATTTTCGTGTAAGTGTTGAGCCTATGATAAATTCCTTTGTGATCAAACCCATCCAGCCTTTTTAAATAGTTTCCATAGTGCACTGTGTTGTGCTGTATATCTTTTGTGGAAGAAGCCAGCCCATTAAGAACCATGAGCACACGTTTCCAGTTAGAGCAGCCAGCTTTTGGTACTTCGCAGTATAAAACTCTATATTTATCTTCTACAAATATTCTAGAAACATGATAAGGAGTGATTATTCTTCTATTATTACTCTTGTATTTAGAGCAAGTTTCCCTCATTATCCGCTTTCTTTCTCTTTGGATCTTATACAGGCTTTTCCACTTCTTGTTGTTTCTGTCCTCRGATTTAAGCGTGGGCAGGTTGAGAGTGGAGCTGTTCATGGAAATCAGAATTGGGCTCTTCTTAATTATAAATCTTCTCCTCCGTTTATGGAGCCTGATGGAATTAATTTCTTCACCTTTCTGTTGCTCTTTCATCGCAAACATTATGTTGCTTTGCCTTTTATCTGTGCTTTGAAGCTTAGTGGGCACATTTTCAGATAGGTGTAATGAATCACTCTGCTTTACCGTTGCTTCTCCATCTGCAGTATTTTTTCTTAATTTTCTATCCTGGTTATTGCTGGAAACACAGTCCTGATGGGGGGGAAAAAGAGGAAAGATGTTAGTAAATGAGAGTGTTTGTCACTATTAACAGCTTGTACAACTTAATGTGGATCTATTCATACACTCTGAGTTCAGCAGAATTGTACAACAAAATGCGTTGCTGCAAGTCCTCAGCGCTGTGCCTACATTGTGGTAATGACTTCTCTCTTGTCATCTTGTTCTGTCTTTATGTGAAATCCAAAGGCKGAGATGAGCCTGAAGTGGTAAATTTCAGTTCGGATTTGGATTTAACTGTAATTTAGGTAGTGCCTATACCCAGACTTTGATAAATACTTTTGGATATGTTGTCTTTGAAATTTCCACAAAAGATATCTGAGTATTTTGAGGACTTAATTATTCCAGGCTGCCTGTTGTCACATAAATCTGTTTGGTTTTTCCCCCCTCTTTCAGTAGCTTAGCTTTGCAGTGAGGGCAGTTGTGTACAGAGTGAAGCCTGACAGGAGAGGGACGTTTATAGTGTTTATGTAAAGTGGAGTGAAGATGTAGAGGGAGCAGGAAGGACCATAGTGAGAACAATGGAGGCTTTGCAGAGAAGTGGGTTTGGTGAGAACAGCATGAATAGGGACCCCAAAGGGAGGCTTGAGTGAGGTGAGCCTGGGCCGAAAGCAATTGAGACTTCATGAGAAGCAGCAAGGGGTGGGAGTGAGGCTGTAGCTGGGATTAGGCAAGTGRAAACAGAGTAAGTAAAGCAGGTCTATGGATAAGCGGTTTCTGGGACCTGCTGTTTTTCATTAGGTGGATCTTGCTGGTTAATACTGCTTTTGGCATACAGCCCAGATGTGCTCCATTACTTCCTGCTTCTCAAAGCAGCTGAATTAAATCCCTGTCTACATGTCTATGCCTCTAAGACTAAAATTAGGTTCTGGACACTGTTTAACTACATGTCATCCCTTTTTTTGAGAACTCATCTGGAAGCCGAGTGGCATATGAACCACTAGGGAGGAGTATTTCAACAGAGGAAGCAGATGTAGTTGCAGAATGTTTATTGCTTACCTAAAGTGCTTAATGTTTGTTTAGAGGTTTTATAAATTGTAAATTTCTGATTATCAGTCTTTATTTGCTCCCTAATAGTATTTGAAACTGTCTTCAAATATAAGATACTGGAYGAATTTTAAGGTGTACAGTATGGGGATTAGTAGGGTCATGCTCTTTCAAGGTGGCAGATTAAATCTTAATTGTAATAATGATTTTCCAAGTCTCTTTCTGATTGGCTGAAAAAGGAGGTGCTATAGGTAACATATCAAACTTGTGCTGTCATGGAGGTTATATCTTGCCACATCCTTCTTTAAGGGTGAGAGATGAAAAAAATAAAGGAGACACCGTATTCATTACAAAAAGCATTGGTGACAGAAAAAGAAAAAAAATCAAATTATGTTATTTTGTAGGTGGCTTGCTTAACTGGATAACTATTATACAAAAACAGAACAGATCAGTATTAAACACAATTTTTAGAGTACTATGTAAGTTGTTGCAGAACTTAGGCTTCTAAAATGTTTTGCTGGCTATTCTGGTAGTGGAGGTGCTATGTGATGTGCAGACTGGGAAAYCAACTGATAATTTGTCACACAAGACACTACGTATTCAGTTGTTGGAAGTGATAGCTGTACTCTGCTCTTATCTTCAGAGGTTGTTTCTGGTAGTCAAAGGTGTATTAAAGTTTTTGTCTATGTGAAATACCAGATGTATTTCTAAATATTACCCTTTACAGAGTGGCTGAAATTCAATCTTATTTGCTCGTGATATGGCTGATATTTCAAGGTTATCAAATTCAGACTTCCTGGATATTTACAGCTTTAATGACGATGATGATRATGAACCTACAGTTTTTGGGAAACTCAAATGCCATGATTTGAATGTCTTCTGTCGGTGTAACCCTTCATCCAGAAGGTCGAGCTGGAGCTGTAGAGATGGAGTGATGTCAATCACATCACACTGATTTCACCAGGCAGTAGCATTTGGGTAACAGCTAGCAGCTGCACAGTTGTTCCTTTGTGCATTTTGCACTTGTCTTTTAACTATGAAATAGTGAGTGGCTGTGGTGGGCTGTCACTGCTGCTGTGAGTGTGCTAATAGCCACTAGATGGAGGAATTTCACCAGTATTTTTCTTTAGCCTATTTTTAAGTACCTCTCAAGACATTCATTTGATCAGTATGATTTCATACAGAATATTAATATATGTAAAGTTTACAGTATCTTTTACCAATATCCATTCTAAGAAAAAACTCATAAAGCTAAAGTTGCATAGCTTATCAAATTCATATTTTAAAAGGAAAATTTGTGCTTCATGGCAAAGCTTTGATGCGTCTTTTCAGTGCTTCATCTCCAGTCTAGTGGCCTTATCTGAGCCATCTCTAGCCGTACTCCATACTTGGAATATAGGTACAATTTTCCTTATGTACTTCTGAAAACTTACTTTTTCTGGTTGCTGGAATCCCATGTTATATTTTATCCCTAAACAAAGAAAGAAATTAAAGTCATTATTTAGTAAAAATAAAAACGTTAGTTTCATTTTTGCTGGACTTATAATGGTGTGTCCTCTCAGTATCTAAAAGGAAAACAGGAACAAGTTCTGTTAATACAGTGATAAATAGACCAATGATGAATCATAATTAGTGTATATTTCATAGTAACAGTACTCCTTGGAAGGCCTCT
Source organism: Oceanodroma leucorhoa (assembly GCA_030449065.1). NCBI lineage: Eukaryota > Metazoa > Chordata > Aves > Procellariiformes > Oceanodroma > Oceanodroma leucorhoa. The sequence continues at coordinate 10,122,829 of JASVER010000007.1, read as the reverse complement.
TTATTCATAGATGTCATAACAATTGCGAAATGGAGTGAATGTCTCTACCTCCCTTTTACAGGTGGGGAAACTGAGATGGGGAAAAGTGATTGCTTAACCTCAACTAAAAGGCCAGTAGCAGAATGAGAAGTRGCTGAAATTCGTGATCCCAGGTTAGAGCTCTAAAAGAAAGGCTGTTGTTTGTGTACTTACCTAAAGGTGTGTGGTTTCTCCCCCCCCCCAGCTGTTGATAGTATGGTACTTAATCATAGTAATAGCTTTCATTGAGTCCTATCCTTTGCTGTAAAACCAAAGCAACACACAGTGGAGTTATGTATAAGTGAGGTAATGTTTACAGAGTTTTGGAAAGACAAAACAATACAGAATTGTGTTTTGCCAAATCTTCTGGCTTCTACAGTGATGTCTACCTGAAAATATAATAATAAAGATGTGAAAATCCTAGAAGKCAGCTTTAGCAGATGTGTAGGATCTCTTTACTGTTTCTAACCTCTGCTAAATACAAGTTCATAAAACAGGAATGTATAATGGAAAACACTTCTTAATTATGAAATTAGTTTGGGGCTTTTCAACTTACAAAACTGCTATCATCACTGTCACTGTTGCTTGAGAACTTCARTTGCTTGAAGACTTCAATTTAATAAGTCTGCATTGCAAATCCACAGCCTTTTTGACAAGGACAATTACAGGTTAAAGGTATTGCAAAGCATTATAAGTGAAAGCATCATGGGAATAGCTCAGTCCCATCAGATTCATTTTCATGGTACTATGAAAGCTCTCAGAATCACCATGCATGCACAGTTCACGTTGTACCTTACTGCAGTTAAGCAAGTCCAACTTACATRATCAATCATGTTTGTTTTTTTTTTTTTAAATCAGATCTACAAACTGATGTGTATAGTAGAGGCCGAATAAAATTGCTATGGTTATTTCTATGCTGTTAAAGCTTATCTAGCAGTGCTCATTACTGTCTTTGGCTCATGTTTGAGCTTTAATTCCACTGCAGCAATTCGTTAGCAATAAACTCAAGTTAAGGTGGATGGGGATATTGTGATTCTATGCCTATTAAATGAAAAGGGCATATTATTTTTACTTCATCAGAAATAAGTTCCAGACATCTTATAGAAGGAGTCTTAAGCCTTTTCCTAGCTGCCTCTCAAAAATGTTTAACTGCAAAATAAAGTCAGAAGATATATTCTAGAAAGAAACAGACCTAATATTATAGCATTCTTATGTGGGTTCTGGAGGATTAAAACCGATCCTGTTGCACCGGGCTTTAGAAGATGTTATTGAGCTGTTGTCTAGTTCTTGATGTGATCAGTTAAAGAACCAGATTTATTCTACTGCTGTGTAATATGTTACAGAGCAATGAAGGTATGGAAACTGCTGTCCGAAAAGAATAGCAAAAACTGAGCACCAGCACTTTGAAAGAATTGATACTAGCGCATGGGTGGTCTGTTTAAACCATGAAAATGTTCTGTTTGTCAGCAGATTTAACCTCTTCTCTTTAGCTAACCCTAAAGGCACAACTTTAAGCCACTTGAGCTAGATTTGCATTGGCTGCTTGGCCTCCGCTCTAAGGAATCATTTAATACGGCTAGTTGGAGTAGTTGCTTAACTTTTATTTTAGGCTTTCTTGTAGCAGAGCTTGAAATTAAATATTATTTTCCTTATAAATTCAGAATTTTGTTATGCTATCTCTTCTCTTACAGGCATAAATAATACATGTCAGGTACAGTTTTGAAAAGTTAACACGGTTAAGAAATTTAGTCTGGTGTTGGGGGTTGGTCAATTCTGCTCATTTTCTATGGATATTGTTTGGTTTCTTGTGTATATGTAATATAATGCACTTAGTAATTCTTATAATAATGGTATTGCAGACAATAGTCACTATCCTGTTCAGTACCAATTTATTTCTCACAAGTATTTAATTTTTGGTCTTTCTTTAAACTGGATTGAGTAGTGTTAAGTCATGCCTCATCCTCTGTCACAGATCTTGGAGATTTACTTTGGCTGTCAATACTGTCAACATGCATAGGTGAGAATCTACGTATTTAAATATTTCTCCTACTGTGAACTAGTTATGCTTACCAGTGTAAGATAGGAGAATGGTTGTGCAACCCTCCCTGAAAGATRAGATCATATAATGCCTACAAATCCACTCCCTTTCTGAAAGCATTTTGAGCTTTTCACAATTGAAAACATAAATAGGTGAGAAAAGACCTGGTCACCTATTGGAAAACTGAGCAAGTATTTTGGACAGAATAATATGCAAATATAGGAGCATGTGCTATGTCCAAATTGTAATGTAAAAGTTAGGGTTAGGATTTTTCCCCCAGGGTTGTTTAGTTGTGGTTATTTGTCCTGACTTCAAGGGGAGCAGAGGTAGCTTGTAGCAAAATGACACACTTTATGTGTTAAAGTTGATATGTATCTGCCATGAAAGTGCAAAAAGCAGTTTTGAGACCTGTCTTTTTAGTGGTTAATTATGACTAATTATGTTTTTGTAGTAGTGTTTCATAAAGGTAACTTATTTGAGAGATTAATACTTTGCACTGATGTGATGTGCTTTAAAAATAAATGCCAGTAGGAGATGAGTAACTGTTTAAAAAAATGATTCTTCATTTACTGGCTTTAAGATGTAATCAGAACAACAATTCATGTTTAATGTAAATGTTTGGTGAAGCACTTGCCAATCTCTCCAATGTTTTCTGAATTTGTGACTTCTAAAGTTGGCTTCTTTTAGATGTCTTTCTCATGATACAGTCTGTCACTTCAGATTTAAAGCTACATGGAAAAAACCTCTTAAGTGCAGTGAACTCGGGGAAGTTATATTGCACAGATCTACTATACTAATCAAAATCTAAATTTAATGTTATGTTACATCTTTACTATCCACGTTACTTACCAATGCTCAGATGTTATTGCCAAAATGGTAAATTATTTTTTTGCCATAAATAAACCACTGGTGTCTGTTGCACCCAGATGAAGTTAGTGATCATTAAATGTTTGGTGCCAGACATGATGATGACCAACATCTCACTAGTGCCCAAACAGAGAGAGAATAGCAGAGAGACAGAATCATTCTATCAATTGTACATCGTTTATGTCAGTTTTCATGGTGTTCTTTTCTCTTCCCCTTGTGCAACCATGAGCTTGGCCTGTGTTTTATGTCTGCTTTTGTTGTCTTTCATGAAATACGAGCCTTATGCTTCATCCAGTCCTACCATACACTCAAACCCATTGTGAGCTTTTCTCTTTTTTTTTTTTTTTTTGAAATGCTACTAGCAACACAATAAAATGGCCTTCATCTTCCCTGTGTAATATTATATAGCTTTGCCTCTCTGCCTTTTCCTATCTCTGCTTCAAGACCTAATTTTGGTTTGCCTCTGGTGTTTTCCTCTGTTCTRAGACTACACTACAGCTGAAATATTTTTTAATAAAAATGATAACTTCATGTCTCCATTTGTGACTCCATCCCTTAATGGGCTTCTGTGAGGAGTGTATACTTGTTTGCTTCATCCTAACTGATTTGTGAAATATACTCTGRAAGGGCCGTTACTGTCGTTGCATGCACATCTGCGTCATGTCCTATCTGCAKGCACTCCAGTCCTAGGTCTTTACTCAAAGACAACAACACGTACTTAATCGCAGAATGAATAGTAGACTAGTACTCAGAATTCTGATTAGCATGAAAAAAATTTAGTTTGAAAGGGATTTTCTCCAAAATATTGGTCAGATCATATTTTTTCAGGTTTTTGTCATTTAAAATGAACTTGTACAATATAAAAGAACTGTCCATTTCTGATCCTAACTTACTCTGGTATCTTAATTGTTTACATATTTGAATTAAATTACTCATTAAAGAAATTTATTTTTAAGATTGCTACCATTGTAAATTATTTGTTTTTACATATACATAAAATATATATGTAGTGCACATATTTGGAATACTTCTTAAATATATAAAGCTCTGATTAGAAAATGCTTTTATTTTGAAATTGTGGCCTAATTAATAGAACAAACTTCATATGTGTATGTATCTGTTTTAATTGTTTGCTATGTTTATATCCTTTTAATATCTAAAACTTATAGTTTATTTGATTAGGGAAAACCCCCTCAAAACTCCCCATCTAAGCTACATACACATACCTCATTTTAATACAGGTGAAATTAATGAGGCAAAGTAAAGAAGGCTTAGCAAAGCTGTAGGACATTTAAATTGTGCATCAAGAAAGAAGCAAACCTATACAGTGAATCTATATAATCTAACCTTTCCGAGTCTCCAGTGAAGCTGCAAGTATGCAGTGTCATTTCCCACAGATGAGTAAACTTTTACAGTGAATGTTTTGGTTAAATGATACACTGCCGAGCCCTTGTCAAAGCTAAATGCTTAGTGACAGGACACGCATCATCGTGTTTTACAGAGACTTGTGAAGTCATGGATTTCTGAGACGGAGTGTCTGTTTTCATGTCTGTTTCACACTAATTGTTGCAATGGTAGAGATAACACAAACAAATTTACTGTATTCTCTATGAATGACAGGGTGCATGCAGGAAAACCTTGAGCCTCTTGCAATTTGACCAAAGAACCTGTCTTTTGCTCTTGAAATGAATGCAGTCGAACACARTCTCCGTAGCACCTCTCATTTTTATGGCACCTTTTTGTATTTGGTGGCAGAATAATAATATATATGACAAGAATGATTTTATTTATGTATGAATTGAAAGGGTGAATTATTGGGGAACTCATTTGTAATGCAGCTCTTTTGGAAAAAATTAGATGTTACTGTAAATATTTTATTCTGATATCCATCGCTACAGTAGGTACCATGTAGTGATTTTTTTTTTTTTCTTCACATCACAAAGCATAGTAAGTTATTTGTTACTATTCCAGCTTTTCACACGTGAGAAGCAGAGGCGCTAATGGCTTAATTTGCCAATCTGATCCAATTTTAGGTTGTCATATTTTGAATTACAAACTCAAATATTGATTGTCTGAAACCCCCATGTTACTGGTCAAATTTTACTCTGAAATGTTTAAACCCAGACTCATACAGTGAGTCTTTAGTAATGTCTAAATTAGAATGCAGGTATCTGACTTCTAATCATAACGTTCACCACATTGCAGATGATTGCTCAAGTAGTGAGATGTAGTTTATCAACTGAAGACTAATGTTGTGAGGCCCAGATTCTGCTGCACATCTCTGGATGTATCAGATTCTCACTTACATGCTATCCAGGCAGTTGGATGTGTGTATCCTTAACATGCCACATGTCAGTGGACTRTGGGTTGTAGAAACATCTCCAGCTTGTGTGAAGCTGGCCCAGTAGGGTTGGGGATTATGCTGCTGAGAGAAGGATCCTTCAGTAAGCTTCATTGTAGGGCACATGGACTGCATGCAATATAAAGCTCCAACTTCTTAAAGAACCTCACTGTGAGAATGACGTATTTTTGCCCCTGGTAGGTGGTGCGTGTTCCAGGGGCGTCCTGATTTTTATAGCCATCATGGAGAACAAGGACTGTTAACTTGAGAGTGCTTCTTTTTGCTTCCATGGTGCGATGTTAGTATTTTTCAAGATGCGATTATTGGCTCCTCTTCAGTGCTTTCTATAATCTCTGGGTTTGGCTAACATTTACAGCCCTTTTTTTTCTTTTTTTTTTTTTTTTTTACTTTTCTGCTCTTAATATTCATGCTTCTATTCTTTCCAATGATTTCCTTCCCTTCACCTTTCTTTCCCTAAATAAAGAATTCTCAGTCTGTGCTCTGACTCCTGGATCCAGCACTTTTGAGGGTGTAACAAAAGCGAAGCTTGTAATATTTCCAGAAACAAGAATGTCTGTATTTGATTAACTCCATTTTAATTGATCCTTCTCAGTTTGAAACTTACTTGTGTTCTGTCGCTTTACTGTTGTGCTCGCCAACAGTGTTGACGCTAAAAAAAATAATAAAAATCTCTTAAAGGGAAAATCTAGCTGGGATATTTCATACTCTTCAGAGGGATGTTCATTAACAGCAACATCTGACAGGATTGYATTTTTATTCTAATAAAAATATACTGCATTTAAAGTAGGATTTATAGAAAAAAGATACTGTCCTGGTTTCARCTGGGATAGAGTTATATTTCTTCCTAGTGCTGTGTTTTGGATTTAGTATGAGAAGCATGTTSATAACACACTAATGTTTTCAGTTGTTGCGAGGTAATCTACTACTCAAGGACTTTTCAGCTTCCCATGCTCTGCCAGGCGCACAAGAGGCTGGGAGGGAGCAGAGCCAGGACAGCTGACCCAGCTGGCCAACGGGGTATTCCATACCATGTGATGTCATGCCCAGTATATGAATGGGGGGGGGTCCAGGAAGCAGCGATCGTTTTGGCCATTTCTCGGCGGGTGGTGAGCAATTGCATTGTGCATCACTCATTTTGTATATCGTATCATTATTATATTATTATCATTGTTGTTGTTATTATTCCTTCCTTTTCTGTTCTATTAAACTGTCTTTATCTCAATCTGCAATTTTTTTTCCCCGATTCTCTCCCTGTCCCACTTCGGGGGGAGGAGCGAGTGAGCGGCTGTGTGGTGTTTGGCTGCCTGCTGGGTTAAACCACTACAGATACATTTCTTTTTTGAGTGCAGTTAAATAAAACAATGTTTATTTGTTTGCTGTGCAAATGTTAAACCTTCTTATGTTCTCATGCCTCCATGGATCTGGTATGAAACATCGATCTCCCGTTACGCTTTGTGGCAAAGAACCTGATTCCTTAAGTCCATCTTGCTGATTTAAAGGAGCTGAAAACTTAACAGTCAGGTTTGATGGTTATTTCCTTTGCATAGAGGGGGATGGATAGAATGTTTCTGTGGCTATATCCCAGTCTCCAGAGTAGCCCTTTGGAGGTCGAAGTAGTTAAGCATGATTCTTTGAGTAAAGAGCTTCTTTTTTCCCTATTTTGGGAAGGCATAAGAAGTTTGCCAAGCTACCGAGGGTTAGGGGTTTTTTAATCTCTTTATGAGCCTTCTTTCATATGTGAGTTCCTTTGTAAATAAGATAACTCATTCTTCCTGAGTTCTTAGCTTTTTGTTTCAATCCTACCGTTGCCAAGCATGCAATTTTTAATAGCTTAAATGCAATCTATTTGAGGAACTTTGAACTCTGACTTGTGGCTTAAGCAGTTGTTGTATTGAAGTAGAATACTTCCCAAAAAGATAGCCATTCACCCTCATTTTCCCCTTTCAGTGCACAAACTGAATTAGTTCATATTGATCTTGTGCTTTTCAATCTGAGTCAGCTTCAGAGAGGCAGCATTGAACCTAAGTGAAACTGTTAGCTTCATATTTCTAAAACAGGCAAATCTGCAATTTCTCCATCCCATAGGCAGCAGGCAACACAGTATTGTGCTGCATTTGTGTCATGGGGTACTTATGATGGTAGCAGCTTGTGTGCACTTCAGTTGATTAAAACATGATTACTCTGGCTTTTTGTGACTGAAATGACTTTCCATCTTAATGAAGTAAGGGAGTCTCTGGACAGAAGTGCTATGTATGGGGAAGGCAATGCAATTCTGAAGGGCATACCCTGGAAATAATTAAAAGTGTTAGGTTCATCCATCAGTTTGAACAAGAAAAAATTACAAATGGGGGAACCAAAGTAGAGATCTGTACACACATTAAGTGTCTTTTAATGTTTGCCACTTGAGGCCTTTCATACTGTCAAAGAATTTGGTATTCCCAGTTCGTTTGTGGTACCAGTAGCCAATCCTGTACATCCAAATCRAGCAAAACTGCACAAAGTGATCATTCTGAAGCACAGCACTCACTGAGTTGTGGCTGCTGCCATGTCGTCATTGCTTCCCTCTTGATTCCCTGATTAACTCCCTTGTAGCCAATACTCTTGACGTAATGTCCCTCTTGACATTTTAACTTAGGCCTTCATTTGTACACAGCTTTCTCTGCTTTTGCCAGTAAGGGATTCTTGGAGYAAAAGATCACAGTATGGAGCTGGTACCCACCGTTTCTAACACCTGAGTATAGTGTTTATGTCTATACAATGTTTCTCAGACAAAATACCCAGGCTATCCTCCTGCTGTTGTTTCCCCTCATAAAGGCTTTGGACAACTTGCCTCATGTCTCTTTTGCTGTACATATTTTTGTGTTAAGCGTACTAGTAAGGAATACCATCTCCTGAAACTTCAGTTTATTTTTCCATTATTTTAAACACAAATTCACRTGAGAAATAATTGTTTTGATGTGGTTTGCCCTACAAATTTTTTGATTCATTAAGGTCAAAGCAAGAGAGAAGCAGAAACAGAAATGGTAGCATTTTAGATGAATAAATTCCTTTTGAATCAAAASCCAGTTAAAGTGTTGCTGTAACTTCCTGGCAAGTCCTACCACCTMCATATCTGCAGTGACATTGTTAGCTGAGTATTGTTTGAAACTGTGGTGTTAGTCTTGTCCAGAAAGTTATTATTTACATTCAGACTTTGTAATGAGGCTTGCTTTCATCAGTCTTTTACTCCATTGTTGAGAACATAAGTTGTTTGAAGACAAGATTCTTGTAGTACTTGGAATTCRAAAACCCTGATACTTCTTTGACTTGCAACATGCTAATAGAACAGTTATATGAACCCTTAAACAAAGACACATACTACTGTGTTTTTTCATAATGTTCTTATGTTCTAAAATATACTGAATCCATCTCCTTGACTAAATAATTGTTTATTTTATTTGGTCTGTTTCCTTGATAGCTAATAATGGAAAGGGAAATGCATGGTACCTTTATATTGCAAGCTTAACTGAATGAATACAAGAAGCTGTTTGTGAATTTATTATGAGGAAGATACCACTACTTATTTACTTTGTCTTCTCTTTGCTATTTTAGCCATCCTAATTAGAGAGTGCCATTTTCTGACTTAATTTATATTCGATAAGAATTCTATGAAGAAAGCAGAAAAGTCAAGCCTGTGCTATTGCATCCCCCATTCCTTTTGTGGACCTATCCCTGGGAATATCACTAATTAGCATCGTTAGCTTTCAGGCACTGTCAGCAGTTACTTGCAATTTCTACTTAATACCTTTCACTTATTCTCCATTCTTGTATTTAATATTTGCATATTGCCTTCATAGCATGACTTTGACAAGGACATTACACTTTATTCAGGTTTATTAAAAACTAAAAGCTAAGGTTTAAAATATAGCACTGCATTTATATTTAGTAGCCTGTAAGAACTATTCAGGTAACCAGAGGAATTTCAATGAATCTCAAGCAAGCACTTCATTAATTTGTGACTGTAATGGAGAAGGAGTTAGCTAGCCAGAATAGCTCACCTAGAACCCCAGAAATGTTTCAAGAAATTGTGCAAGTAGGACACTAAAGCTTCAGTGGTCTTTCTGTTGAAGGGAAGACTAAGTAATACAGGTAGAATTTTGGACTGTTTTCATGTCACTCTGTAGAGACATTTCTTTGGGAGAGAAAGCGCAAATGGAAAGAGAGAAGGCTGCAGGCAAAACTTCAAAGGTAGATCTACACAGACATGCCTCTGAGTGATGAAGTTCACTGATTTGATAGGTTGATTGTTGATCAAATACCATAGATGTGCATCCAAATTCTGTGTTATTATGTTACAATCAATTAGCAGGAACTGATACGGTTTCCCTTTCTCCTGTTCTCATAATTAATTACTGACAAGTCTTCCTAGTATAAGAGATCAATATGTAGTATTTAAAAAAAAAAAGTTAACACCTGCAACTTAGCTACAAAACATGGTGCAAAAGGGGTGATAACTGGACAGACCTTGATTCATGACCTCTGAGAAACAAGCAGGAGATAACAGTTCTGGGAAWGCTGGGTGTGAGGGGTTGAGCTCTTTGCTAGGCCTTTTTTATTCCTGACTAATGAGCAACTGAAGGACAGTGGTGATTTTCTGTTTAGTCATTTCTCACTGACCCTACTTTTCTCCTTTGTGGAAGACTTCCTGTTTCTTGTTAAGGAGCTCGCTTGCACTCCTTCTCCAGCCAGATTTTAGTGACTGATTGGTAGAACAATTTGCTTGYATAAGAATAGTGTCTTGGATTGACTTTCATATCAGTAAGAATGAGGGGGAAATGGTTCTGCTCAAAAACTGCATGCTGACTACTTCCAGTATCCATGTGACATTATGTAATATCCAGAACTTATCCCGAGCTGGAAACCCAGGTAGGAAGGGTCAGAATGCCAGTCTTGTTTTAGCAAGCTTGAAACTTTTTAAGAGTAAATGCAGGCCATCTTAAGATGTTCTGAAACTTTTGGAACTCACAATTTAACTTTTTTTGTGTAAAGCTAGAAAAATCTGTGTAAAGCTAGAAAAAGTAGTGGTTATTTAATTTTAAAGTTTATAATGTTTTCTGGAGAACTGTTGTACTCCTTGACTAAATAGAGTCAACCTAAGATGCTGGCCAGGAAGATAAATGATTGAGTAGTCACTGGTAATTCAAGAAAAAAGCCATGAAGTGAAAGTGGCAAGAAAGGTATATGTATCCTGAAATGACTTGGGAATGGTACAGATCTCTCCACTCTGAAGGGGTTATGCCTTGTTACCTCATTTAGTGACCCAGACCTTTGCCTGTCTTTCCAAGGTCTTACACAAGTGAATACCTAACTCAGTAACAATCTTTCTCTTTGTTCTTCCCAGTTTCTGCATTCAGTGGGGATACAGATATTTTAGAGATGGACTTGCAATCAAAAATAAGGGGAAGACAGTCTTCAGTGGTATTTGCTTTGGGAGTTCTGCTGTAGTTGTGGCATACTTCACATGGCTTGTGTGAAGTTAGTCTTCCAAAATGCTACACTTCCTTTCTGCCTGGAGAAGGAGTTGTAATCGCCCTCCACCAAGGCTATGATTGCATTTTTCTACTTTGGACATCATGTTGAAGGATTTGTCTTTAGCAGCATGTTTCACCAAAAGTGTGTTATATGGCAGCCACTCACCTTTACATCCCTGAAAATAACAACACTGCTTTCTCCACAAAATTGGAGACGTGCTCTAAGATAGCTCTAAGAAAGTACTTAAAACAGAGAGGAGTGAAACAGACTTACTTCACCTGGAGGTCTCTAGTTTTAATACTGTGGAATCTCTAGATGCAATAATGTTGTTTCAAGAAATTTAGGAAATTAAGGATGTCCAAGCCAAAGCACAAATTAAGTGAATTGTTCTCAAGTCCAATTAATACAGAAACAAACAACAGTGCTGATGTGTCAAAGGACTTCAAGGTTATAGTGGCAGGTGACATGAAACTACATAAAAAGTCTGATGCAGAGAGAGTAATGTCTATGCCTCACAAAACTATGCCAGCAGGTCAGAGAGGCAGTCAGATACCGTTACTGTCCATGGAGGCCGCCAGGCATATCGGGAGGCATTTATCCATCAGTAAAGTGCCAGTATGGTGTTTGTGTTTTCTCCTTRGCTGTGTAAATATCAATGAAAATTGGTAGTAGGACACCTGGAAAGCAGGACCTCATGTCTGCATAAGTTGTCAAATATTCCCTTACCTTAGTGTAAGGGGCAGTGCTTGAGGACAGAAAGGTTTTTTTAAAATGAGAGAGAAGTTCTTTTGTCCTGGTGAATGGGATGAAGCTTCAATTAAGTTAGAGTAATAGTCCTTGCTGACTGAGAAATCTCTGACATTAACCTTAGGCAACAGGAGAAGAAATTCATAGTAGCTTGAGAAAAGAGTACTAAACAAGGAGAGAGACTGAACTTCTCCCAGGAAGATTTGAAATGAACAGAGAAACCTATTCAGGATGGAAATGGGAAAAACTCCACACAAACACACTTGCATATCAGATAAGGACTGGTGGTCTCAGTAGGTCTAAACTATTTTGTACTAGACTGCTAAAATGGACATGCATTGCTGAGGGTACTTAATGCTTTACATGATGTGTGAGTGTGTTGCAGGTTCAGGTACTTACAGAACATATGATTTGAGCTTAATGAAGCATTATAGCATGTGGGCATTATAAGACAATCCAGCAGGAGTGGGATTTAAAGGACATTTGCTCTGTTAACCACTGCTCACAAGTCTTACCATTAGGAACTGGATATCTCAGGGTCTGATCTATTTACAGCTTGGCATTTGCATTGGAGGGAGGCTTTTAGTGCCTCTCTCCCTACGCACTTCCCAGCACAACTCTACATCTCTATTCTAGYATTATTTGTCTACCCACAGTTGACTGCAAATACTTTGGATGGGATGCACAGGGAACTGCTGCTAAAGTAAATGGCTTTCCCCTATCCACATGGCTCTTCTGTTCACTTTACTGGTCACTGCCTCTGCCAGGTCACTGCATTTTCCTTCCTCTCCCCTGCACAATTGAGAAACATGGGRTCTGGCAGAGAAGTAAAAGAGAAGATGCAGCAGTGGTGTGGCAGTATACCTCAGATATGTGGGTGAGAGAAAAATAGCCTTCTGTGGGGACTGGTGATTGTTCTCTTCATCTCCACACCTGGATGAGCTACATTGGACTTCTAAAGGGGTCACAGCTGGTGTGGCAGGGAGAAGAGGCTGGTATTCTCCATTTGGTCACACTTCCCCCTTTCCTACAGGTGCCACTTCTGTCTGYGCAGCCCACTGCTTGGGCTGCAGGACCCAGAAGGGCTCTAGTATATTTGCCTCTCTCTGGCACTCTGAACCATCAGTGGTACCTGAAGTGACAATCCCTCTGCTGCTGCCATTTCTCCTGGTTTCAGCTGGGATAGAGATAATTTTCTTCCTAGTAGCTGGTATAGTGCTGTGTTTTGGATTTAGTATGAGAATAATGTTGATAACACACTGATGTTTTAGTTGTTGCTAAGCAGTGTTTACACTAGTCAAGGACTCTTCAGCTTCCCGTGCTCTGCCAGGTGCACAAGAAGCTGGGAGGGGGCACAGCCAGGACAGCTGACCCAGCTGACCCAACAGGGTATCCCAYACCATATGGCGTCATGCTCAGCATATAAGGCTGGAGGAAGAAGGAGGAAGGGGGGACGTTCGGAGTGACGGCGTTTGTCTTCCCAAGTCACCGTTATGCGTGATGGAGCCCTGCTTTCCTGGGGATGGCTGAACACCTGCCTGCCGATGGGAAGGAGTGAATGGACTYCTTGTTTTGCTTTGCTTGCGTGCGCAGCTTTTGCTTTMCCTATTAAACTGTCTTTATCTCAACCCATGAGTTTTCTCGCTTTTACCCTTCTGATTCTCTCCCCCATCCCACTGGAGGGGGAGTGAGCGAGTGGCTGTGTGGGGCTTAGTTGCTGGCTGGGGTTAAACCACAATACCATTTTATGGCCACATCTGCCTTTTTTCATTCACACATAATAGCACTTCCTAATTTATCTTGTATCCTAATGTCGAATGGTGTATCAGCCCAAGAAGGGGCCATATGAACAGAGATTGAATTGTTTGCCTCTACCTTGACAACCCAAATTTGGGATACAGTTGCTATGACAATTGAATCATCTGATTTTKTAAGTCAGTGCATACAAACAGCGAGTAGCCAATTGGTTGCTGAATGTGGTTATCTAGGAAAGTAACTTTTATTTAGCTGATGAAAGTGTGTCTGATTTCATTGAAAGCTTTTCTACAATGATCATTATTCAGAGCATTTAAATATATTCGTGGTTCACTCAGTACATTGCATACAATTATATACAATTCATTCTCTCCATTATGCATTGRCTAAAGGATCTCTCAAATAATCTGCCACTCTAATTCAGTCTTCTGAGACAATCATCTTACAGATAGAACTATTTCCTGACAATAAAGCACACCACTGACTGGATGTGTGACTTAGTGTAATTCAATATTGTAACTCTTTTTGATGCCTCTGCTCTAGTGCTGATTGAACCCCGTGATTGTAGGAGAAAACTATGTACATACAGGACTTCACTTATCTGACCATTTGTTTCATCTGAAATGCAACTCTTCCACTTCAGATGTGGACTTTTTACTGAGCTGCTTAATATCTTGTTGAGTTTTTGTTGAGAATGCATACTGGTTGCACTCTTACATGTAAATGCTAGATAAGATATATTTCAAAATCTTTGAGGGTAGTGTGCATCTCTACTAGGTAGCCTCTAAGTCTCAATCTTTTGTGTTTATCTGAATTGTTTATGAATAAATATTTTACCTTTGACAAGGCAATTCATTTCAGTCTTTTATTTCCACTTTTGATGTGATGTTAAACACTTGCATTCAAAGTTGTGATTTCATTGTAACTGCAGGTGACTATKACATTTAAAATGAATAGTATTCATCAGAAACAAGCCTTTTACTATTTGAAAATCTGATTTGGTGGTCTTCTCATGGTCTTATAGTTGATCTATTGGGGGAAAAATAAAAGAATTTGTATTTTTTTACTTCAGTGGCTGAGTTCCCTACAGCTTTATTAGTAATTGTTTAGGAATGGAATATTTAAAACCTCTGAACTCCACTGTCTGAAGATTTGCTACTCTGAGAATCGRAATTGGAAGCGTGGGTTTTAAAAAAAAACTTTGTTACAGTATTATAACAGCTCATGTTTAAGCAATAGTTATTTATGACTGTATAGCACAATCTTCTAAACTATGAAAAATTTGGTATTTACTTTGGTGGGTACAGGATCAGTTCCTCAGTGAGCGACTAGTAATGCATTATCGATTTTGCAAGGGATGGTAAACTGCTCGCCTAGTCTTTTTACTCATGCTATGTCTTCTCACTGTACTTTTCCCAAAAAGGATTGGGAAATTAGTGCTGCTCCACTGAAACCATGTATTTTGGAAAACTACAGCGGGCTTGCAAAAAGCAAGTTTCTTCCTGTTAAATTTTATTAAAGAAAAAATATTTGATAAAATTGTCAGTGACTTTTTTGATTTCTGCAAAAACTGTAACATAAGGACTAAGAAATGAAAATTTTTTGCATCATTGTTTAGACTGAATTTAAATGTCTATTTTTCGTGATGTAAATCTAGCTTTGCTTCCCTCCCCCCCTCCCCGTTTTTAGATTTTCTTTTTCATCTTAAAGCCACTAAGGCCTTCTGGCAGGAGTTGGTTTTATGCTTTTCATGCAATCTCAGGTTCTGTTTTCACAGATGCTCTAAACTTTCTTTGGTGGAGCTGAAATGAACTGAAACTTGCAAAGGCACACCACATGCAATTTCAGAAAGCTTTTCCGTACCTTCTGCTATACAGGACATAAAGATTCCATTTATTTTGAGCAAATACATAGTAGCATGGCCTCRAATCCCTTCCCATAACTGCTTGTGCATTTGATTTGTTTGCACAAAAGTGAAATTCTTCAGAGTATATTCCTGAGAGAATATCTCATGCCAATTACACAGAGGAACTTGAGAAACCTTCATTTTCGCTTGTATGGTTTGCATGTGGTGTAGGGCTGATAATCTTATAAAAAAAGAATATATTTTAAATGAATAAAATCATTAAAATCATAGGAAACGTGATCTGATATCTGTTTACTACATCTTAAATTTGGATCCATAGCTCCATTTTGCTTGTAAACAAATAAGACTCCAGACTATCAATTGACATAATTTTCCTTTTTTCCCCCATTAAGGAAGGTGGTAATTGCCAARCTGTTGACAGCAAGTGCTGGAAGAAGCAATATGAGTGATTTCCTTGGTGACTGTCAGACTCTTCAGACAAGGCTTTCAAACTACATTCGTAATAACAGAAATACGCTGTGGGAAAGATAGGCAATGTGGTCTTTAGCGAGCAAGCTTGTTTCTTGCCAATATACTGAAATCAGCTACCAGCAATTCCAGCTTCGTACTGGTGTATTAGCTTGGGGAACTTGCTGAAAGACTAAATGATTCATTGCATTCTTTATTTTTACAGAGAAGCAATAATATCCTTAAAGTTTAGACACAGAACCTCTGATATAAAGTTTGAACATATTTTTGCAATTTTGCTGGGTCCTCAAGAGATCTTTTCTGTAGTGACTAATTTTGTATTTCATAATGGTGTATTTCTTAAAAATGCATTCTGTCAAATCACAAGACAGCAGATACTGTCTTGGAATGAGTTAATAGAAGAAAAATCTTGAGTAATCTGCTGTTAGCAAATGGCTAAGTATGCGTCAGGTAGTTTCTGAGTGTTACTTAATGTAGGGCAGCACTCATTTTGTGTCTTGCTGATTGTGTTTTAAATGGGCTTAACTTTCAACAGTTTGCAGGGTGATAGGTTTCAAAGCCAATGGGACATAAAATTATGAGCTTAGCGTGTTTGACTTGGTCTGTAGGTTTGGGTTCATCACTAAATCTCTCTGCCTCAGTCTCCACAGCTATAAAATAGGAAGAATGCGCCTTCCTCAGAGGAGTGCAGTGCACGTTAACTGATTGGCCAAGAACATAAGTGGTTGGTGCTCTGCAGACATTACAACGGTGGTCTCCTTAACTGAGGATTATGTTGCTGATCACAGGCAGTGCTTTTGAACAAGGAATGACATTTTTTTTCTCTAACTTCTGCCCAAAAGTTTCCTGTCTTATTTTGTGCTACCTTCTTTTTCTTGGAATATCTTGCAAGTTCTGTCTGTGTTTATAAGTTAACATTGGTGGACATATGCACTGTTTCCAAGGTGTTTTCCCAATGCTTTTACTGTGCATACTCCTTTAATGGGATAGATTTTCAAATACCATCCAGTTGTTTGGCCTCACATCCTATCTCACCTAAAGTGTCACAGTGGACTAACTGATGTAGAGAATAGAAATATTTCTTGCAAAAGTTAGAGTTGTGTATATATGAACCACTTGTGTGATTTTTAGTGTGGGGGCTTGTAAGCTTTATTTGGTTCTATAAAGTGTTTCAAACTAAGTTGGATATGGATAGGATATGTGGTTATTAAATCAAGAGGTTTTAATTTTTTTTTTTTTTTTAATACTACTTTCTGGTCATATTCTGAAAATCTGCATAACTGACACTGTTTAAAATAAGCCTGTTACAGTAATTTTTAGTGAGATAATGCAAAGAAATTCTTCCCTGTTATATTAACGCTACAGAGATCTAAAACTAACTGTAGTATCTTTGCTTAAACCATACTCCTCTGTGAGTCCTCCAAAAGGAATTAGTCTGTTTTATTGCTGTGCACCAATTTTCCCCATAGAACTGTGCCGCCTCCTTGTTCTCAGGGTTCTCTTTCTTCTCTTTCAACACCCTAAAGGTATCACAATAACCAAAATGAATATACACAAACATCTTGAGAGAAGTGCCTATTGGGATTTCTAATGTTTTCAATGTTTTTCCGTCTTCCCTTCTCTGCATGTGGCTTTGTTTAAGGAATAAACTTGMAAATAATTAGAAATCCAGATAGGGATTTCTCTTGCCTTAAAACTGCACAGGGATGGAGGAACCCTAATTCACTTTTTATTGAATTAGAGAATTACTGAATACTGGACTAAAGTAATACAGAAACCCCGGGTCAAGTGAAGAATCCCATTTGTTTCAACTGGATTTAATTGTATTTATCTATATTTAATGTTTCCTTTAACACAAATAAATGTTCAGATATTAATGACATGTAAATTGCTGCTGCTAGTTCAAAACTATTGAATAAAAATTCCCTTGTATGCATGACTTCTACTGAAATTGAGAGAGGTAGTAATGAACACATCATAACCTATATTTTTATAAGAATACTGCTGGTTTCATTCCAAGTAAAAGTTATTTTAAATAAAAATCTGTGTAGTGTTTTAGACAGTAATTTACAACACTAAACCTAAATTTTGTTAAACATAATTTAATAAGAGCAGGAAATACTTTATTTGATTTTCATTGTCCAAATTCAGAGAAAAAATAGATAAGGTACACTTACTGCAAAAAGCACAACATGGAAATCTGTAATAATTTTCTTCTTTCTTTTTTCTTCTTTCTTTTTATAACTGAAGCTGCTATTTTTCATGTACATGAAAGCCTTTGTTCTTGCATTTTCATATTTTTAAAAAAGTATTCTTCTTGAACTTTATGCAGTTCATAACTGGTTTATGTAGTGAAAGCTAAAAACCTGTCTGTTTTATGTGGCTCACTTCCTAAAAGTAGCATTGTACAGTAGTACCACCATCTCTCATCAGATTACGGTGAACCTGCATAATAGCATGGGCATGAAGATGTCAGGCTTGTAATATTTCTGCTCATGGTCTGTTATTTTTTCATTKATCTTTACAAGCCTATAACTCTTTTAAAAAGCATGTCATTAGGTAAATATTGAAAGGAAAATGCTGGTGATGGCTCTACAAAACCAGTAAAGCTGCCTTTATTAGCTTTTGTGAAAGTCTTTATTGCTCATAGGCTCTTAGTCTCAGCAGGCAGTGAACCACGTTTACGCACTTAAAACCTGTTTCTCATAGGCATCTCCAGAAGCCTTCGCCCCTGCACTTACAGTGCTCCACCCTTGTGAACATACTTCTTTTCTCTTCTAAGTTTCTGCCCAGTAAGGTCAAAATACAAAATGTTAAACATATGTACCTGCTCTTAGGTGTTGCTAACCATGGAAGAGGTCAGTGGTGGCTCCTGGGAAAGGAACAAGTTTCTTTCTGTTTCCAGTATTATAATAGCTAAGACAGTAAACATTAATTTTCATTAAGCACTTTGCTATAAATCTCAGTTTAATATCCGTTTCAGATGTTCTAGATAAATCCTTAACCTTTCAGTTGTTCCCTCTTGTAATCCTGTATCAGTGATGAATCTTGGCAGTGACAAATGGCACTGTTAGACCCTGTAACTACCTCTGTTCATGTTCCTCCCTATGTGTTTTCTTTAGAGGGAGGAGGAGGGGAAAGGGACAGGCTGGGGAAGACAGTTTGAATACTAATGCCCATAAATGGCATCCTTCTTTTCCTCCCCTTCCTCAATCTCTGAGTGTGTCTGCAAAAACTAGAAGACACTCTCTTAAAAAAAAAAAAATTAAAAAATTAGTAAGTTGACTGATACAAACCATTTGCGTGTCTTGGTAGTAAATTAAGTAATGTTAGATGATCAATTAGTGACCTGCAGCCTTCCGGATCACTCAGTTCCAACAACAATGCACGTAAACATCTGAAGTAGGTAGATTGTCTCCTGAAGTAGCAACTACCTTATGCCATTGAGATCTCTTGCAAGAGTTTGTTTTCTTGCAATAAATTGTCTGATAGCAGAGCCAGTATGATTGAAAAATGGTGATGCACGCCTTCTTACAGCAACCAGAAAGTCAGGAAATCTGCTCCTTTTTAAAGTTTCTAGACCTCTGTGGCAAAGAAATTACCAATTGTCCTACCAATTATCATACAACAAGTGAGAGTTAACATGTCATGTAAGTAGCTGATTTGTGTTGGACTGGAATGAACTCTGAAACTTTTGGGTCTGCCCCACCTTTACCACCACCTGATGGGAAGACTGGCAGACAGGTACAATAACAACTCAAATTTATAAATAGTGTTATGCCAGGTGTCAAAGTGCAAAGGTGGATGTAATTAAGCAATGACCCTGTCTTCCCAAGGACAAAATAAAAAACTTACTGTACTGCTTTTTCCAGTTAAGATCCAGGTGAAAACAGGGTTTTTGACTCAAGGTTAGAATGTAACTTTCAGTAAAATGAAGGCACCAGATTAACTTAGGAAACTTTCATTTTGGGAATATTCAGTTTCTTTTATAATGATATTTCATGGAATACAATTTTTATGACCATCAGAAGTATCAATGCATAATATGTTTAAAACCCCCCAAACCAATTCCCCCCCCAATCTACTAATGCAATATGAGGTGTTTTAATTTTCTTTGTGTATTTTCTGTTTTGAAGAAAATAGTACAGACAATAATTTTAAAAAATAAAGTTAACAGAAGGTGTCAACTCCTATGTAATGTAACAATTTTGTAGTTGCACTACTATTAAACTGTCATGAAACAGCATAAAACTGTTAAAATAAAAAAGAAACAATTAAGAATTAATATCTATCTGATAGGAAAACTTTTGTTTGGGATAATGGGAGATACATTTCAAAACCTGAGTTTCATACRGAAAACATCCTTTGTGACTAGTCTGCTGTAGTGAGGGTCTGTACTGGTAAGATACCTGGCCTGAGCAAGCTGAACCCAGCTGTTGCATTGTGCACTTGTTTGCTGTGCGGTTTAGATCAGGTAGAGCTTAAGACATTGCATGAAACTGCCGTGTGTTAGACTACRGAGACTCCCAGCTGTAATGCTTTTGCTGACCTGTAGTAGACCAGCACAGCGACCTTTTTGGTAACYGTATAGCCCCAGGAAGTTTTGAAATAAATGGGAAAGTCATTCAAGAAAAAGACTGCAGTATCACAGAACAGGGCAAAGAACAGGCTCAGTCTTCTGAAGAGATACGTATCTACAGCTCCAGGCAGATTTAAAAGTACTGAGTACATTCAGTACCTTCTAAGACCTGGCTCAGACCCTTAATTTTCATGATACTACCAGCTCGATCATGTTTCCGGTTATTGGTTTAGTGGGAATAATCTTTCTTAACAAGCTCTCAAGGGTGCCACAAAACTTTATTAATATTAAGCAAAGAGCTTGGAGATTCTCCACCACAATGTGGAGTGTAACAGTAAGGATAATACTTTGATGGCATGGTTTTGTTTGTCACAAAAAATAATTCTGTCCTGTTTCTTTGAACAACTGCAATGATTTTTGTGCTATTTATTAATATATTTAGATTAGATGCTAAAGTGAAAGCCTAAACACGCTGTCATCTTCAGACACACTCAGGCAATTAGAGTGCAGCTTGTGTTATTGTTTTATAATTCAAGCCTAGTGAAGTCATAAATTAAGAAGCTCATTAAATTTTCAATTGCATTAATAGGAAAATTCAACTTATTAAATTCTTTGGTAAGACCTAATAACAAAACATTGGAAATGCATCTTTATTTTTTTTTTCTTTGTTAATCCTTGTTTCCTAGACTTCTCTACCCTTAATATAGGAAAAATAAAGTAATAGGAATATAAATTGTAGAAAACAATGTCTCTTACATGGAGCTTAACATTGATCCTCCTTGTCACATTTTAAAGAATTTTTTAACAAATTCTCATGACTGACAGCCTACCCCATAAATAGCTGCAGGCATCTGAGCAGCAAGGTGCCAGCATCTTTGCGCTCTGTGCTTGGCACTGCTTTGTTTGTAGCAACATATCAAATAAAGACTGATAACACTATTTTTATTTGGCAATGCATGACACAATTTGATGCTATAGGTTGAGCTGTTTAAAAAAGGAAATATTAAAAATACCTCTGTTTTCCCTGCAATTGGAAATTGTAAGTGTATGTATTTAATGGAGCATGCAAATATGAAACTGCTCAGTAAGCTAAATTTGTACTGGTAGAAATGGCTTCATATCCATTAAAATCATAATGACTGGATTCACAGTTGTGGTAGATTTTCTTATTTCATGAAGCTTTTTTTTGGTACCAGCTAATGGTTCAAACCCAAATTATTTGAAAATTAATGTAGTTACACCCAGTTATGCTGCAGCTGATTTTTTTTTTCCACTAAGTGTTACTGCTCACATTACAACAGTACAAGTACTACAGAAATTCTTCATTCATCTTGATAGGTGGTGTTGGTGTTTAATTTATCCAGTGGTTACCTCAGTTATTGCCAAATTGTAGTGAGACAGACAGAGAAATGATCATGAGGGGGCATGGAATGCTTTGCACATAGTACTAACTCACTCTAGAGAAGTATATACACAGAAAGAAAAATATTTGGCTAGATAACATGAAGACTTCATTGTAAGTGTGAGTTTTTTTCGGAACAGTAGAGTAATAACCTTCCTGTTGTGTGCTACTGTTCAAAAGATAATTTTTGAGTGCAAAAGCTATCTTCTATATCTAGTCGTACCTACCAAAATCGTATCTATTAGCTGTTTGCTCAATTAACTGCTCAATCTAGACAAACAAATGCCGTAGGGCAAAAAATAGGTCTGCATTTCTTCAAGCAATTCGAGGGCATCTGTTTCTGAACTACGTTTCCCCAGGTGCACAGGTCCAACCTACTGCTTGGTGAATCCAGTAAACTCCTATGGACTTCAGGGTTTGTAATCAGGGACCCATTCAAATTCCCCAGTTGCATCTCGCRGCAGGGCTTTTAGTAAATGATCTTTGGCCTCACAAAGGTATTTGATATTTGCAATATTAGCTCTTCCTATTCCGCTTGCAAGACACTTAGATATCTAACTGCAAGGTCAATTAGATTTCTTTTTCCTTCTGTGAAACGTCATACTTTTTTCTTGTGGGCGGGGGGAAGAAATTGGTACCAGAGGTAAGTGCAGTCTGTCTTGGGGTGTGGGGAACATGGAAGCAGTCCTGCAAATGAACGGTGTCTGTAGGAGTTTTATCATTTAAATTTCTGATGATGCTGCTCTGGTAACTTCCTCGTAAAAGATTTCATGCCAATCAGTGCTTCTCAGGGAGGTTTAATAATGGTGTAGGGCCAAGTCGTAATCTGATGTGTTCCTGAATAGGGGAACCCAAAATATTGCAGGTYGCTGGGAAGGGCAGTACTTTCTATTGATGCTTTTGTGAGGTGATTTTCCTCTGTCTCTTCTTATGCTACTGTCACTGTGGGTAATGAAGTGAGTTGCCAGGAAAACAGGATCTAAAGGCTCTCTCAAAACATGTAGCAAAGTAAAATTAATCAAATTTTTTGTTTTGTTACTTCAAGTTTCAAATTCATTAAGCTAAAATTATGGTACTTTTCAGCCTGATTAATTATTTTTGATTGCTCAAGATTGTCACTATGAGGGACGTGGCATTTCTCTTTTTCTTTATTTTTACCTTCTTCTTCTTTATTTTTTTCCCTCTTTTTCTTCCCCCCCCGCCCTCGACATCAAGTTTAGCAGGCTTGCGTCTGTGCTGGTGCACCACAGCCATATGCTGCCTCTAGTCAGGGCTTATGGTAAAACCAAAATACTGGCTCTAAGGAGGCTTCCATGTCTTCCTCATCTGTTTGAAATAATTTATACAAAGTTTTTTTAAAAAAAAAAAAAACAGCAAAAAAAACCCAAACCAAAAAAACAAACCACAAACAAAAAGAAACAGGCAACCCATAGCTCTGGTAACATGCTGCCTGCTGGAGTGCCCAGTTAGTTTTCTTTTCCTTGTGTTCCTGCCCAGTCACGAAACCATGAGTCCATAATAACATGGACCTCTCTTTGACCTGTGGCATTTTTTATTCTCCCTGTTCTTATTGCTGTTTACTTTTAGCCTTGTGTCTGCTGAACTGAGCTGGAAGGTTGCTAATAACTCTTCCCTTTCTCCTGTCACCAAATGTTAATTAGTGGAATTTCTTCTTTCCTTGAGAAGGGGGACACCCCCACCCCCCCCAATGACTAATTGAGATGAAGACACTCTACCCAGTAGAGACTCTACACAGATTCTGTGTTTGATCTAATGTAATCCRACCTGCTTTAGGATTTCCTAGAATATTTGTAGTATCAAAGCACTTCTTAGATCATCGTGGAATGTATAATGCGGTTTTTGCTGGACTTCCTAAAGGCTTCAGAGTGATGAGAAAGGAGTTTTCAAATTGGTTCTGACTAGGCTTTAACTCTAAGGTATTTATTTCCAGGGCTAAAGATTGTACCACCCTCAAGATAGAGAAGCATGTGCAAATATTTAAAATTGTTGCAATCATGATAATGAAGATATTCACAGTGATGAAATACTGGTCGGTGAAACTTCAGTGTGTTACTCCCCTCTTTCTGAAATGTTGAAGTTTACAAGAAGGTTTCTACATAAGGCGGTATTTTGTTGAGTAGACAGTATCGGCRATGAAAGGACTCACTTTTGTTTTGTTTTGAACCAGTATAGCTCAGTCTTAGGCCAGTTGTTCTTCCTGTTGGCAGCTACAAGCCCATTTGCGGTTCCAGGCTTGCAAGTATCACTTATGCTCGTTATATTTGGAGGTGTATACTAAAGAGCTGAGATACAATGAAGGCTGCCTGGCTCATGCTTATAGGAATAGCATTTCATGTAGAAGTGTAGAATTTCATGTAGAAATGTGATCTGCATTGAAGATGTGCTTAAACTTGGTTTACCTAATCAGTGTAATGATGAAAACTGCTTGCTTTGGTTTGGTTTATGCATTTGTCTTTAAAATATATAGCTATAACAGAACAATTTGGTTAAACTACCTGTACTTCTGTGCAATGGTTTCTTAAAGATGGTTTGTTGGAGCAACAGGTTCTGGCTTTTCAATTTTTTTCTATTGTCAATCAGAATAATAAGTTTTAATGTACTTTTCCATTTATTTCTTTGAAGAACACTGCTGCAATAAAGCATGTTAAATAATTTCATTAACCTTGGCCTAGACTTGTGCTAAGAATCTCCTTAATTGGACAAGTGTGGCACAGATGTGAGGTCTATGATTACTGCAGCTATGCCAATCTACTGGCAATGTGTCATTTTTAATGTGACAGCTGTATTCCAGCAATCAAGGGTTACAGCTTCTGGCAGYGTGAAGTTCTCATTATGCCATTTCTGCTCTGCAGTAAAATAATTATTTCAAAGCAAGCTGCTTCCTTCTCATCCCTAACCTGAGATCAGAAGTCTTCCTGTTTATTGTTTTGTGACTTTTCATCTAATCATTATCTGCAGCAGCTGGCTTCATGTTTAAAAGTTAGTGTTCTGAGACTGACCTAAGGTGCATTACTTCAAAAAAAAAAAWAWATATATRTGTGTGTGTGTATAAAAGTAACAAATAAAAATCTGTTCCAAAGTACATTTCTCCTTAGAGTAAATGAACTGGGAATAGCTAAATTATAGGGGATTTTTTTATACTTAATTATGTCATATACACAAATTATTTTTATGAACTTGTCTTTCAGTTAATCTATGAACTATTAAAATAAATACTTTCTATAATGATTTCATCTAGGGAATTTTAAAATAAAAGCCATGCAGTATCTATCTTGAGAAGCTGCCACAGCAGAAGCCTGAATCAGTTTGACTGATTTCACTTGAGATGTTTTTAAAAGGAATATTTYTGTTGTTTTTATCCTGAAACAATGAATTTTCTTTGAAGCCCAAGTGGCAAACAATGTGTAARTGAACTATTAAGAGGTACTATGTTACCACAACAAGATATGCCACATTTGCAGAGGTCAAAGGCTTTGGACAAGCTACCCCTCTATCCCCTTTCCCCCTTCCCATTTCTGAAGTTGCTTTGGGCATCTGAGCAATTGGTAAAGGAGGGTAGGTTTGTGTGTTTTGTTTTTTTTTTTTTTTT
>JASVER010000007.1:10064435-10097595 GCA_030449065.1 Oceanodroma leucorhoa | reverse complement strand
CATAGATCAAAGAATCAAGATAAATTAAATGGGAAAGTAACACAAAAAAGCCTCGAACAATTCTGAATTATGACTACATGACSAAAAATAGAACCACCTTTTCTGGGATCTAATGACTACAGTGRTGATAGCAGTTGCAATGGAAATTAGAAAAGCATCTTGTGAAGAGAATCACTTTTCATCAGCACCTTATTTTTAATAAATCGGTGCTGAATTTTAATTTGTAATTCAATTTCCTTAATGCATTCACCTTGTGTAACCGAGAAATCAATATCATTGGATGGATGTATTGTTTTGGCCTCTGTACTTTAAAGGTCACATCCTAATTCAAGCAACTATAAAAATTAACATTTTTCAGTAATTTTAGAATTACTGTATTTTAGAATCTCTGTAGCCTTAAGAAAAGTATACTAACATGCTTTTGGCAGCAGAATAGTTTGATACATTACTGCTATCTGACAAACCCAATACAGAATCCTTATTAATAATCCTATTAATGTTTCATCAAATACGAGGGAAATGGTAAATAAATTGTGGCTTTAACCCACTGCTGAGTGTCCAATTACTATTTTTCTCCCTATCTGCTTGCAATATATCATTTTTTCTAATATGACTATGTTCTAACAATCAAGGGTTAGGATCCTAACAGCATGAAGTCCTCATTACGTGATTTCTGCACTACAGCAAAATAATGATTGTGAAGCAAGCTATTCTCCATGTAACACTTACAGAATAACTCATAAGACTACCCATTTACCAGCTTCTGGTTATGGATTCAATTACTTCATGCCTCAGGTTTGTGGATGTTGGAATCATGTCATGCATCTGTCTCGAGCTGCACCATAAAAAGCATTCAAATTACAGGTGATGTTCCCCAGAAGCACTCTGAGGTTTTTGCTTTCTCCCAAGCCACTCAAGGCAGTGTCTTCTAAAAGTTTAATGAAGGATTCATAAACCATAAAAAAGCCCACTAGAATGTCATGACCTTCTTTCATTTTCTGATACTGTGCAAAAGTCTACATTTTCCACTATTAACARGGGGAAGAGTATTACACTTGAGAGACAGCATTTGAATGGTATGTTATAGTCCCAAATACATATTAAACAGAACTGAAGTAAATAAACAGTATTTCAGATGGCTATGCAGATCTCATAAAGAGAGATTTTATTTTTCCAAACAATAGGTCTTTGTATCAGATTAATACAGTTTGCCTCCTTCAGTATGCAGTATAAAATTGGCAAGGAGATGAAATCATAAATACTTAATTATTAGCAAGTGACTCTGGGTATAGCTGCTGTATATCTACTATTTTTTATATTAAGCATATAGGAGGGGATGTACTTCATCTGACCTATAGCCCAATTCTTTTTCTTCCTGTTACTGTGGGATAAAATTAAGGCATACATTAATGTAAGGCTGACCAAATGTTTTTTAGAAAAGCCTGTTTTTTCAAGAGGAAGGGATCCTGGTGTGCTGATAGTGTAAGAAAACTTGCAAACGGTGAACAATTGTTGATGGGTGATCTAAAGTAATTACCAAGTTTGAAACTCAAACAGCGTACAAACCATACCACAATTATAGCTCAATTATTGATCATGCTTTTATGAGAAATTTAGCATTAGCTATTGTTTGTTTGCTCTGTGGTGCCCTGGAGAATGCAGCAAGATGCTTACTTGAAAATGAAAATAATGAATTCACTTGGAGCAGGGTCTTGCTCTTTTTCCTCCTGTTTTTTTTTTTTTTAACCTTCTTTCTCAACTTTACCCAGTAGAATTTCGCAGAGAACGAGGTAGTAAGGCTACCGATACAATCCTATCTCTCCTTAATACCTGGTAAACTCTTACATGCTGTATAGCCATACGTTGTGCTCCCAGCTCACACTTTGCCTTGCAGTCCACAGAGCTGATCAACAGTGCTGAGGCAACTACAGTGTCAAATATTTTTCTCTCTCACAAGTACTCTGAAGCAACCTGAGGGAAAAACTAAGATTGTTCTGATTGGTTGAGAGATTATGCACAGTAAATTCTTAACTATTTCAGGAATTTGGCTGACTGTAGAAGACTGCCAAGTATTCCCTATTGTGTCAGACAGGGAAGCCCTGTAATCCAGAACCATGCTTGTTGCATGCAGTCATGGAGTGCCAGGATTAGACCACATACATGGACTGCATTAATAAGCCTTTTACTCTGTAAAATTAGGCTTCCAYACCTCAGAAAATGGTGGTTGTTTTCCCAGAGGGTGAAATGTATGAAGAATTTTTGGATGTAGATACATTGTTTTGACACTTTTGCTGCATGTGAAATGTGTGCCTGGTGGGTACAAAGTGGGAAATACGAGAATGCCTGAGGAATTTCTAATCAATACACACAGCTGTCTTGCTTTCAAGGTATTTTACCCATTGACAAGAAAAGAACTTAAGTAAAGTTATGGCTTGCTCAGCTCCAGACAGCAAACTATAGATCAAAGGAGACTGGCACTCGGGTGTTACACTTGCGATTAGATACTTAGGTATGGGGTTTTAACAAAGATATGATAGTGACATTTTTATGATTCTTTTTTCTAACTGCTCTGTTTTTGTAGCTTTCCAAGTGTTACTTTCCTGATCTTTGTTTGATACCCCTGATTTGCAGGATCACTCAGAGAGCAAAAAGATGCAATTTCATGCATCATTAATTCCTTATAACCTTGTTGTTTATCTCATCCTTTGATACTGTTCCTTTCAGTGTTTAGTTTTAGCAAAAGATTAAGGATTTTAAGTCCCATTTCTCTTACCCCTCCAAAATTTATGGCTGTTATAAATAATTCTGTATCCACATGGCTAACATCATGCATCAGCTGCATGCCTTGTGGCAGCATTAGTGAGAAATATAGTGATCATGTTATCATTTGGCTATGCTAACATAATTAATAGAAGAACATATATATGTGAGCTAGTGGGCAACCTACTCTACAGTCAATGCCCACAAAATCATTACCTTGCAATGTACTGAAAGTGTGCCAGTTGTCACCCATATATTTCTAGGGAGTCTTTGTTATATTAAACATACTAGGTATTCATCCTAATATAAACTACTTAATTCAGTAGGTGTCACAGATATCCAGAAGAATAATATTTAGTGGATAATGCACACAGAGAAACAAGAATGAAAGGGTTCTAAGTACAAACACTACAGACTGGGTAGAATGGGAGAGAAATAGGAAAGGTTGTGTATGAGGTAACTGGATTTCTTCTTGAAATTAAAGAAATCAGGAGGTACCGAGCTTGGCAGGGCAAGAGTCAGAGAAAGTCTCCAACGTAATCTTTAACATCATTTCTCATAGGAGAAAGGGTTTAACACCATCTTTTTTCGAAAGCTTATGGTGTACCGTTGTTACAGACAAATGCAAGATATATGTTGGAGACTGGATCACTGCACTCCCTTTTCTTCCTGCCAAGTCTATCAATTGAATTCTGAATTACTGCAGCATCTGTGCAGGTTTCTGAAAGCCCTGCAGTGGCAGGAGGCAGGACTGTTCTTGAGCCAGTGAGGAGTCATTTTCCAAGCAAGAAGCTCAGATGGTTTCCCTGATAGATGATGAAGTTGCAATGAGTGTCAGCTGCCTACAGATGCCTGGGGGACCTTGCAACGGGACAGGCTGAGATGTGTCTTCTGGCACAAGAATGAGGGATATGGGGATATAGGAATACAGACGTGGAGAATGCGGCAGAAGCAGAAATTCTCTGAGCAGGTTGGCTGAGGCCTGAGGGGCATCAGGGCATGTTATGGTCATGGTGACTGTGGAGAATTTTTAGCTAGATCYGATTCTGGGAGCAGAAATGCCTGCATGGGATTGGCCACCCACAACTATCCCAAGAGATTACCTTCCCCTGCTTTTCCTGTACTGCTTCCTTGCTGTTATTGTTAGAAACATGACARAGCAGTCACTCCCCTTCAACCATATTTTGCCTTACTAAAGATTTCCTTTGTCTCCTAGGTTATTTAAATTCCATTTTGRAAAAAAMCTATCATTGTTCGTCACTATCCTGTCATCCCTGCCTATATACTTCTGGGAGCAGCACGCTCCAGGCTCAGCTGATTTGCACTGCAGATTTGAATCCTGCCCTGCGGGGACACTGGCAATGGTGGGACTTCTCAGTTACCACTCTGCAGCTTCTCTTTGGAGTCAGGCTGTTCTTTTGCACAGCGTGGCGGGTGTCTGTAGGAGACTTCAAGTTAGCAGAGGGAGTTTAGGCTCTGCTTCCCTGAGACTGGATGGTCAAGTACCATCTAACCCAGTGCCTTTGTCTTGTAGGGCAAGGTGTTACCAAGCTGAGATGCTTTTCAGCTCAACGGTTAGGACGCATGGGAAGTATGATATGATGGGTTGCTGTGGCCTTTTTCAGTTCTCATTGCTGAAGTTGATCTTTTCCCATCCTTTGTCTGTGGTAGCCCCTCACATCTGGAAAGTAAAAGCACAACTCAGGAGATATGTTGGATAGTTGTGTAAATTGGTGCTGATGTTAATTTAATAAAGAAAAGTCTCTACTTCAGTTATGGTCCTTAGTGTCTCTTCTGTATCCAAGTCAGTGATTTCCTGTAGGTTTTTACAGTCCTTTTACAAAGCTGAGTACAGAAAAAGAATCAYTGCTGTGGAAACATACAAGAGGGTTTGGGAAAGGATAGCATTCCCTTRAAACATTATAGGATAGCAATTAACTTAATTCCTTTTATACTTCACTGAGATGCTTTTTGTTTCTTCGTCACTACAGGAGTATAATTACATAATATATGRTATAATATCTGTTTTGCTGAAGCCATGATGCTTGCTTCATTGGGACCAGGTTTTTATCTACAGTGCTTAAAACTGGCTCATATAATAGAACTGGCTATTGTTCTACAGACATACCTAAATGTGAAGAAGAAGGGCTRTATGAGATATACCTGGTCGCTGAGCTGAGAATTATAGGTCAAACTACATTGTGCACCTAACTAATATGTCAGAAAGAAACCAAAAAGTTCAAATAAATGGGCCATTTATTGCAAGATGATCAAAAGGCAGAATTGTGAAGCCTAACCTGTACAAAATCCCAGCTTACTATTTTTGGCACCTATTTTTGGCACTTTTTTGTTATAATATCAGGGAGGCTTTTAACCATTTTTTTTGGTGTATGGTGCTCTGAGTGGAAGCAGAGGGACAGCCAGTGTTGTGCCCCTTAGAGGATGGATAAGTAGTGCTTTAGACTTCAGTGGATTATCTATATGCATGAAGCAATTCATATATCCGTAAGMAAAGATGTTTACTGTTTCAATAAACAGGGGAGGTGATTCTGCCCCCCTGCTCTGCACTGGTGAGACCCCACCTGCAGTGCTGCATCCAGCTCTGRGGTCCTCAGCACAGGAAAGACRTGGACCTGTTGGAGCGGGTCCAGAGGAGGCCACAGAAATGRTCAGGGGGATGGAACACCTCTGCTATGAAGAAAGGCTGAGGGAGTTGGGGTTGTTCAGCCTGGAGGAGAGAAGGCKYCGGGGAGACCTTATTGCAGCCTTTCAGTACTTAAAGGGGGCTTATAAGAAAGATRCGGATGAACTTTTTAACAGAGCCTGTTGCGACAGGACAAGGGGGAATGCTTTTAAACTAAAAGCAGGTAGATTTAGACTAGATATAAGGAAGAAATTTTTCACARTGAGGGTGGTGAACCACTGGCACAGGTTGSCCAGAGAGGTGGTAGATGCCCCATCCCTGGAAACRTTCAAGGTCAGGCTGGAYRGGGCTCTGAGCAACCTGATCTAGTWGWAGATGTCCCTGCCCACGGCAGGGGGGTTGGACTAGATGACCTTTAAARGTCCCCTCCAACCCAAACCATTCTATGATTCTATGAAAAACAAAAGCATCAAAGCCTGAGACAGGCAATGTGAACACTGCAGCAAGTCACATACGTCCTAAAGAGCCACCCAATTATYACAATTCCTGACTGTTGAATACAGGCAGGCCAGGTATGTAGAAAGTCTCTTTCAGATATATTGTAAATACAAAACTAATTGCTAGTGGTCCTTATGGTCTGATATTAAAGTTCCTCTGTAGTAGCATTTGCTAAAATTTTTCTTGAAACTTTTATAAATAACCACACACACACAGAGTTCTCTGGAAAATTGGAAGCTTTCAGTTAAAAAATACTTTGTGTTTAATGTTTGAGCCAAATGCAAGTATATTAACAGTGGAAGGCTCTGGTTTGGATGTGTCACACTGTTCATTCTCATAAGCCAGGTTTCTCACCCAGACACACTGCCACGGCTGGAGACACCAGGTACCACAGCTGCACTTCTGACTGGGAATTTTAGCTTTATCTAGATACACTTGGTTTATAATTTTGTTTCCCTGCAAAGTTGTTGCAGTTTTACTCAGAAGAATTTTCTCCTTCCCTGGCATTTGAAGACGCTCCGATTTTTCACCTCACAGTATTCSTGTAAATTACTTTTTAGAAGTCATTTTTAGAAGACTTCTATCTTCTGATCTACAGCATGGGGAAAGGCAAAGAAAGCTACCAAAGGAGGCTAAATAAAACAAAAGTAATGATAAAAATGGAAAAAACCCAAGTCTTCAGGTTTACGATAAATTTTCTTGGTCAAAAGAAGCATTACAGGATTTTTTTCAGTGACACCATTCTGTTTCTGGGAACGTAGAAAAACGCCAAAAGCTTCCACATCGCTGATGACTATGCAGTTCTGCTAATTGTAATAATACTTTCTCTGCTATGAGTGCCTGTATGAAGCTGAAGCCATTTAAATGATTTCTCTTAGGCCACTGAACCTCCATTTGATGGTAATAACTTTTTGGTTGCTAAAGCCCTGTGCTGGATTCAAAGCAGTGACCTGTAGATGAAAGGCTCCATATCCCATTGCCAGTCCCCTGAGTTAGCCAGTCTTGGCCCGTTTTTCATCTCCTCTGCGAGCAGCCGCTTCTGCTTCTGGAGTTCCTGACTGAAACAGGCAGCAAAGAAATAATTCTGTGGCTCATATTTCCACTTGGGTTCAGTGATCAGGATCACAACAGAAATAAGTGTGTCGAACTGAAAGGGTCTTTCTGCTTTTCTTAAATGTTCTCCGTGATATAAATGTTACAAAAGTGCTGTGTATTCCAATTAAACTTAAACAGTAGCTCTAGCGGAGAGCAACTGCTGTGCACTCACAGGGTAAATCAGCTTTCCTACTGAGCTTCACAGCGTAGTTAAAAAAGGAAAATCTATTTCAGCAACCTCCATAAAAAGCATATGCATTTTCTTTCTGTCTATTTTGCTTAGTCCTTCTTATGTAGTTCTTATTTTTCATGGATACTGAATACCTGTGACTCCATGTGGGGTCAAAATCCTTTTAATTTCAGAGTCTTAAACAATAGTATCATGTCTGTACCATCTTTTGCAGGCAGATGATGGAGCAAACTGGGCTTATCAGCTCTGAGTTTTAGTTCTACTCCAGATCCCCTGTGGGATGTTGCACAAGTCATTCCTTCCTGCAAATGGGAATAGTGATTCTTTTGCTGTTTGGCTCTTTTTCTGCCTCAGATGGAAAATCTTCGTGCCAGAGAGATTTTTTTGAGCTGTTTAACCCACACCTACTACACTGAGTCCTGAATGGGATTCAAGCTGGGGAGGACTATCATGGAGCTGAACCAAATTCTGTTCATTGTCACCATTTTTATTGTTTCTATCTGAGCTATAACTGCATCCGAACCTATGGAATTTGGCTCATTTATGAGTAGAGAAAGATCCATTTTGAGTATCTGAGTATATAGAAATGTCTACAAAAATAAGCCCCCAGTAGAAGACCCACTATATACAAGCTGTGATCAGTGGTAGCTCTGTTAGTCATGTTTTAAGACAAAAGATGTTTTTCACACTTAGCAGAGCAATCCAGTGCTGCTATTTTTCCTGTGGTGCATCAACAAAATGCACTTTTCACTTGGCCAGCTGCACATACATGCGTTACCCTTGGTTATGTTTCTTTTTGCCTCTTGCAACTGTACTGTGGATAGAAATGACCTTAGCAAGGCGTATTAAAAACTGACACTGGCTTGTGCGATGCTTTGACCATTAGTACCGTCATAGCCAAAAGGCTCAGACAGCCAACTGTGCCCTTCTGTGGTCTCCAACCTGACCAAAAAGAGAACAGATTTAATTAAAGCTATTGTGGAAGTAGCACTGCATAATGATTTACCCTGAGTGAGAGCCAATGTCCCATTTGTTGGAGATTAATATAACTTCATATGTTTGAAAGGCTATAGTTCTCTATGTTAAATGTAATAACTGAAATTTCATATCTGYAAGCCTAGTTGTTCCAGGCATAAAATGAAAACCAACTCTATATTTACTCAGACCATTTCTGTTGTTTGAATCACTTTATGAATACATGAAAGAAAGTCTGATGAAATGAATTATAGATATAGCAAGAGTAACATGCATTTCAGATTTTTATATTGTATAAGGGGAGTCTTGGGAGTTCAGCTTGACAAAAAAAAAAATCTTTTTTCTTTTTCCCCTTTTTTTTTGCCTGCCTTTTTTTTTTCCTTCATTGCCTATGAAATTGAGATGAGGACAAAGAAAGATATTAAAAACTAGTTTTCCTGACTCAGAATAGGAAGGATTGTGAGGCAGCAGGATGCCCTGTGCATTGCAGAAAGTGGGTAGTAATCAATAATAATGAAATTTTAAAGGTACATCATTTTACAAAATACATCAGTGGGACAGTAATCTGGAGGACATGTATGCAGCTTTGCAATAGGAGGAAAAGTTCTGAAGTATCTGTTAGCTAACACTAATTGCCAGATTGTTTCTCTTGAAGCACACGAATATCATAAGACATCCACAGTGTTGCAATGAACTAAAAGAGGAAGCTCCTAAAGTGCTACCACCTGAGAGGGAAATAGTAACGCACTTTGGAAAATGGACATCTTCTGGTATATATTTTTTCACATATACCTTAGTTATTAGCTTTACAGATGGTCATAATGGCTGTACCTGAAGTAGTAATGACTCAGAAAAATTCTACCTTCCCAAGAAACATRGGAAAATAAACGGACATAAAAGCTTTCCAAGGTCTGTTTAAAGGAAGAGTCAATATTATGCAATTAAAAACATATTCATTTGCTGTCATATGTGATAAAGTAAGAAGCAGCAATATCTTTGAATTGTTGATTAAGTTGGTGTTTTGTGCATCTCAAGGTGATTTCTGCTAACTGCATTTTTCTCCAAATTTCACATTCTCTTGATCAAATGGGCCGTTGTTGTTTAAAAAAAGGATAGATTTACATCTACCTTAAACAGAAGGAAAAGGTACCTGAAGATTTTGTATCAGTGTAATTAGCCAGTTATCCTTAATGCAGGATGAATATGTAGTTATGAGTCTCTGTGTTGTATTTTCTGGAAGTAACACGGAAAAGGGAACAAAGCCAACATGAAACAAAAATCTGAAAGCAAACAAGCACTGTAGTATGATTAATGTTTAAAGGAGAGCTGTTGGATAATGGTGTTGAGCTGATTATAAGCATTTCTAAGGAAGTCATTTTTCTCTTTAAAGTATGCATCACCTTGGATTTGAAATGTGATTTGTTTTATTTTTCACTGATGTCTTGCTTATTAAACAGAGTGCTCTTTTGAAGGAAGAAATGCTTGAAAAAATATTTTAAGAGTTGGTTTATTGAAATACGTTTAAATACTTCTGAAAGTTTTTTATATTTTTTAATGAGAAATGTATGAATGTTTAGTCAAAAATCCCAAGCCACATTTTAGATTTAAATTCCCAAAGTAAACTCTTCTGGGTTTGACTGAAAAGAATATAGTCTCCAAAACCAGCTGGTTTTGTCTTTCAGACATGTGCAGATGTAAGGATTTCCCAGCAGTTTTCCTGGAGTTTGATACTGAGTCCTTTCATTCCCAAAGTTCTTGGTAGTAGCTGGCCATTTTAAAGACCTATTGGGTATTGCTCCAGATGCACTTAATTATTTCTGGCTTTTGAAGAGGTAAGCTTTTGCATGGAACTTTGTTATACCTGTTTTAACGAAAGTGACTCCTTTAAACACTGTTAGCTATTGATACTATTTCTGGAGTACTAGGACTTTCAGACACAATCAAAAGATGGGGCCATTTTCTACAAACCTTACTGTCTAAGAGGAAACTTGGAGACAATGGAAACAATGAAAGGCTGGAAAATATTCAGTGTATTACTTTTTATTCCCAAACTAAAAGAGAAATTAATTCATGATAAAGCTTGACAGTGTTTTAAAGCTTGAGCTATTCTGGTTGAGGCTTATATTTTTCATTGTCTTCTACCGTAACATCTCCTGAAATATTCTGTGAAATAGGAACAGTCAGCTTGCAAATATGGTGTCAGTACAGTTTCATGGATAGCTATCTGTATAGCAGGAGGTCACAATGAGGTGGAATCAAAAGACATCCCAAGCTCGTTTCCTGTTTCCTTTGACATGTAACACATCCTGCAGCTGTCAACATTACACAATGCATTCTCAGAAAGCAGAGAGGATGAGACTAAAATGCTTCTGTTTTTGAGAATTAAAATACCATAATTAACTGTGGATGTTTGATCATAGGCCATGTATTACTGACTGTCTATACTCTTATTGGGTCCATTTATTAATAGGAAAAAGTAAACATTTTTCAGGTTTAAGTATGAAATTGTTTTCATTTGATATGTTCATTGCATTTGTTCTCATTATGAATTGCAATGTGATGGATGTAAAAATGGGATAAAATGCCTTTTGTAAAAGTAATGATATTCATTTTAATTAATCCAATTTAACACAAGATTTTCTCAGGGATTAGATAGCATTCTTTTTAATAATTTGAGTAATAACAGTTGGTTTTACTAAATGAAGTATGATTACTAGTATGCCTTATCTTTCTTTTAAACAAATACTGTATTTCCCTGGTCTAGGAACAATTACAAGAACGAGGATTGCAAAGTCATAAAATTCAAGTGCCAAATGTGGATGCTTTTGCGTGTTTGAAATAATTAGAGCTGAAAAGAGAGCTTCCTTCTTAGAGAGTCTGGCATTTTCACAAAATTATGTAAATATTGTTTTGGTATAAGCAAGATATTTTTATAAATTCAGAATGTTTCTTTCCTTTCAAATTTTTGCACAATTGATCGTTACGGGCTTTTGAAATGAAGAAATATTTTTATTGGGGAAAATGGAAACATTTTATTTAAGACTGAGGAGGACATTTTGATGTCTACTGATTTTTGTCTGAAATTTTTCTGTCAAAACAGGCACAATTTTGCAAAGCATTTCACTTTTCACTAGATATTATTCTTCCAGTGCTTTAGTGAATAATTCATATCGAAATAGGTGGGATGAGATGTGCTAGAAAAAGTTTGTATGGGCAAATTGTGTAGTAGTTGTGGTAATTATGTCTGAATAATTGATAAAATATCATTTAAGTTCCTTCCCCTGCTTCTGCTGGTWGCAAATACATTGTGCTATAGTCACCGCATTCACGCTTAACTAAACTGATAGAGGCAAAGTAATTTTGTTTTAAATATTTTTTTTTAAAGAATTGAAGTACAATATATACCTCAGTATCTAATATTACAATGAATTAAAATGTCAGCGTTAACTGCTCAATTCCATTACACAGCCTTATGACCTCAGCTCAGTTATGGGTCTCACAAGCCATCAGTATTTACCATTCAGTCATTGCTCACTTGCAGTGTTCAAATCTTTGCATTTTGTTGAATGGCCAAAGTCTGAACTACATCAGAGTTATGGTAATATTTATGATTACTAAATGCTAAATTGTGAATTAGTTTTCATAGCTATAACACTATATATTTTACCTATAAATTTAGAGTCTATTGTAGGGATTTCAGAGTAAATAGAAGGTTTTCTTAGCCTTGTAGCAGATGTGTGTATGTGCTTCTAATTACTATTCACAGTGCAAAATAGCTTCGTATAAGATTTATCTTTTAGTAYCTTTCCTTGCCCATAGTATACCAGACAGTATAACTGCATGGGATCATGTTTATAGGCTGGCTGCTGCTTACCTGCTCTGACTTTTGTTAGATTTTTAGGTGGAGCAACTTAGATATGAACTTCAATTGGTGTCTTCCACTGAAGTTGGTAAGAACTTTAGTTCAGAGATGMTATTTAAACCTTATTGGATAGGACTCTACCCAGGCAAATTCACTGTGTAGAAATGAAGTGCAGATTCAGCAAGCCATTTAAGTTGTTAGCTTCCCATTGACTCTAGTTTTCTACTATTTTCTTGTCTTTTGTAAGTTTTTGAATTATGTAGGGCTGTGTCAATACCATCTACCAACAAGCATGCTGGGCTGCATAAAAGTTTAAGTGGTCAAAAGTCAAAAATAGGTAGGACTTTCAGTGCAATTGCCATGCATAGTGCTTATTGTTGTGAGTACAGAGCCTTGGGTTTTGTATGTTGAGATGGTTCTTTAAGACAGACTCTTCTTTTTAAATTTAAAAACCCTTTAGTTTTGATAACTGTGAAACAGTATTTCTACCCTCTAACTGTGAAACAGTATTTCTGCCCTCTCTTACTAAGTTATTTCTTTCAAGGAATTTAGTTCTTTGACATTAAGTCATTTACTATTATTCTATTTACCAGGGCTCTGTAATCTTTAATGTCTATTAACATGTAGTCACTGCAAGACAACCTTAGTGTATTAGATCTCAAAAAAATTGCCTGCTATTWAATATCTGTTACAAGGGTAGATGTCCTTTAATTAAAGCACAGAGGAAAAAACCAGTTTGCTAGTATTAGAAAAATGTT
Source organism: Oceanodroma leucorhoa (assembly GCA_030449065.1). Classification (NCBI taxonomy): domain Eukaryota; kingdom Metazoa; phylum Chordata; class Aves; order Procellariiformes; genus Oceanodroma; species Oceanodroma leucorhoa. The sequence goes on along the minus strand of JASVER010000007.1, from coordinate 10,084,813 downwards.
CATAATAGGTTGACATGCTCCAGTTTTGGAGTCAACAAGAAATGAAAAGAATCCCATTTAACTCAAGGTCGCAGAAGAGAGCCTATTTAAAAAGGGCTGTCTTTCTGAAGTGCAATGCCAAACCGTTTATGCTTTTTAAATGCATGAAGGTTGAAAGGTAGAATGGTCTAATGTATTTTGTAGTTCCTCATTAATATGCATTATCACTGAAAAATAGTTTAGCTTATTCTCTTTTTCATTAGTAAAGCTATAACTGGGTGAGCCTTAGGAGGTGAAAATATGACTTCTGAAACAAGCGTCAGAAAATCGTGTCAATTTAAACTTTTGAGTATCTCTCTTCAGACTGTGTGCCAGTTCGTGCTTTTCTGACACTCAGGCCCTTGTCCCTGTAGTTAATCTTGCAGAAATTTTGGGAATCTTAACGTGCTATGGGTCACATAAGCTTCAGAATCTTGGACTGGCTTATCAGTGGATTTGATGGGGGATGGTTCAGTTTGGAAGAAGACAATGGATCATCTTGGAAAGAGAAAAGGCAGAGGGAGAAGCGTCAATAAAATTATTTATTTTTTTAAATTAAGCCTTCTGGATAAAGGCATAATTGTCAGCTAGTCAGATAGATATTGCTGAGTAGTTTTGACTGGTGTGATGCTATTGGAATTGGTAGTTGCGTATGCTGGGTATTACTGGRGGTACTAAATTCCTGTAAATCGAAGGCAGCATATCATCATGGCAGCCAGCAGCACCAGGTGGCGGCTGTCCCCCCTAGGGCCTTGTGATTGCTAATCCTTCCTGGTGGATGCAGGAGCGAGCCTGGCCTGTGCCGGGGCCCTTCTTTGGGAGCCCGCGGTGCCGAGCGGGGGGACAGTGGCAGTGCCCAGCAGCAGTGGCGCCGGCCCTTCCCTTCCATGGCCCTGCCAGGCAGGAGAGCGGGGACCAGCTCGGAGGGTACGCAAGAAGGGCTCTGTGGATGCAGGGCAGAAGCAGGACCTCTGATCTCTATGAATATTTTCTGTTAAGGATATTGCTGCCAGTTCTCTAGATTCGYGTGGACTTGGGCAGTGTCAAATACAGACATGTTCCTTCTTGAAACTATCGCTTCCTTGGCACAGACAGGAGACCAGCACGCATTTCAGTGATGGCTGTAGGGCAGTGAAGGAAATCCAATATATGTTTTTATAACATTGCTATTATTTCACAGTAGAGAGCCTTTTTCTTTTACATAAACAGTGGGTGACAAATTGAGGATCTGAAGTTCAGCAGTGATGAGACAGCTCATGTAAATTTCTTTTGTGTAACTTTCCACATTTATTTGGAAAAATAAAACATACATATATTTGATGTACATATATATTCTTTATCCTTCACGCTGTTACTTTGTATTCTTTCATTATATGTTGGGCACGGATTTTGTGCTTTTACTTCCAAGCAAAACTGCGTTATAAGTAAGTCCACCTACTTATCTGTCCAGGAGTGAATAAGCAGCATCCTGACATCATTAGACTGACATCATTTGGATTTCAGTGGGAAATACAGATTTGAAGGTGAGTGATAGAAATATTATTGTTGGGTTATCTAAAAACTGACAGTACTTAGCAAGTCTGCTCAGAGATCTGAAATGATGTAATTTCAGCAGGATGGATTAGTTGTCAAAACTTTGAAAGTGTATGAAAATGTAATTCATCAYAGGATTTTTCAGCTCGGTGTGTATTGCCAGTAGAATTTTTTTKTGTGTGTGTGGTATGAATAATTTGCCAACATTCAAATCTGTAGGAGGTAAAGAGAATTAAGATTTTGTGTTATAGTACTTCCTTCTGCATTGTGATCTGACCTACTTGGCCCCTTTCAGTTGCATGTTAGTCTTGTTCTGGCTTAAAAAAAAAGATAAGAACATTGTTTTTCTTTACCTACCCTATTCTGTCTGAGCCTTCCTCTTAAAATATATCCCTGACAACTGTCCCATTTCTCATGCTTTGAAAAGGTGGTGCTTATGGCTTCCCAACCACACTCCGTGCAATTTGAAAATAAAAAGATACTGCTCTGTCAAATGTTGAAAGAAATCTTCCTTTTCAAAAAGCAGAAGAAATTGTCTAGCTGGGATTAAACAAGGGCAGGAAGTGAASCATTTGTTTGATTTATGAAGTCTGCTGAATTTTGATAATGAGTCCTTTAAAATATATGATATTGAAGCTTTTCTAATTCCAGACAGATAAGAAATAATAGTTACATATTTCAGCTTCAAAGACAAAAATAACCTTTTATCACCTAATTTAACAATCATCTTAGTAAAATGTCTTAGAAGAATGTGAAATGTTATTTAAATAATAAAAAAGCACCATCTTTGAATAGCAGGGTTTTTTTAATTGCCATAATCAAAGTCCAAACACATTTCCCTGCTTGCTCTAAATAGATTCTCTTAATGACAGGTTTTTCCTTAGTGAGGAGAACAAAGGGAACTCTGAGCATGTCGGTGTGACTTCAGTATGACGAAAGTTCTGATTTTTGACAGCCCCCATTAGGAAAATAGGAAAACTGGAAGTGGTTTAATTAATGTGTAGCTATGAATTGCTAGTTTGCATTTTAAAATATAAACATTTTTTATATTAGCATTTGWATGTATGTTTTAAATAGCAAAAAAACCCAAAGAAATCTTATGCTGTAGGTTACATAATGTAGCATATTAATTCACACTTATTTTTGATAAATAATACAAAATATCTTTTAAAATTGGGCAGTCTTGTTAAGTTTACTAATCTTTCCTGTGAATTTTGTGAGTTATAAATAGCTTAGAATAATTACACAATTCGTGGAGGCTTTGGAGAATAAGTCTTGTTCTAGTACTAAAATCTGTGCTTTGAGAAGGGAAGACCTCTAACAAATTGGTTAATAAACAACAACAGTTAGTGTTACTTAAATTCACGTGATCAAGTTAACTGATGTGTAATCATACTTAATAGGAAAGGAGAAGATAATCCCATACTTAATGATCAGATTTTCTACAATTGACTAAACCTCAAAAATATGATCTACCTGTGGTCCTTTGTAGAGAGCATTGTAGGTTTTAATAAAAGAGATGACTTTGGTATTAATAACAACTAAGCAATAATTCAGGTATATACAAAATTTTACAGCAGGGGTAGACATCTCTCTTTAATATTGGATCTCGGAGCAACTTTAGTGAGTCCCATTTATTTTCTAAGGAATCATATTTGTTTTCAGAAATTACTTGGTTCTGTAAGACTTAACAGGATTGAATCCTTATGCTACTAAGAAAATTCTAGATACCCTTCTGGTGTGATAATAGCAGTGTAGTTACCCTGCTGCAATGTCTCCCATGCCTTCCTGGGGAGTTGCACCACTGCCAGAGCTGGCTGCTGAGTGCCGGTGGGAGTCCTGGGCTTGAGCCATTGCAGGCATGTCTGCCTGTGTCTGCAGACAGCCAGGAAGGGTAACAGGGTAACTCTGGGAGGTGCGATGGACTTTTCCAGCTTAGTATCACAATTCCTGTTGTAGCTTTCCCCTAAATTCCCTGAAGCGTAGAAGTACACAGATGTGGGTGAGGCAAGGAAGGGCACCAAGGTGGAGCTGGGAATGACGGGGCAGCGAGAGGAGCTGGGGTGGCGCAACCTCCGCTGCTCGAGCGGCTGCTCCACAGCAACGAATGCAGAAATCGGTGCCCTGCCCAGGAGATGGGGCCCTGGTGTTTTCAGACAGGAAGGAATGTTTGCAATCCTATAAGCTTTTTGCTATTCTCTCAAATTGTACTTCTTTTTATAGCCACAGACTGCTCCAAGAATAATTATAGTTTTTAAACAATTATTGTGATTGCATACTAAGGCTGATGATTGTTTGATACCAGTTTAATTGGAGAGGAAGTGGCCACCAGTTTTTGAATGGCAGGAATTTTTTTGTTTTGTTTTCTTTTGCCATTCCTAAAGCTATGAATCGCAAAAACATATGGATAGAATCATGGCTGTTATCTGAAATGTAAATGAGACACAGGTCTGGGGAACATCTCCCCCCAGTCCACCCCTCCAGTRGCATCTGCTGGAAAGGTTACTGTGCAGAAGCAGTTTTGTAAGAATTTCCTCCCTTCTGTTCCCTTTTCTCTCAGCAGCATCTGGTGCAAGAACAAACTGCAATATGAAACTGGGTTCATTATTAAACCAAGAGATTATAATTTCCACATCGTTCTCTCTATTCCCCACCACCCCCCTTCCCATTGTTTGATGATAATCTAGTCTCATAATGAAATTCATGAGGCCGCAACAACAAAGGAGCTCATGGAAGAGAACAGGAGCTTGTCAGATGGTATAGATTTGCATACTAATGAAGATTATGATGTTATTAATATTACAAAAACATGGTAGTATCCAAATGCCACTGAAATGGGGAATGATAGATCACAATTAAACTCCAAAAACAAATTAAAGCATGTATTTTACAATATAGCTACATCTTGCAACTGCTGAAGACAGAAGTAAACCCAGTTCTTGTAACTGAATTATTTCAATTTGTGTGTCRTTTCAAGAAGATTAATAAATGTAGACTTGCAGTATGTTTTATTGTCTGTACTTTATTGGAAAAAAGGGCTCAAAACTTCAGTTTTCTTTCAAGCTATAAAGGCTGATCACAAAAAGTATTGTGTTGGAGYTCATAGGACTGAAGTTCAGAAGAACATCATGCCTTTGACTTCCAAGTGTGAGGTTAAGACAGGAGGCAAATCCATCGTTGGGGTTTTATTCCTGTCTTTGCTGTAGGATTATTGACTTAAATTTGGACAACCTTATGGTATTTCCCTTTGCTTCCTTGTTCAGTRAAATAGGTTCGTAGACTGCACTGAGATCAGGAAAAGAAGGGCAAAGCAGAATTAAAGCTTCTACAGCTCACATAATAGGCTTTCCACATTCCACGTCTTCTGAACAGTTAAAGGTCTTGGTTTGCTCCAAAAAGAGCACTTGGCATTTGCCGAGTCTCATGTCAAATGACAATTTGAGCATCAGTTTTCTGGGGCTTGATTCCTTCTTCTTTCTGCTTTGCATGACAATGATGGCTGTGCAGAGACACATGATGCTCTCAGAGCACGGTGTGTTGGTTTTATATGTAGTCTGCATAAACAGAAATGAGTTCTAAAGTGCAGGACAGTAGACACCCTCGCTTCCAGTAGATTTGCCTTTCATTTAAAATATGGAACAGCGAGGCCACCCTTGTTCCATGCAGCACTATGATTTTCCAGCATATTATCTGCTGCRGTTCAGCAAATTGAAAGTGTATGTGAGGAAGATGAGGAGGTTCTCACAACATTTGGCTGCTATGAGAGGCTTGTTCCGTAGCTCCAACAACACAAGGAATTRATTCAGTGTAAGAGAAGCCTCTGTCAGTCAACAGGAGAGCTATGAAAAAGCTGGAGTGTCTTATTGCTTGGGTGTAATTGAAGGTGGTGATGTATTTGGGAAGATTTCAGTGAGTCTCAGGGACCATGATAGACTTGAGTGAAATTTAGTGTTTGTCAGTGTTTGTGAGCCTAACAAAGTAATTCGTGCTTTTCTGTTACACTGTGTAACTTATCAGGGTCATTTTGCCCAAGTTAAAGTAGTCCAAGCCTTAAATCTAAGTCAAGAACGATGCTTTGACAATGAAGCGTGATAAGGACAAATTGCACCCTGCAGACAGTCAGATTGGCGCAGTTTCGATGCAGTCAGTGTGGGAGCGGGACGCAGCAATGTGCACCCTGGAGGTCTACAAACCATGGGTGCTAAAAAGCCCAGCATCACACCTTGCTGCTCTAAAGGGTTTTGGGCGTATTTGTGATGTTTCTGAAGGAAAGGCAGGACATAGGCAGCCATTTTGTGCTCTGCTGCTGGTCAACCTCTTGCAGAGCTGTAAAATGGAAATACAGGAGCCAAGAAGGGGAGGTGGCAGATGCTGAACATCAGCAGAGGACTCTGCTGTCCCGTTCCACAGCCTAGGGGAGCATCCCAGCCCACAGCCAGCTTCCTTGGGCTCTGTGCAGGGAACAAGGATGGGTCCATTATGCAAATGCGTCTGTAAAGAGAGCCATGGATTCATGTTCAAATATTTTTAAGTGTCTCTGTTTATAAAATTTTGCCTTAGGCAGATACTTCTTTCACATTGAATTTTAAATAATGAGAGAGTTTATTGTGTTTCAAATTAGAAACAGCTTAATTCTTTTTAGGGATTGTGAAATAAGTGTTTTCATAATATTGTCCTATGTTTAGTAGCCTTCGTAAGTGCTTGAAAGGTTTCCAGTATCCCTTTCCTTTTTCTCACTATAACAAAAGGTTTTCACTTCACTGTTAATGTGGATTAATAAATCTGCATTAAATAAAACACGTAGGAAAGTGACAGTTCTGACAGCCTAAATTGTACTCATTTGTGGTGCCTTCTTTCAGAGGCATTGATGAGTGAGCAACAGTTCCTTGTAGTGCTGCTTTATCTGATCAAAAACATTTTAAATTTCAGAGAACTAATATAGCATGGTAGCCTGGGAAGAAAAGGCAGCTTATTTAGTCTTTCCCCCTTTGGCACAGGAGTCTCTCCTAGTGGGTGTTCACTGGTGTCTGCTCCRTCGCAGGCTGCAAGATGGTACCTGCAGGATGAGCTACACATGGCAGACACTGGGATATGTCCTTCCTGATGAACAACTGCAATTAGGAATTACGTGGATCTCTTAGCAGGGCCTCTGACAGACCAACTCTGCTCTCTTTGGTTGCAGGGGACACATCTCTAAATGCTCTTCCTTTAGCTGTTCTCTTCCCTCAGGCTCCCTTTGCATTTTTCCTTCACCACAGTTTTTCATAAGGGTCTTTCAGTGATGAGAGGAACCTCTTGTGAGGTTGTCACAACCTGCATGTTCAACTGCTGTGTATCTGAGCACAGCTGTCAACTTCTTTCCTAGCCCAGAGCTTACTGTGGAAGCCGGATTGACCTGGTCCCAGGTGGTGGAAGTGAGGAATTACTTCTTAACACAAGCTAAGGCAATTGGGCAGCTCAGTTGTGCTGCCCTCCATAGATATTGCAGAGAGGCTGTGTTAACTCCTCGGGTTAAGGCACACAGACACAGGTCTGAGGACTGAGACTAGAACAATGAACTCTGGTGGCAAAGGAACTGATCTGTGTAAAAAATGTCATTGCAAGTTTGAGACCGGTTTGTAATTTGTACTTCCCTATTAAACAGTGCCAATCACTTGATGTGAAGCAAATTCAGAGAAATGTTCAGGTTCCTCTTAGCAACCCTTGAACCCTGGTTCTTCAGACTTAGTCATAAAACAACACTTTGGATTGCCAAATATTCTGACTACGAGGTAGAAGCCACTGTACTTCCATTTTATGACTTTTACTGCGTATGAAAACAATGGCAAATAGAAGTTTAATACGGTTTGACTAAGTCTGTAGTTCTTTCTTTGCCTTCTTCAGCATTGACAAGGATMCAGTGCCTATTTGCCAGTATATGCTTTAGTGGCCTTAGACAAAGCACAGCGGTAGCCTGGTATTTAACAGTACAATAATTGCATGACAGCATCATTTAATGGAAGTCTTGGTAAAACTGGAGGCAAAAGAGCTCTCTTACAGCTTTTACTGTGTTCAATATGACCTATTTTTAACATCTTTTCCAAGGAACTAGTGACTGTTTTGCAAAAGTTATACTTTTGTTTGTTTGTTTGCTTTTCTTCAGTGTAGCACAGTGACTCTATTTAGTATGGGGAGCTGGGGTGTTTACCAAAAGCGACTGTTCTCCTTCCTTCCCCAGCCTTCCCCCCTTCAGATSTGTTAACAGCAGTCTGTGCTATTTCTGTGTTTCTGGGAGTCTGGTGCTGGGCTGAAGTGTTGGTTCACTGTGAGTCTGTACGGTTCACTAGCACATTCAGATACCGAGGTCAGTCTTAGTTGTTTAAGTAGCCTATTAACATCACTGGGATTTTGATGGTACTGGGGCTGAAGCTTCCTCTTCTCCCCCTCTGTTCTTCCCCTGAAATCATGTTAGTTATGAGGACATTGCTTTATGCTACAGAAATGAATCCATTATCTGTGAGAGAAACAGTTTCTACAAAACTTAACTATTGGGGTCAGAAGTACTTCACTTTCTTCTTCCAAACAGAAATGTCAATACAATGCAATTTTCAGTTCTCTTGAACTGGTGCATAGCTTTGAATGAGTTCATAGCAGGAAGGGCTATAACAGCCTCCATTCACTGTTGTTGCAACCCACGCTGTTTTTCATCCAAGGGACATATGCCATTGACCAGATCGGGGCAATTGCTTCATCCATATGAAGCATCATCTACTCGGAATGAATGCCTTTGCCCCACTAACAGTGAAGTCTGATTTTTCTCTGATGTGTGAGGCTGCTTTGCAGAATTTGGAGACGGTTATTTCTGATTTGACAGAGACAACGGAAGAAAATTGGCTCCTAGAAATATCCGCTTATCTTTAATCTTTGTGGTAATCGCTCATGGAGGTATGATAGGCCAGGGAAACCTAATTTGACTTTGAAGCCTACTCTGCTTTGAGCAGGAGGTTGYACTGGAGACCTCCAGAGGTGCCCTACAGCCTGAATTCTTCTGTGATTCTGTGACACCCTTGCAGTTTAGCAGGTCATCACATTTCTACTACGTTCATATTTTGTACTGCTTAATGCTGCCTTTCACAGCTCCACAGTAAAACACTTTACCTTCCTTTGGAAACATTAAGGTCTCTGTTGCACTCCCAGTGATTCCCAAAAGAATTAGGAAGGGATTTTATGAGTTACATTCAACAATATTTTTGAGCAGAGCTACAAGACATGGCTGGGCTTAGGGGGCTGGTGGGTGTTGGTAGGAACAGGTGAATATAGGAGAGTATTCTAAAGAAAAATGTACTCATTTCAGTGTAATCATTATTTAAATTACCCATCTGCTGTTTCCTTTCTGCAAGAATTTTGCCTATAAGTGGTGCCTAAAGCCATGTTCTGCAGAGCCAAAATTTTGCTATTTGAGGTTCAATTGATCTCCCCTTCAGTTTAAAGGGAAAGCTCCAGGACACCAAACATCAATACTGCGACATTGCAGATGCTGGGCAGCTGATGTTAAAGGCATTGCACGTTTGGATCTTTTCCTGTGGCTTTCCATTTACTCAGACGCCTTTTGCAATTTCTGAATTCTTTCTCCCATCACAGCCTCATTCCTCTTTTAGTTCTTTTTATTGTATAAAGCTCTCTTTAAAAAAAAAAAATAWTTTTTTTTTCAAAGGATTTTCTGTACTCGGTATCATTATTGTGTGTCTGTTTTAAGTCTCTCTTGCTTCCTAAAACAATTACCTCATCATTTTAGATCTACTTGTATATTAACAGCTAATCAGCTTTTTAGCCTCTGGTCTTCATGCCCTTCTTCACACAGTTCCTGACCCCTTTATCAGCGTGCCTCCCCTGTTTTGTTCACAGTTTAATTTTTGTATCATTCTGTCCTCTTTCATCTCTCTGTGCTATGCATATTTCAGTCCAGATTCGCTTCTGTCCAATTAACTTTGTTCTATTTCCTCTGTCATTTGAACAAGCTTCACTGATGAAATAGTTCACAGAATTCCTTCTCCTGGTGCTCAGTCTGTAGCGGTATATAGGCCCGAACACCCACAGAAGTCAGTGGCATAACTTAACTGGCAGCAGTGCTACAGACGTTAGCTCTAGATAAGGTACAGTGGTGCTGTTTTGTGCTAGTTTCAAACAGCCTCTTTGGGGTAATAATGAACCATGTTATCTATTGCCAGCATGGTTGGAGATGAGGAATGAATGGCATACCCGCTAGCATTTCCTTAAACGCTACGGACAGCCTCACGAGGGAAATCTTCAAAGCGGTAACAAATTAAGAAATTGGGACCATGCAACTAACAATATTTTGATACAAATTTTCCTTAAAAAAGCCTTTGCTTCAGTTGTGGAAGACTTAATGTATGAGGGGTTTGGCTTCATGAAAGAAAAAAGAAGTAACTTCAAGTTTACATGCGAGYGGGCAGAATTTTAACAAAAGGAGCCTTGTTAGTCTTCTCTGCAGCACTGATGAACAGTCAAACGGCACTGTACAGTGTGCAAACAACAGTAAGCACGGTCTGCGCCTGAATGTTGTAACCAACTGTATCTAGACTGGAATCCTCCGGTGAGGATCTCCTTTCTCTGATGGATCACCTGGAATTTCCTAAAGCCCTTTGCCTTCCCACCAGTTTTGGAAAGTTCAGAATATGGGTCTGAACTTTGCAACGTTGAATATCGCTCTAGTGTAGTTAAGCATCTTTCATTTTGGATTCTCCAGTTTCTCCTCCTAGTAGTTCAGAGAATGACTTTAGAAATAGCATAAGAAACTGCAGATTCCAATATTGAGAATAGTTATTCATGAGGATTTCTGTGAGAGAATCATATATAATTCCTCTAAGTTCATGCAAAATGGTAGGTGAGGTCATAACTGTGGTTTTTATCCCTAACCAGAGTCCCAGTCACACAAAAAATCCTGTAAGCTCACTCTTAATTTGAATTTCCTGAATCTGAAGGTACAACAACTTGGCTAATTACTACTGTGGCCATTTATGAGGATTCAGGCTAGTGCTGACAGTCTTCCAACACCTTCTGTAATTTTTCACGTCAGCCTAGAGAGGACAGACAAGTTATCCTGTACTTTACTACAAAGAGATCATGAAACAGAGAGGTCCCGAAGAAAGGTCCCCAGTGGTCTTTTAATGTCCTGTACAGCTAAATCTTAAGTGATTTTGTCCCTTAGATAATTAGTTAAAACTGCGATTAGTATCTTTACTGTTTGCATTGCTCTAACTCACAGTTTAAAAAACAAGTTGTGTAGACAACAAGCACAAAAGCTCTGCTTCTGATTGTCGTTTTTAAGAAGGTTCATTAAAAATCAAAATAAGTCACAGGACCCAATTTTTTCTTGGGCCTCGTCAAAACCAGCAATGAATGACACTGACTTCAGTAAGGCAGACATACGTGAATGTTACACGTAACATTCATCGGTGTTATTCTGGTGTATGTTCAGTAGTGTAAATTCCTGATCTATAGCAGCAGACATGCACACAACTCATTTGAAGGCATTTTGTAACTTTGTCATGCTGCACGTGTTTTTTTTGCCTTGAATGTAACCCTTTTTCACCTGGGAAATAATCTTTTTTCATTTTGTGGTTAAGGCTGTGTGGTTTAATGTGAGTGTAAACAGAATAATTACCAAAGTGAATACATTTCCTTCCATTAATGTAATAGACTTCTAAATGGACTCAAAGGAAATTAGGGAGTTACATACTGAAAAGAAATGACCATGTAGCATATGCAGTCAGTACAGAGATCTATGTATTTTTAATTAATGTTAAACCCATGAAAGAARGTTGTGTTTTCTTTTCATGTGGAGTTAAAAAACAAAACCCCCACAAAAAAAMCCCACCCATTTTGATCCTGTATATTAAGATGATTTTCTGCCATCGGCTTTCATGTATGTATATTAGCAGGCAAGATGTTGAATTAGATTTTTAAAAGTGCTGAAACAACACWGTGGAACATATGCCTTCATCTCCCAGAATCTCAAATGTAACTGCACGGCTTTATCTCTTCAGTCTGCAGARTCGGAAGAACTCACTAGGTATCTCTCAGCCATGCTGGGAGGAGGAAATACTAGAAATACTAGGCCAATAGTAATGGGGCTAACGAAACTCAGTGACAAAATTCCTATTGGTTTCCAAGGACCAGGATTTAGCTTTTAACTTTCAAAAAATGCCAGTGGATTTGTAGGGTCTGATTTTGTATGAACAGTCGCTGAATATCTGGTTCTTGTGTACCATATATTGTGAGGGGGGAAAAAGGAGATCCAGATGTCTTGCCAACAGATTTGTTCATGCCTCTAAATGACTGGGCATATAGCTGGGTTTTGTACTTGCATTTTCTATCCCGTCCTGCAAACTGCTTCTCAGCAAATGTAGGCAAAGTTTAAAAAATCAGTTCCGTGATGTCTATATATAGCTGAAAAGATGACGTGGCATTTGAACTGTGTGCTAACCTTGCTGGGATTCAAAGCTGTGGCTCCAGAGGGCCTGTGGGCTGGGTACGGGCACAATACCACACCAAGGCTTAAAATGTGTTCTGCCTAGTGACTACCTGGAGATTGCAACTACTCGGCTAATGTGATATTCCATTCTCATTAGAACTTTTAATTCTAACTACTATAGGAATTTTTTAGATAAGGAGTTTTGGAGCCCTGTTTCATCAGTAGTAGAATTCCAGATCTTTTAAGCATAAGTCTGTGAAATACAGTTTTAAGATTAATTCGATCTTTATTTACTTCCTGTTTCCAAGTCAATTCTTCATCACATACAAAAACTTTATATGTTGTCTTCTGGCAGTTCTTGAAAGAATTTTTTTCATAGCAATTAGGAATGTACCATTTTCATTTGAAGTTTTTTCTAAGAATAACTAGAAAGCAATTCAATCAAGGCGTCTTGTGTGTGTGTGTAAATGGCTTGCGTGCATTGTGCTGCTTGAAGTTCTGAGAAAATAAATTTGGTTTTGTGTGTCAGAGTAGGCAACACAGCAGAATTTTAATGTGATCRTAATTTAATGTAGTATCCAGCAACAGGACCATAATTAAAGAATATTAGTTCAATATTTGGACTGGTGAACAATTGGAAACATGGGAAGAAATATTCTAGGATATATAGGAGTGTAGRTGAAAAGAACACTCAGTAAAATATTCCTCATTTATTGGTGGAATAGTGTAACCGTTCACATGCAGTGTTTAGGTATTTTCCACCTCCTCGAGACAATATCAGGCTTTCTTTGAATGAAGCAACATTAAAATGTTACGAAATTTCAAAAAAGAAAAATAGAAAAGGGAACATGATTTGAACGAACTCAATATGGACTTTCTTAGTTTACAGTGCAATATATTTTAGCATACAGCTGGGCAGACTGTTTTGTACTGCGAATGTTTTTCATAGTGCCTGTGACCCTGTAGATAGCTAAACTGTGATTAGACGCCTTTGCCTTTGCATTTCTTGAAAGCAGGTCTCTTCTGAAGTGAGCAGTGCATGCTGAGCTAGAAACTCATTTGAAATCCTGACTTGACCAGTTCAGATATGTGCTAAGGAWTAATGAAATTATTTTCATAAAGGCAGATTGGCCTTCCTGAACCCTAGGGAATGATGCCCTTCAGTTCCTGGCAGGATGCTGGCATTCAATTTTTAAAAGGCACATACAAAATTGTACTTTGAAGTCGGTATCTAAATGAGCCATTGTCCTAGTAATTTGTTTGACTTGCATCTTTTTGAAGGTAAAAGGAAGAAAGGTGCTTTCTTTTTGGTTTGTACTAAACACAATCTATAATATTGCTATGTTATTAAAGATAGTAGGAGAAGRGCATAATATTAAATGAGAAGGGTGTGATGGGCTACTTTGGAGGCAGAGGTGAGAGTGTTTCAGTCAACTGTGGCACAAGAAGGGGGATGAGAGGAAAAACTGAAAGCTGAATACAAAAGAACTCTCCCCCCTCCTGTGCACGTACACAACAATTAGATCAAAGACCATGATAAGCGTGAGCTTGATGAAATTTAAACTTGGCAGTACTGCTTATTTGGGTAATGAGGTGTCACTAGAGCGAAGATCACAAAATGTAACTACAAAAGAAAGAAGCCTGCCAGGCATTGTTAAACCTTTGCTTTTTACTGCAGTCTGAAGATTCTCCGGAATCCTTCATGCAATGAAAATTTTAAACAATGTGATTAACCTTCAYTATGTCATTAATGTAACACTGGATTTGAAATGTGCTGTGCAATCTCGGCTGAGCCTTCTCTGTTAATCTGGTATTTATAATTGATTAGTGTGCGTAACAGTAGGCAAAAAGATGCACTTTAATCAACTGGGTACCACCTGCACGCACACACGGCCACAGAGACTCCTGCTGGAGAAGCATTCACAACTTAAAACGCACAAAGGAATAGGAGTGAATAGATACACATTCTAGTTGTTACCTGTTACGCTAAAATTGAAGATCATTAAACTTTAYAAGTTTTAAATAGTTCACAATTCAAACTTTATGTATAATTTAAGCATCAATAGTGCTACCATGTTATACATGATCAAGACTAACTATCCATAGAGTTTATTCAAATGGACCATATATTAATTCTACTGAAGTTGATGAGTGCTTTCTACTGGTTCAATTTGAATGAGCATTGGATGAAAATATTGCTTTAATTTTATAACTTCCTGAAATAATCAGAATGCTCTCATACCTGCTTCTCATGCCTGAGCCATTCTGGGTCAGCAAGAATCTTACTTTATTTCATTCTGGATATTTGCCTGAAGTTACTACACATGGAATGCCTCAAAGCATTTCCTCGACTGCGGTTTTCTGCACTCCTTAACTATTGCTTCAAATGAAATCCATTTATTTGCTTTTCTACTTCCATGTGTTTACCCTGGTGGTGACAATAATAAGTGCTGGGAAGATACTAACACACTCTTGTATTACACATCACTGTTTGAGAAATCTCAGTGCCTTAAAGAGAAGGGGGGTTTTCCCCAAGCTGCATAGTTGGAAAACTGAAGCATAAAGATAAGGTTTTACCTGAAATCACCAATTTACCACTATGCTCAGCCATGGGGAGAACCTGACACTCCTGTCCCCCACTTCTGCAATATACCTCCTAGGCAATCATAGTCCAATCTTATTTTACCATTTTATTGTGATAATTCCATTTGATATCCAATATTCCTCAGATGTTTTAGAAATTTGGGTCTTAAGTCTTACATACTCTGAAATACACCGGTTCTTACTGGGTTGAATTATTTCACTAGAAACATGTATCTCAGGATTTGGTTAAAGGTTGTGATTTTTATTTTGCATAGTTTCTGCAGCAGGGTGTTATGACTTTGTGGAGCTGCATGATATCACTAACTAAAGTGCTAGAAAAAGACATGAGACTGTGAAAGTTGCGCAGAGCTTGTGATGCAGCGGCTTTCCCTCTGCAAAATTAGATGGTTATTCTGAGGCAAACTGATCAAAGAGTTCGCCCCATGTTTCCTACTATCCCATCTGCCACTAAATATTATTCAGGCAAAATATTGAAGCGCCTTATTTTTATTTTTATCAGCCGAATTTTGGCACMTAGAAATTAAACTACTTTTGAAAATATCCTTCATCATCTTTCCCTGAGATTTTGATTAAGTGATGACTGGTTTATCAAGTGTTTTCCTTCACATTATTCTTTGTATGTCTGCATGATGAGCACAACTTTATTTGGCTAATGTTATTTTTCAGTCCATCTTTGATATATTTTTCTCTGGAATTGCTACGCGTTTAATTTTTTTTTTTTACCTTGTTCTTCATAATAAGAATTATGCCTAATTTCCAACAGAGTGCTACAGATTTATATAAAACTCATGATCCTATGCACAATTTTGTGAAATTAATCTGATTCTCTGGTTTGTACTTTCAAGTAGATATTTATCCTTTGTCAAATAAGAGGAGTTTTATAGGGTTTTAAATGACCCTTTGAAAGGTTTACTTAAGGTATTGAACTTTCCATGGACTGTAAATGATCACTCCTTAATATGGCTTATTTGTCTTACAGCAGTTTTATCAATAACCTGATCACTTTGTCTTTGTAATCTATTTTTATTTCTCCTTTTGCCTACTTCCATATTTTGGGGGAGTTAACTAAGTAATGAGGATAGAGTTATTTTAATTGTCTCCAGCCAGGTTTTTGAAATTGTCTCATGACCGCTATATCTGAGTGCCTGTATGAAACAATTAATTGGTGAAAAGTCAGGCAGGGAGAGTAGTGGCAAAACCCAAATTACAGACACATTTGTTTTTAATTTAAAGAATCGCTTTGCTTCAATGGCCACATTGATCTGCTACCTTAAYGTACAACAAAATATGAACAAACTTAATTATCTAGTTGCAGAATATTTCAGTATCTAGAAAATGCAGTACTTCATAATAAACCTGTAAGGAGGAAACGCAAAACTCCCTGATATTAATGGTCTTTAAAGTATAGCTGGAAATAAATTAATTACCCACTTCAATATACTAATTGGTGTTCATCTATTTATTATCTATAGTGTCTTGACTATTTTGAGCTATTGGTAAACATTGCATTTATATTTACATTTCGGTGAAGAAGAATGTTCTTATTGCTGAAGTTCATTGACCGCTGATTGCACAAGATCCTTCTTTTGCAGTCTTCACCCGCTAGTTGACTATCTAAATTAACTGATTTAAATGGTTTTCTTGTTCCACTTACCCTCAGGTATCCTTATGATAATGCAAAGCTACCTTGCATTTATCTAGCTGTTCCTATTTTACACAACCTCCTAGAAAGCCTGTCAGTACCAAATATTCAACTGTATCTGTTTTATGATGCTCTGCTTTCGAAGACGTGTAAAATTAAGTTAGTCCAAACTGCTGAAGAGTTTTCTTCAATTAATGGAGAAAAAAAAAGAAAGAAAGAAAAGAGAATATCTTTAAAGAACAGATACATTCTCAGAGAAATTAAATACTGTCTGTAACACTTTGCATTCCTTGGCAGGTTTGTATGTTGTGCACTTGGGGAAGAAACATTTATTTAAAGTTCTGTGAGGTAAACAGCCTATTTTAGTCTGGAAAAAGAATAGCAGGAAATAAACAATAATGAGCAAAGTCTGTCTAAACCACTGCTTCATACTAATAACCTGAAAAGTGGAGAACTTGTGCTGATAATTCAGTCAAAACAGCCAGGTCCTAGGTCATCTTGGGGAACAAAATGCTAGCTTTCAATCACTGCTCAAGAGGCTGGATTGCTAAACTGCTTTGAAGTTCTCTTGTGATCTTCTATTGAAAGGTTGAGAATCAAAACTGCAGAGAAGTTAAGAAGTAAGAGGAGAAAAGAAGCAAAACCTGAAAAAATAGATTCAGAGGCTTTAACTTCAGGTATTTTTTTCAGGTTTTGCTTTACAAGAATGTTTTAAAAAATAGTCTTCAGTAGTCAAAGAATTGCTGAAATCAGTCTACCTATCCCAAAATGAAAATGCAGACTTAGAAGCTAAATTTTGGGCTGCTAATTTTGAATGTGTGGCCCTGATCTCTAGAGAGATGTTAGGAGATGCTATATTTAGAAATGCCTTCAGTGATCTCATGTTACCCACAATTCTTAACGCCCAAACCTCTTGTTTATTCTGGAGGTGCTGCAGTTTCTTGTCTGAGCAAGTCTGATTGTCCAATTAAAAGGTGATTTCTTGCTGTTCAATGTGTCTGTTGGTATAATTTTTTTCATCACAATTAGTCATTCACAATGGCAATTAGTTCATTTGAATTTTATAGCACTGGCAGTGTCACAACTGTCTCCGAGACAAACTTCTCACTAATTCCTCTTCCAGTATGAGAACTCATATTACCTCTGAATTCTTTCCAAAGTAACAGGATATAATGCATTGACTTTACTGCAGTATACTTAACACAATAGATCAGGAGCTACAGTTAATGAAAATGTACTGTAAGGTACATAACTATATGAAAAAAATAATGATGGGGTATTTTTAKGTATGTAAACTAATTATTGTAATTTCATTTTCCCTCTGCTATCTCTTCTTCCTAGCCAGGGTAATGATCTGTCTTATCACTAAAGTGCATCTACTAAATCTTTTGAAATGTCAAAAGAGAACTAATATTTACATCAGAATAATAACTACAACTACTTACCCACTTTCCAATTCATTTGGAGTCAATTATTCTWTAGTACTAAGAGAAATAGAGCCTTACTGTAATACTGGAATGAGTTTAATTAATCCTTTTTCACATACAGCAGGCTGATAAATGAAATTCAGCCTGTAATTTAAGAGCTTGGGGAAATAGTATGATATTAAGGGTGCTTTGAGTGATTGACAGTTTGATTTATTACAAAAAGCAGTAGTCTGTTTTACCTTGGAGTTCATGCCAGTTGTGCAATTAATGATTTCAACTGGGGAGATCATCATCATTCTAGGAAGACTTTCCAAACAAAATTTTTATGGACTTCTTGGCATCACCTTTCAATTACTACACACTTGTAACCCTTTATTTTGTAAAAATGACTGATAAAGAATGMAATGTGTAATACCAAAAGTGGTGCTGAAAAGTTCGTAGGAGCTGGAGAATATGATATATCTGTCTAGTAGAATTTCCCACAAGTTGATATCATATTTTCATCAGGAAGGAGAAAGGGTAATTGGATTTAAATGTCAAGATGTTCCCTATGTAKGTTTGAAGTCACACATCTATTTTCTCAGCTACAGTTTTTGTTTGTGATTATGAAAACTGCACCCACTTGTCACTGAAGATGTCAGTAAGGTATTCTCTAGGAGTGAGTTAAATGCTGAACCATAACCTGAAAGTTTGACACAAGCAACATAACACCACTGGTACAGACGAAAAATAAATTGTTCTATTGGATTTGGTAGATTGTAGGTGAAATAGTGATTTTACTAAGAAGCAACCCAGATAAAGCTAAGAAAGATTAATCCATCAACAGATTTCTAATTCAGGAAAATACAGATTCAAATGTCCAAGAGCTGAGGACAGTGTGTCCTACAGGAGGAAAACACTGGCAGATTTGTTTTCCTATCCCCCACATTTTTCTAGATATTTAGAAGCAAATAGAATGAAACATTCCTAGAATGTCAGTTATTTCCCTAGAATGGCATTTTTAGGTATGTTTAAAATAGTAACAAAAAGGGGTTTTAATAAATGATATAGAAATGTGCAGATAGCTCCTAATACAATTCCCTTGGCAGCAATTCTGTTCCATGCATTTGACCCTTACTGCTACTCAGTAGGTGTTGGCTTCTCCTGACTCCTGCTGAACTCAAAAATAGCTTAAGCAGCACAGTTAATGCTAATTATCATTTAGTAAAATTGGGTAAGTAAGAACTGTCATCTTCCTTCAGTGTCTGTATTGAGAAAGGGTGTCTGGGCTTCAGCTTGTTTTTTCTAGAATCTCTTTAAATTAGAGGAGAACCTAGGGGGTTTCTCTTGTGTTGCTGAGGTACAAGGAGAACCCCCGAAAAGACCATCTTCTGCGAGTGTTGGGGTCACATTCCTGTTGTGTGCCGTGTTCAGCTGTAACTGATTACATGTGTAAAAATACTTCTTGTGAATCAGGATAGCATAATTTCAGTTATGCGCCTGTGTGTGCTATTTGTTATAGCAATGCTAAATGTACTTAAAATAGACTTGTCTTACCAGAACTTTGCTTTACAAGAACTGTTCTCTGTCTATTTGTTAGTTTTTCCCTTTTATAGCTCAKTTTTTTTAAGACGATGCTTGTAATGCTTTTGGAAATGCACAGCTCATGGATACTGTTTGATACTGAGGTAATTTTTGTGCATCTCCGTCAGTCTGTGCACTCTTTTGAATATGCAGTATCTTTGCTTTCTCTTTTCTTTTTTCACCCCTATTCTGGACTGGTATCTCAAAGACCCAGCAGCATTAAAGGCTGGTTTACTTAGAGTACTTCAGGATGTAAGGTTGTACCTTGGTTTAACAAGGAAAGAGTGCTGAGCATCAGGGAAAGRATTAGGGATCTGTGATTGCCTGTTGGGTCAGATCAGGAGAATTCATAATGAAGAGAGATGGAGGCTTTAAAGCCAGCGCACTACARGGAAGCCACATTAACTAGTCCAAGATGAGGGAGAAGTCTGATAAAGCACGGGCAAAGAAGCCCTGACCACCAGAATTCAGTATGGCCCTAGTTTGTGTTTTCTAATTCGTTCCTCATCCATTTCTAGTTCTAGTTCTAGTTTCTAGTTCTTCTGCTTTATAAGTGAAGAGCATTTAGAAACCTGCTGGTGGTGGTAGAGCTTGGAAACCTTGCTCCAAATTGACTTGTGTGCTACACAGTGTATTTGTGACAGCTTCCTCGCAATCAGTTAAATCTCCAGAAGGTCTTGCATGGACCTTAGTTGTCCACTGTCAGAAGAGCTGGGCTTGGAGACTGCATTTGGGCTAAAGACCTCAGATGCTGGTGGCCAAACCCCATGGCACAGCGAGAAGAGACAGAAAACAGCAGTTACTGATGCAAAACAAGTCTATTCTGTGGGGCTTGCTCAGATTTGTGAGAACATAATCCCTGTATTGCTGTTCCTAAGTGCTGTTCCTTTAGCTGAGTACAGGCAAAACATTTATTCATTCACAGGTTAAAAACTTCTCTTTTCTCAGCAATTGCAGTACAGGTGATTTGTGCAAAGTTTTCCTGCCTCCTGCACACTTGACAATTCAATGAAAAGAAGGCGGGGAAGCATGAACACTGTCTGGGGTCAGGGCTGATTTGCAAGGCTCCTCATGGAGAAGAGTCTATGCCTCAGTCTTAATATTCAGACCGGTTATC